>JAPKLX010000117.1:849660-897777 GCA_026898415.1 Leonotis leonurus | reverse complement strand
CCCCCCCCCCCCCCCGATACACCAAACCTTGCTCTTTCGGGACCAATAGATGAAATTAATGAGATGTTCAAAAGCTACACCAACATAAAGAAGCTATTCTTTGAAGTCATAAAAGAGAATGACAAGCTGAATGAAACAGTAAAATTCTTGAGTGAAGTGAATACCAAGTTCTCTACTTAAATAAGTGGTCTTGGAGAAAAGATCAAGACAACAGATGCAGAAATATACTCACTCAATTCCAAGGTGAAAGATGTGATCAACATAAAGGATGTAGTTGAAGAAAAATTGAAGAAAACCATGGAAAATATGAGCAAGATCAACAAAACTCAAGAACAAGCTGAAATGATCATCGATATGCAACAAAAGGGAAGAGCTGTCCTGGGATAGAATGGAAAATCCAGTGAGACCCAGTTTGTTGCTGAAAGAAAGAATATACCAGATCAAGTCAAGGATCTCAAGAACAAGAAAAAACAACCCCAGAAGATGATGATGAAGGAAACAAGAGACAAGAGATACTATCAAAAGAAGGGTCAATCTGCTCACTATGTGAAAACAGATAAAAATTAGAAGCAGAAGACACCTACCAAAACATCATTAACCAATAAGAAGAAGATCGATTGGGATTTCATTGAGAGAAATCACCCATCTGTTTACAAAGCTATATCAAGAACAAATGATACTGGAAGAAGGATTACTTGCTATATATGTGTTCCTAACACCAAGTTAATTTGGGTTCCGAAGGGAACATTTGCTACTAACCAAGCACTCACTTGTTGAAAGGGTAGCTAAAACTTCATAATTGCAGGATCAAAGAACTGCAAGAAGGAGTAAAGTAGCAAAGGGAACAATCTGGATTATTGATAGTGGATTTTCAAAGCATATGACATGTGATAAGAACGCTCTATCAGATTATGTGGAAAGAGAAGGACCACAGGTAACCTTTGGTTGTAACTTAAAAGGCTACACCAGAGGCTATGGTAACATTACTATTGGCAAGACCACCATCACAAATGTATCCTATGTTGAGTGTCTTAGTCACAATCTATTTTCGGTTAGCCAGTTTTGTGCTCATAGAAACCAGATTATTTTTTATGCTAACAACTGTTTTGTGAAAAATAAGGAAGGAGACGAAATTCTTACCGGAAAATTGCAGGATAGATTATATATTGTATAGTGGAATAACCAGATCAAGACATGTCTAGTCACCAAGACAATATCAGAAACAAGCTAGTTATGGCACAAGAGACTAAGCCATCTCAATTTCAAGTCAATCAATAAGATTGTAAGAGAAAAGCTAGTCGAAGGTCTGCCAGAACAAGTATACGATAAAGATCATATCTGTGAAGCGTGTCAAGCTGGGAAGCAAACCAGATCATCATTTTCAAGCAAAGCAGCTCAGTCATCTACCAGAATCTTGGAATTACTTCATTTAAACTTATTTGGTCCAGTCAAACCATTAAGTATAAATGGAAGGAAGTACACTTTAGTCATCATTGATGATTATTCAAGATTCACATGGGTTATCTTTCTATTCAAAAAGAAAGAAACATTGGAGAAGCTGCCAAATTTTCTCAACAAGATCACCAAGCAAAAGGAAACATCTGTTGCAACAATCAGAACTGATCGTGGAATAGAATTTCTAAACCAGAAGATTGAGGACTATTGCAATCAGATGGGTATCACACATCTAACATTTGCAGCAAGGACACCTCAACAAAATGGAGTGGTTGAGAGAAGAAACAAATCATTGAAGGAAGCAGCTCGCAGCATGCTAAATGCACCAGACTACCCAAGAAGTTTTGGGCTGAAGCCATCTACACGACCTGTTATACCCAGAACAGATCAGTGATAACTCTCAGACACAGAAAAATACCATATGAAGTCTGGAATAACAGAAAACCCAGGATACAGTACTTTCGTACATTTGGTTTTATGTGTTATATCCATAATAATGGGAAACCACAGTTGTAAACCTTTGATAGTAAAGCTGACCCTGGAATATTTTTTGAATATTCTGATGTTAGTAAAGCTTATAGGGTTTACAACAAGAGGACTCATATTGTGGAGGTAACACCTCATATTGTATTTGATGAAACTACCATTGAATACAGAGAAGCAGGTGATGAACAGGTTCACAACCAGATTAACAAGAAAATAGAAGGGATACTACTAGAAGATATCCTAATCTGGAATACAACAGAGGAGAATGAGATTGATGTTCAACCTAGTGCTGAGACCAGCTCACAGCAAGGGGGAACATAACATATCAATCAGGATCAAACCAGATTGATTCCACCAGAAGGTAGTGAACCAGTGGAAGAAGGTAATAATGAACAATCTCAAGATCAACCTGAAGAATCCTGAGATATCAACAACTGGAACAATAATCAAGAGATTGAGGTTGAAGAAGCAGATGATGAAAAACCCTTTCAAGCATCTTCAACAGCACACCCTGAATTTGATGACCCAACAGAAGAACCAGAGCCTGAGATATCAGAAGAAGAGATGTCCAGCAGAAGGAGATGGATACAAGAACATCATCCTCCAGAACAGATTGTTGGGAACCCATCATATCGTGTGAAGACCAGAAGAATGCATGGAGGAAGTGCACTTCTTAGTTGTTATCTATCTCGTGTTGAACCATCTGATGCTTATGAAGCACTACAAAATGCAGACTAGGTTATTGCTATGCAAAAAGAACTCAATGAGTTTAAAAGAAACCAAGTTTGGTACCTTGTAGACAGACCAAGAGACCTGGGAGTAATAGGGGTCAAATGGGTATTAAAAAAAAATGAGATGAAAATGGTGAAGTCGTCAGAAACAAAGCCAGACTAGTTACAAAAGGATACAGTCAACAAGAAGGCATTGATTTTGATGAGACATTCGCACCAGTTGCCAGATTGGAAGCAATCAGACTATTTCTAGCATATGCAACATACAAGAGATTCAAGGTGTACCAGATGGATGTCAAGAGTGCATTTCTAAATGGAATACTTGAAGAATAAGTATATGTTGAACAACCACCTAGTTTTGAAGAAGGAAATCCAGACCAGAAGGTGTATAGATTAGCTAAGCTGTCTATGGTTTGAAACAAGCACCTAGAGTGTGGTATTAAACGCTATCAACGTTCTACTGGAGTCAGGATTCAAAAGAGGTTCTGTTGACAAGACATTGTTCATAATCAAAGTCAAAGAACATATTCTTTTAGTCCAGATATACGTTGATGATATCATATTTGGATCACAATCTGCTTATCTATGTGATAAATTCGCTGAACTAAAGAAGAATAAATATCAAATGTCCATGATGGGTGAGATGAATTTCTTTCTAAGTTTGCAGGTGAAGCAGTTACCAGATGGTATCTTCGTCAATCAAACAAAGTATATCAACGATCTAATCACGAAATTCGGAGTCAAAGATAGTAAACCTGTCAAGATTCCAATGCAGACCAATGGGAAGATAGATCTAGACCCAGAAGGAAAACCAACAAATATAACTCAATATAGGGGTATCATTGGCTCTCTGCTATACCTAACTGCTAGTCGACCTGACATTACTTTTGCAGTTGGAGTATGTGCTAGATATTAGGCCAACCCTAAGTAGTCCCATATGGAAGCTGCCAAGAAGATACTAAGATATTTTAAAGGAACTGCACACATTAGATTATGGTATCCATGTGAAGACAACTTTGAGTTAACTGGCTATTCTGATTCAGATTACGCTGGATGCAAATTAGACAGAAAGTCTACTTCTGGAACATGTCAGTTTCTCGGAAACAAGTTAATCTCCTGATTTTTAAAGAAACAAACATCTGTCGCTACATCAACAATTGAGGCAAAGTACATGGCTGCTGGAAGCTGTTGTGCACAAATACTTTGGTTGAAGCAGCAACTGAAGGACTACGAGATCGATGTGAAGGAGATACCTATATTTTGTGACAGCTCAAGTGCCATTGCTATAACACAAAATTCAGTACTCCATGCAAGATGCAAGCATGTTGATGTAAGACATCTTTTTATTCGAGATCATGTGGAGAGGAAACACATCCAGATCAAGAAAATACACACAGATGTACAACGTGCTCATATCTTAACAAAAACTCTACCAGAAGAGAGATTCAAGATGTTATGTGGAAAGCTTGGATTGCTAAACGTGGATGAAAGAATCAAGTCAATACTAGATTGATGAAACCAGATCATGTAGCAAAACAATGAAAACAGAAACATTAACTATGCTAACCAGGTTACAGTTCACAGGTGACAGGAGGAGATAGTACCAGATGGAAGCAAAAGTCAAATAGTGTTAATCAAACAATACCAGATTGTTCTTGATAACACGTGTCATAATATGATGAGAAGCAGCCATGCCACATGGAAATTAATTTTTCAATAAATGATTACTTAGTCAAAGAGGAATTTGGAAATTAGAAGCGTCTCTGACACTAATTACCGCCCTAACTACGGTCTATAAAACTATTTTCTGACATAGATTTTCCAAATCTTCCATAAATATGATGATTAGCACACCTTTGGAAACTGTGATCGAGGAAATCTCTGCAAGAAAAAGAATAAGGAAAGTTGCAGTGGATAAGAAGATTTACACACTCCATCCTACAACCGTAGGATCTAGCGCGTGCATCAAATGCAACACAAGGCGGCAAAGTGGAAAGCTGAAGCGGAAAAACCTAAAAAGGAAGATTCTCATCCAACCTTAAAATTCTTTTTGCTTTAATCTGGACCGTTGATTGTTTTCTTATATATATGTGTCGTACATGCATTAAACTGTTCACCTTACACTTTCATTGCACTGAGCACTACTCTTTCTTAAGAAATTAAGCATTCCCAGATTTTTTTCTCTCGAAAGTTTTTGTTTTTCTCAAAACTCCAAAACTCTCTATTGATCATGGCACCTCAAACATCCCTGTTTCTACAACATGTCCCTAAAGTTCAGAAATTTTTTTCCCCTGAACCATTTGCTGTTTTTGAAACCCACAATTTTCGCAAACTGGAGGAAATTTTCGCCATGGTTAAGCGCTGCAAAGGTTTTTTTTTATAAGTTCTTCATCTTATTTATAGCATCTATTGGAGTTTTGCTATGTGTCCTGTATCTGGATATATATACCCTATTATATAGAATTTTATTTATTGGTATCTGTTTGATATGTGTATTGTTCGGATAAACTGCTATATTTGTTCATCCTTGTGTCATTCATATCCTTTTAAAAATATTTGATATGATTTATCACATAACTGATGATTATATATATCCACTGGAATATCTTTGTTATTGTAGGATTCAATAATATTGCTACCCCCATCCCAACATGTACTTGGCAAAATAGGCATCCACGTTCTACTTGACATGGCAAGATGAGAAGGAAGGTAACGAGGCCAATGTGTTGATGTCCATTGGCGATAGGACAAACAAGAGTACTTACAACATCATCATAATGATTAACCAAGCATACCGCCTAAAGGATGAACGAATGACACTTGATGATATCACCTATGACAAACTTCAGGAAGCAGTGGAGAAAGTCATGGTAATTCCCATGTCATACACGGGAAGGATGTTCCAGAGATCTCTACTCCAACCTGGATACAAGCTGATATTCGAGTTTGTTCAAAGAATCTTTCTCAACCACAGTGGATCCTATGATCAAGTTACCCCAGAGAATTTCAGGATTCTCACAGCTATTGTTCTGAACCTCAAAGTTAACTGGAGTAGAATCATGTTTGATCTATTGGCAAAGGAGGCCAAACTGGTGAAATACAACAAAGACACCCGAGGGCATGGTGTCTCCATGGAGGTCAGGAGAAACTTAAGGCATTCTACCAAGATTAGTTTCATGGTAGAAAAATTCTTCAAACAGCAGGTCTAGGAGGATGCCACAGAATTCAACACTCGCTTTACCATCCTCAAAGATCAGCACCAGATGGAGATGTCCTTGGGACTCACCCCAGCCTTGTTCAACAAGGTTACAGATGAGGTGCACCATGCTACACTATTGGAGATGGGTAGTTCCAATCCAATCTGGATTCCACCAACAAGAGCAGTTGAAAAACAGAAGGCAAAGGCACCCAGGGAGAAGGTGCAGAAGGAGAAAGCAACACGCAAACCACCTGCCAAGACGGCAAGTTCCATCGACACTTCCACCTCTCACCAGCCTAAGCAGAAGAGGCGCCGATTGAGGAAAGTAGATGACTCTCCACCACCCACTGAAGAATTCCAACAAGATACAGATGACATACCACAACCAGAACCAGAAATGACTCAATCAGAACTAGTCAGTCTAGAACAAGCTGAGGAAGCACAACAACCAGAACACCCCATTCTTCTACATGCTGAGGATCCAAATTTGTGGAACCAGCATCCAATTATAATCCAAATCAGGAGAAGGACTTCTCCCCGGCCAGAACAGCAACACCCCCACCTGACAGAATGCAGAGAATCAGTGAGGAAGAAGAGGAAGAAGTTGAGTCAGCAGATGAAGAAGAAAAAATAAAAGACAAGCAGAAGGAGTAATCAACCTACTGGAAAGAGAAGCAGATCACTCTTTGCTTCAAGACTTTCCCGGTATTCACCTCCTTCCAGAGAGTCTGGGAATGGCGAAGAGAGTCAAGTTCTACTTGCTGGTCAAGGACAACGAGTACTACATCTTTGACGCTCTGCTCCAGACCAGATCCATGGATGAGCTGAAGAAGAGGGAGGCCATACTACTGAGCTTACTACAAGCAGGCACTGTCAGTGAAGTGCGAGCATAATAACACCAACTCATCCTCGCGCTGATGAAGCATGAGGCCAGATTGTTGAAGATTAACCTGAAATCATTTTATACTGATAAAATGAATTTCTACTCCAGTGTAACAAGATCAGATGACGAAGCTGATCAGGATGTAAACATGCAAGGTCCAGAAGGGGACCAGATGGAGCAGCCCACGAAACAACCAGATCAATCCCCACCTGTATAACAACCAACTCAAGAGGCAGACAAACCCAAGCAAAGGAAGAAAAAAACACCAGTGATTCATCTAGACTCAGAAGAAGAGGAGCCAGTCGGCCAATACATCAATGGAGAACCCACTAACGAGTTGTATACCCCAGGCGTAGCCCAGAAGCTGAAGAAGAATGTCACCTTTTACGAAATGGATGAACTTCTGGAAAGGGAGACCAAAACCTTCAACAACTACCAGATCGACAACCTGATCACACTCAGAGTTGAAGATCACATGACTGGTACTTGCAACGCTATCCAAGAAAAGGCTACCCAGATACTTGCTGATTTCAACCAACACCAGAAAGACTATGTCAATGACACGGACTCAGATCTCCATCAAAAAATTAGAGACCTCCAGAAGGAGCTCAACAAGAAGATAGATGATGACCGCACTGTTGCCGAAGGAAGTCAAGAAAAGACAACACTTAGACTGGAGACAGTGGAACAGAAGACCCAAGCTGCTTAAATACTAGTTGCTGATTTGCTGGCCAAACAGAAAGAGACTATTGATGCTGCCGTAACAAGTCAAACTGCTACAATCACTGCTGAGGTCAAGGAGACTACCATTCTTAACATCCACGCACAAATTGCTGCCTTTGAAAAGGAGAAGTTCGTGGATATCATGAGAGAACATCAACAAGATGTACTGGATGATCTGCTCTATCCCAACACAACAGAGTTTGAGCAACAGAACACCTATGACCGAACCCTGGCCATAATGAATAGCCATCTGGAACGCAAACTAAGTGCTACAGACCAGACCGTGACACTTCTGCTAGGTTTCAAGGCAGACGTAGAAGAGAAGATTGAGGCCATGAAGGCCGAGATAGATTCCCTCCGCATACTAATCAAGTCTATATTTGATGATGTCGAAAAGGGAAAAATATCTAAGACTGACAAAGGAGGAAAGGACTCTAGAAAGCAAGTAACAGAACCAGAACGTCCAGATCAAGGGACAGAAACTGCTATTACTCACTCTGGTCCGATTCAAAAGCCAAGGGAGAAGCCCACAACTCCACCAAGGGCAGATCCCACCATTGAACCAGAGCAAAGTCAACAACAACAACCCACTGCTACTCGGGATAAAGGCAAGAAGCCCATTGATGAAGGAGACCATAGCTGAGATGTTGCTGTTTGGAGTCAATAGAGAACAGGCCTGTGACCCTATCTTCAGGGCACAATTCTATAAAAAACAGGCTGAGTGTGAGAAGAAGATAGCAGCACAAGAAGCTAAAGAGAGTCTTACCAGAAAACCTTCTCCTCACCGCCATCATCAGAACATTCTCAGCAACAGTCATCTCAATCTGCTACGTAGTCAAAGAAGAAGAAGAAAAATCCCTTCACTGCATGGAATCTGTCTTTGCAGAAGCAAACACCAAAAGACATCTGGGTACCAGATAATGACCAAAAGGACTGGGAGCTGGTCAAGCAAGGGTTCATAATGAATAGGTACTTTCTCAAGGAACCTATATACTCAGAGTCTACACCAGACGAAGACTTCAACAGATATATGGAGAATTTTAGAGACAAAGATCTAATACAGAGAATCAAACACGCTGCCTTGAATGCTAAAATCCAAATAAAGGCACCTGAAAAGGAGTACATGGTATGCCCCATTATTCCAGGAAGCAGCATCCCTGACAAGACATACATACTAAACTACATCAACCAACTGGCCAAGATATAGGGATACAAGATTGACAATCACGACCCTAACTATGCCAGAGTGAGAGATGAAATTTACGAGAGCATACAACTTGTCTATCATGCACAACGCGAAAATATGAAGAAGAGAGGAGCAGCCAGATGGTTTTCATTGTTATCTTATCTTAATCCACCTGCTACTTCACTTTGTCTGTAGCTCTGTTCTTGCTTTCTCCATGTTATCCACTTGTACTCAATTTGACATATTAATACATGTGGATTTTCTGAAGACAAAGTCTCATTCTCCAGAAACCTGTTATTTGCATTTGATTGTTATATGAACTAAATAACAATCTGCTAACCCTTCTGGTTGTTTAAAACCAGATCATTCTTATATGCTTTTATCTAGGGTTATATTGTTAAGTGTGGTTTCGACATCATCAAAAAGGGAGAAATTGTTGGGAATTCCACAAATATTTTAAAGTTTTGATGATGTTCTCTCGAAACACACTTAGATTACATTCTGTCCTGTTAGATCTGAATCTGCTCTACATGTACAAGATCACTACAATATAAAGTGAATCTGATAGAGAACATGATCTTAGTCCAGAATAGAAAATGACTTGGTATGTAAAGGATCTCATCCTATAAAACTCATTCTTTTTTTACTTTCCGTGGACCAGATCACCAGCAGATTGAATCAAGCAGATGATGAACCAGATCTTCTACCATGCTTTGGAGCATACTTTTTGAAGACCAGATCGACTGTTGACCCGATCGATATCAATCTGGTGTGTCCAGATCGATGTTTAAAACTGAACCAGATGATATCAGATCATTCATCAGTTCATAGGCAATCAAGTGTTATGTCATTTTAATTGATGAGAGATCCCAAACTCATTGCCACATCACGCGAGCCATCAAAAATGAAAGGAGAATCAATCCATTCACGAAAAAGGAAAGTAGTACTTATCAACAATCTGCTTTACATATTTACAAAAGATTCAGTCAAACTTTCCAAAGGCAAGAGGAGAAAATTTAGGGATTCGCTACCCTTGATTGGTAAATCACATTTACTCCAAATCAATAAAGCCCAATGGTTAGAACTTTAAATTCTACACCTATAAAAGCTTAGAACAAAGACTGGAAGAGTATGCAAGACTATCATCTACGATCAACAAGGTGTTACTCTACCCATAAATCATCTCACTCTTCGAAGCATTCATTCGAAAAGGTTTCTACTCACCAGATCGTGTTCTAAGCTGTTCGTGATCGATATCACACCTCGATTCAAGTCTGTCTTATCGAGAAGAAGGAAGGAGATCTTCGCTAGCTAGTAGCTTTCTAGTGGATTAACGTGAAGAGATCCAGTTACAGTAGTTTTTTGTAAGTTGTAAAGGGACACGATCCTTATTCGTGCACAAGTTTCAAAACAGATTGTCATTGAAACTTGTGGCTCGTTCTCAGCGTTTATAGATAAGAAAAGTATACTAGTAGTGGATATCTAATCCAGTTTGGATTGGACCGTGGACGTAGGGGTTTTCCCGAACCACGTAAATAGCTGTATTTTATTCACTAATCTGCACACTCATTCAAACTGTTTTTTAATCGATCTGCTAAATACTTAATTAAGTTTCCAAAAGGTTTTCAAATCAAGAGCTCTGACTAAGTCCACCATATTTCGCGCATAACACTCTGCTAGAGAACAAGATTACTCTTGATTTCTACTTAGTGTTATTCACTTGATGTCTCTCTATTCCATCATTCTTCAATTCCTTCTTAATAGGTACTGTCCTGTTGACATTCTTTGTCCTGTTGACATTTTTGGTGGATAATGTCCTGTTGACATTCTTTTCATGAACATGATTTGTTTGGTAGTATTGTTTGTACCCGGTCTCTTTTATCATCATCTTCTGGGGATGATCTTTCATGTTTCTCAGATTTATTACTTGATCTGGTATTTGCTTTCTCTCTGGTACAAAGTTTATGGTTCCCGAAGATTTTTTCGAGTGACCTAGATATCCTAATCCAGATGTGCCCTTTTGCTGCAGATTGATTAGCAGCTTGGCACGTTCATCACTTTTGTAGATCATTTATTTGCCTTTCTTTATCTTTTCTTCAGCTACGTTATTTCTGTTGATGAGATCTCTAACCTTTGAGTTTAGTGAGTGAATCTCTCTATCTTTTTCCTTGATCTATTCTTCCAGATCAGTTACTTGGGCGACGAATTGGGTGTTAGCTGTGCTCAATATCTGTTCAGATTTCTTCAGCCTATGGTTTTCTTCTACAACTTCTCTAAACAGTCTTTTGATGCTCGAATAGCTCTTGAACATCTCATTTACTTCTTCCCATGAGTATTCAGATTGATCTTCTATTTCCTGTTCCAGATCATTATCATTTGAGGAGTTGGAATTGCAAGAATTTACCTCGACTTCATCCAGACCGTTGTCTAGTCCCACATAGCATTCATCCCAGCTTCCTTCGTCATTAGCATAGAATGCCTCATCATTCTCTGATGAGCTATCTGAAAAATGACTCGAGCTGCTTGATTCTTGTTCAGCTAGCATGGCTTTGCGTTCATATTTGAGTTTTCGATCTCTTTTTGCTCTCAACTCATCTCTTTGGCTATTGGACAGATCAGGACAATCTGTTTTGAAGTGGCCTGTTCTACCACAACCAAAGCAGGTATAATCCGTTGAGTTAGATGTTATTGAGAATTTACCTGTCTGTTGTTTTGATTCATCCTTCCTATCAGATCGATCATTGTCACGTTTCTTGTAGAATCTGTTTTTGTTATCTTTGTAGAAACGTCTGAATTTCTTCTATCTGACCTCCATCTTGTCCATGCGTTTGGCAATCATTGCAAACTCTTTTAGTAATTTTTCATAACCTTTCTCTTCATCTGGTGTAGAAGGTTCAGCAGGTTCATCTGGTTTGCTCTTCGCTTTGAGTGCAACTTCTTTTTCTTTCTTTGAATCGTTTTCTGCCTTTTTGGACAGATGATCTGGTCCACGAATTCTTTGTATATCACATTCATGGCCTTCAAGATGATCAAATAAAGCTTCTGTAGAGAATTCATTGTTTTTCTCTCTTTGAGTATATTTGTTCTTATTGAACGCTGATATCTCAAGGAGGATTCCAGTGAATCTCATTTTCATTTGCTCAATGGTCTCGCCTGGTTTCATTTTGAATTCATCGTATTTATTGCAGGCAAGTGACAGCTTGTTCTCAATCATGACTTCTGATCCTAGACACAAGTCTCTTAAGGTTTCCCACATCTCTTTGGCAGTATCCAGAACTTGGATTTTGGCCAGATGTATGCCTTTGACTGTGCTAGATATGATCCATTTAGCAAAGTCATCCAGATTGGCTTCGCGGCGTTCCTCCGAAGTGTATTTTCTTGGATCTTTAGGAACTATATGTGTAGATACTCCAGTTGTAGTAGTTACGGTCTTTTCTTCAGTGATCTCTAATGGACCTTCTTCTATTACTTTCCACATCAGATAGTGATGGGCTTTGAGTGCTGTTTTGATTCTGAAGCTCCATTCTCTATATCCTTGGATGGAGAATTCTTCAGAAGCCCTAACAACAGATGATTCCATGGCAGATAGTATGGACGTGAATGAAAGATAGGTTTTCCTAGATCTATTCAAGTTGACCACGCAGGTATTATCCCTGTGAAACAGAAACAATGGTCGTTTGAACCAGGCTCTGATACCACTTGTTGGTCCCGAAAGAGCAAGGTTTGGTGTATGGGGGGGGGGAATACACCGAATACAAACTTTTCAGTTTACTCGATTATTTATTAGAGAGTTCAAGCTATTCTTAAACAAGAAATTCCTCGGCAGATGACTGACCAGATTGATCAACAGATCGATACCAGATCAGTCCAGACAGATTGCTCTCTAGTGTAAATGCTCAGATAATAATGAGAGTGATCATATTATTTTCTAAGTATAGTGTGTGCGGAAATATGGTGGATTTGGTTGATGCTCTTATATTGAAAACTTTAAAGATTAACCAGATTGATTAAAGCAGATTGATTGAGATGCAGTCTATATGGAAGTGCAGAGAGTTAGAATAATAAACAGTTGAAAGTAAATATGCAGAAAGATAAATGACACAGTTGTTTAACGTGGTTCGGGAAATCCCTACGTCCACGATCTGATCAAAACTAGATCAGATTATCCACTACTAGGATACTCTTCTTCTTTATACTCGTGGAGAACGAGTCACAAGTATCAATCAAAGTTAGAAGGATACTTATGCACGAAGTAAGGGTCGTGTCCCTTTACAACAGATTACCTCTACGTTACCACTAGAAAACTACTAGCAAGCAGGGTGATCTTCTTTCTCTCGATAAGATAGACTTGAATTATCGAGGTTTGGTTGGTGTGATGTAGAATCACTAGTAGTTTGAAGCTCTTAGTGTGATGTTGAAATTGATTGCTTGAGAGTGACTTTTTCGATATAGCGCAGGTGTATATGATCTCCAGACCTTGATCTTCAATTATATAGGGCTTGAATTTTAAATTCTAGCCGTTTGTTGATTGGCATGGTTTTGATTGTAGATTGCCAATCAATGATATCCATCATATCTATTCTTGCCTTGTAGAAACGTTGATTTAATCCTCTAAGTATGGAAAGCAGATTGCTAACAGTTACTTTCCTTCCTTGTGTCAATCATGGATTCTCTTCCCAAACCCTATTGGATGGGCTTCAATATTGACGTGGCAAGAGGATATGATGTGTAGGATGATGTCATCTGGTGGTTTGATGACTCTGTCGATCTGGTGTCTTGCTGTGATCATCGATCTGGTCGGTGATCTGGTTGTAGACTGTCATAGCAGATCGATTTCTTCTTTAGCGAGAAATCTTGGTCTTAATCCTATACTATTATAGAAATGACTTCTATAGGAATAACTCATTTACATGCTAAGTCATCTCCTAATCTGTTCTCTATCAGAATTCACTTCATGTGTAGTGATCTGTTAACACGTAGAACGGTTTAACACCAATAAAAGCTGTAACACCTAAGTGAGTTTCGAAAGATCATCATCAAAATCAAAAAGGCTTTGGGGTTCCCAACAGATGTTACTGTCCCACTCTGTCCGTGGACATAGCCAATTGTTGAACCATGTAACTATGTATCTTCTTTACGTTTTTGTTTATTATTTTCTCAATTAATCCTATATCGTTACATCAAACTAGTATCAGATCCTATTCAATCGATCAGGTGTTTGGATTCCCGCACTATTTTAAAGTTAATGAGATTGTCGGTTTTCTGTGTAAAGGCTGACAAATTCACCGGGAGAAATATCTTTGGGTTATGGTAGATCAAGATGCGATCTCTGCTGAAGCAACAAATTAAAGCAGCATCCTCATCCTCTACCCTAACATCAATATTACGCAAATCTAGCAAAATTTTGTCCAATTTATCTAGATGACCCCGAATGGGACTACCTTCTAGCACGTGTAAACGAAACAGAGGTTAATTCAAAAGCAACTTGTTGGTTAGAGACTTTATCATGTAGAGACTCTCCAACTTCGAACAGAGGCCGGCGGCGATTTCCTCATCAGAAACCTAGGTGATAACATCTTCGGACAGTCATAGCATGATTGTTGAGTGAGCCTTTTCCTCCCGGGTATCCCACTTTTCTTCATCTACGTCTTCCCTTTTAGGTTTTCCAAATAGCCACACCCATAAACCCTTGTTGCTTAAGTTGTATGAGAATTTTGTGAGTTTTTTTTATTACTAGGAAAAATAATCTATCTTTGGAAGATGTTCGATCTGCCCTCCATAGCAGAGAAGATAGTCAACAAGTAACTGGCTCAGCCACAAGAAATCAGGCATCAAGGTTGTCAGTCACGGGGAAGGGACAAAAGAAATTTGTGAAAAAGAAATCGAACAAAGACTCAAAAGGTCCCAGACCCGAAGACATATGCAACTACTGAAAGAGCCAGGGCACTGGAAGAATGAATGTCCTAAGAGTAAGAAGAGGCGGGATAAGAAAGATAGTAGTTATGCAGCTGTTGCAGAAAATAATTCGAATTCTAAAGAAGATATGGCTTTGGTTGTAGATGGACAATCACATCATAATGATGTGTGGGTTCTTGATTGCGGAGCATCATATGATATTTGTCCTAACAGGGAGTTCTTTTAAACCTATGAGAAGATAGATAGTGGCAATGTTTTCATGGCCAATAGTATTCTGCACCTTGAATGAAGTCAGGAATGTTCCATAGATGATGAAGAATGATATCTTTGAGTCTCATTGACAACAAAGGTTCAGTTTCAAAGGTGAAGGTGGAGTTATGTATGTCTGTCAAGGATCGGAGGTGGTTCTGACAGGCTTGAAACGTGTTACTTTATATTTTATATGAGGTTTTACTGTGATAGGTTATGTTGATCTTTTATCATCCGAGGTTCAGACCAAGCATATGACCAAGTTGTTGGTCCCGAAAGAGCAAGGTTTGGTGTATGGGGGGGGGGGGGGAATATACCAAATACAAACTTTCCAGTTTACTTGACAAATTATCAAAGAGTTCAAGCTATTCTGTATGAGAAATTGCTTGTTAGATGACTAAAACAAATTGATCCACATATCGATACCAGTTTTAGTCCAAACAGATTACTCTCTTAGTGAAAGACACTTAGTCAATAATAAGAGTGATCTTATTACTTTCTGGGTGTTGTGTGTGCGGAAATATGGTGGATTAAATGAGTGCTCTTATAAGAAAAACCTTAAGGAGTTAATCAGATCGTTAAGCAGATTGTTTGAGAATGCAGATTATATGAGGGTGCCAATGATAAGAATAATAAACAACTGGAAGTAAAAATACAGGATAGTAAATAACACAGTTGTTTAACGTGGTTCGGGAAATCCCTACGTCCACGATCTGGTCCAAACTTGACCAGATTATCCACTACTAGAATACTCTGCTTCTTTATACTCGTGGAGAACGAGTCACAAGTATCAGTCACAACTAGAAAGATACTTATGCATGAATTAAGGGTCGTGTCCCTTTACAACAGATTACCTCTACGTTACCACTAGAAATCTACTAGCTAGCAAGATGATCTGCTTTCTCTCGACAAGACAGACTTGAATCGAGGTGGGTTGGTGTGATTTAGAATCACAGTTCTTGAAGCTCTAAGTCTGGATCAGTGAAGATAGCTTGAAAGTATAGTTCAATGAAGCGCGCGTGTGTCCTTGTGTATATCCAGATTTTGAACTTCAATCTTATATAGGCATTGAATTGAAAATTCTAGCCATTTGTTGATTGGCGTGAGATTGATGGAATATTGCCAATCAATGATGTCCATCATATCTCTTCTTACCATGTAGGGTGTGTTGACTCAATCTTCAAGACATGGAAAGTTGATTCCTAACGATCTCTTTCCTTCTTTATGATCTATCGAAGATTCTCTTTCCAATCCCTGTTGGATAGGCTTCAGTCTTAACGTGGCAAGAGTATATGATGTGTAGGATGATGTCAGCTGGTAGATTGATGACTCAATCGATCTGGTGCCTCACTGCAAACATCGATCTGGTCGCTGTCTGTTACAGCAGATCGATTCCTTTTGGTGTGAAATCTTGAACTTCATCCTATACTAAGATTGAGATTGACTTCTATAGGAATATTCCTTTACATTTCAAGTCATCTCCTAATTTGTTCTATAACAAGATTCACTTTATATCTAGTGATCTGTTTTACACGTAGAACAGTTCTTAACTTTAAAAACAGCTAAGTGTGTTTCGAAAGACCATCATCAAAACTAAATATTTTAGGGTTCCCAAAAATTTCCCCCTTTTTGATGATGTCGAAACCACACTTTACAAAGAAAATTCTTAGCAACTCTTTAAGAGAGTGATCTAGTTTGATGACCAGATGGATGCTCATTCGTTATTTAGGTTGTAACGAATTAAGACAGTTTATATATGTTCCGGACAATTAGAGGTTGTCATCAGAAACTTCAAATGAACTTTCATATATATATAAGTATCAAGACAGATTGAGGTACATAGCGTCAAAAATAGAAGATACAGATCATAAAGATAGGAAATGATATGTCTATCTGCTTCTTCTCTTCTCCTCTTGAAGTTTCTTCATTCTTGCCCTTGTTTCATCTGAGATGAGTTGGACACTCTCGTATATGCCTTCTCTTATTCTTATATAGTCTGGGTCTTCTGCATCCACCTTGTAGCCTCTATTCTCTGCCAGTTGATTAATGAAGGTGAGCAGAAAAGTTTTATCAGGCAGATCGGTCCCTGGGATGGTGGGACATGATCTGAATTCTTTCTCTGGCGCAGTGATCTGGATTTTTGCTCTGGCTGCAGCCTTCCTTATCTCTTCTACCAGATCACTAGCATCATTTAGGTCCAGATACCGGTTGAAGGCCTCGTTTGGAGTGCCTTCCATGTATGCAGGCTCCTTTAGAAAGTATCTGCAAAGAATGAAGGCGTTCTTGAGTCCTTCCCATCCATCTCTTAAGTGAGCTGGGACCCAGTTGGTTTCTCCAAATGGTCTGAGGTGAGCAGATGGCCAACTGGATCCAGTTCTCTTCAACTTCTTTTGAGACTGGCTCGATCTGCTGGATGATTTTGATTTTTGAGTGTGAGCAGATGGAGGGTTGGCTTCCTTCTCCTTCCCTTTTGCAGCAGCTGTTTTCTTCCCTTTCACAGATCCTTCCCCCTTTTCGACATCATCAACTATAATATGGATGAGTGCCCGTAGGGAAGTGATCTCCTCTTTCATCGTTTTGATCTCTTTATCTGTCTCCACTTTTTGTGTAAGCAGAGATGTGATGTTGAGATTTGAGTCATCAATATGCTTTTGGAGATTTGTTCTTGTGGAGACCAGATTGGCAGTATGCTCCTCCTGCTCTGCTTTTATTACCCCAATCTCGTCAAAAAATCCTTCAATCATGAGTTTGGTGGGATAGCGCAGATCGCTCAGTTTTCTTTCCACAAAATTTTTCCCGTCAGCTTCAAATTGCCTAAGCAATGATCTGGTGTAAGCGTTGACTTCTTTCACTATGTCTGTAGCTACGCCATCGGTCTGCTCTTTGACTATGGTGTGAACCATGTCTTTCTCTTTCTCGGCGAAGGCAGTGACGATCTTGTATATCTCTTTTACTTTGAGCTCTGTTGTGAATAGACTTTGATCGATCTGTTCCTTCCTTTCTTCGGCAGCAGCTCGGTCATCGTCCATCTTTTTGCTAAGATCTTCTATTTTCAGCCTACATATCCTCCTCAAATCAGAGTCAACTTGATCGACGTGAGTCTTCAAGTGATTGTTGAACTCTGTGAGTATGCGGATGGCTTCATCTTGGACTTGAGAGAGGGTTCCATACATGTATTGATCGACCTTTCTGGAGATGAGATCCCTCACTTGTGAATTGGATAGTGATTGATGCTGGTTCATCAATATGTCCTCCAGGTTGGTCATTTCCACATATTCTTCCATTGTGGCTGCGACAGCTGGGGTATAAATTGCATCAGTCTGTATACCTCCTACCCTCTGTCCAGCAGGCTCATCGTCTGCTTGTGGCTGATCAGTTGCTGCACTTTGAATTGTCAGTGGGTTCTGTCTCAGCTTCTTCCTGTTCAACCGCTTCTACTTCAATGCTGTTATAGAATTCCAGCATATTTGCTTGCTCATATACAGATCGAAGGTCGATCTGGAGTTCTTCAGCTTCAAATTTTGACATTCCCAGAATGTCTGGTTTGTATGTTTCTCTGAGTTCAGAAATGGAAGAGGCAGTGAAGATTTTCAGTAGTGTAGCCTCTTCGATTTTCAATGCGTGTATGGATCTGGTTCTGAGCAGAGCATCCAGAACATAGAATTCCTTATCTTTTATAAGCAGCAGAAATTTGAGCCGTTTGGCTATGTCATAAGTTTCTGGGGTCATCTGTATCCCAGGGAATGTTCGAAGGACAGAGTGGTCTGCCTCTGTTTCCAGCATTCTCACTACTGTCTCTGCCTTCTTTAATTCCTCCTCCTCATCCGTAGATTCATCTTCTCTCTCAACCTCCTCATCGATCTGCTCTAGTGGTTCTGGAGACGATGGACTTGCGGTGTGTGCTGGGGAGGAATCCTTGATCTGATCTGGGTTCAAGGATGAAATGGGGGCCACATCCTCTGGTGGTCCACCCACCAGGATTTCTTCCTCCTCAACCTCCTGTTGAGGGAAAAAAGTTTATGCAGCAGCAGGTTCTTCAATAATGGGTTTAGGGCTCTGAGCTGTTTCAGCAAGTTTCTACAACCTTCTTCTTTTTGGTTTGGGTTGCTGTGCTGCTGTGGAGGCATCAGTCTCAACTGAACTTGCCCTCCTGGTAACTCGTTTGGTGGGAGTCCTTTCGATGGTTTTCTTCTTTGTAGCCTTTGATTTTGTTGACTTCTCTACTGGTGCAGATGGAGGAACCCAGATGGGATTTGAGCTTCCCATCTCCATCAGTGCATTGGCATGCACGTTGACTGGTAGGTTGAGCACTACAGCAGCCATAATTCTGAACTTTTCAGGGGTGACCGGGTCATATGACCCGTTGTGATTGAGGAAGATGCGCTGAATGAATTCAAAAATTATTTTGAACTCGGGAGCAAGTAGTGCCCGTTGGAACATTTTGTTCGTGTAACGCATGGGCACTACCATCACCAGCTCGACTGCTTCTTGGAGTTCCTCCTCAGTAATTTCTCCAAGACTTATCCCTTCGTCTTTCAACTTGTAAGCTTCATTAATGATGTTGATGACATTGTAGGGTGTGTTACTGATGGTGTTCCCCTTGCTGACCCTAATTGTAGCTTCTATTCCACCCTTCTTTCCCTGCCATGAGAGGTAGAATGCAGCAACTTCTTTTGGTAAGAAGTGGACAGGGTGAGTGGTGATTATGTTCTGAAAACCTACAAAGTAAGCAAGGGAACAGATGTGAGCACTATCCTTCCATCAGTGAAGTATTAGCGCACAATCGCCGTTTGCAGAACATAACAGTTTAAGCATAGTCCAAGACAGTATATACATGTAATAGAGTAAGAGCAGTTTTCAATATAGGTTGAGTGTTTTCCATAACATGCAGGATAAAAAAAAATGTTAAGAATAATAGCGACTCATAAATATTGAACCTTTACAGCGACGAACAAGATCGAATGCATTGTCCAGTTTATGAAACTCGAAGGTGTCAAGAACTGCAAAAAGGTCTTGATGCAGGTATGGTTTCAGAAAGTTCGCTTGCTCTAGAAAAACAGATGATTTGGGTGCCATTTTTGCTAAAACAGAGTGATTTTCAAAGGTAGAGAGGATTTGGGGGAAATTTGCTAAGTGTTTTGAGGAATATAAGTGTAAGTGATAGTTGAAACGCCTTATCAAAATATATAAACGAGAGAGAAGATAAGTAAGGTAATAGAATAATCAGAAATCCTTCCATTTTTCAGCTTTTCCCGCCTTTTCATGTTCTAGGTTACAGTCTATCACCGTCTCTATAGATTGTATGATGCACGCGCTTTTGATCATAGGGTTGAGGAGTGGCGCGTGTTTGTTTTGTATTATCGAAAAGCCTCCTTTTTCTTGGTTTGGTAAATATTTTTTATAGCACAGTTCCCAAACATAGTATCAATTATCACTAAAATAAAATATTTGATACGTAATGTCAGGAACTAGATATATGATATAATTAGTCACCGTATATGGTTGACCTTTCCCCCTTAACCAAGTAATGGGATAAGAAATATTATTTTAATATCCACGTGGCATTAAGTGACCTGGTGTAGATCGATCTCTCTCTTAACGAGTTGATGTTAAGAACATCGATCTGTTTTTGCCATTCTTATCAATGTTGTATAATTCCCGGTTGGAATTAGATTAATCTAGTTGATCATTGATATGCATTTAGTGAACTGGTGTCAATTCCCAGTTGGAATTTTACATGATCTGGGATTTATTAATATGATTATGTCAATCTGGTTTTGATTTGATTTTGTCTAAATCAATCTGGTTCTTTCTTCAAGATTTAATAATCCAAGTTTACCATAAAGCATCTTAAATCTTTCTTCTGGTAATGCTTTGGTAAGGATATCAGCTCTCTGTACTTCAGTATGTATTTTCTCAATCTGTACATGTTTTCTTTCAACATGATCTCTTATAAAATGATGTCTCACGTCCACATGTTTGCATCTGGTATGCAAAACAGGATTCTGTGTGATAGCTATAGCACTTGAGCTATCACAGAAGATTGTTATATCCTTGACATCAATCTCATAATCTTTAAGCTGTTGTCTTAACCACAGTATTTGGGCACAACAACTTCCAGCTGCCATATATTCTGCCTCTGTGGTTGATGTGGCAACAGATGTCTGTTTCTTTGAGAACCAAGAGACCAGTTTACTTCCTAAAAACTGACATGTACCAGATGTTGACTTTCTGTCCAGTTTACATCCAGCATAATCTGAATCTGTGTATCCAGTTAGCTCAAAGTTGTCTTCACATTGATACCATAATCCTACATGGGCTGTTCCCTTGAGATATCTTAATATCTTTTTAGCTGCTTTCATGTGAGACTCTTTGGGATTTGCTTGATATCTTGCACATACACCTACTGCAAATGTCATGTCAGGTCGACTAGCAGTTAGGTATAGTAATGAGCCTATGATCCCTCTGTATTGAGTGATATTAGCTGGTTTTCCTTCTGGATTTGGATCAATTTTCCCATTGTTCTGCATTGGGATTTTCACTTGGTTACTGTCTTTTAACCCATATTTGGTCAGCAAATCATTGATGTATTTTGTCTGATTAATGAAGATACCATCTAGTAGCTGTTTGACTTGCAAACCTAAAAAGAAGCTCATTTCTCCCATCATGGACATTTGGTACTTATTTTTCATAAGCTCAGCAAATTTGTCACACAAATAGTTAGATTGAGATCCAAAAATGATATCATCTACATAGATCTGAACTAAGAGGATGTTTTCTTTGACTTTGATGATAAACAAAGTCTTGTCAACAGATCCTCTTCTGAATCCAGATTCTAGTAGGAAAGTTCATAAGGTCTCATACCAAGCTCTAGGGGCTTGTTTAAGACCATAGACTGATTTAGTCAGTCTGTATACTTTCTGGTTTGGATCTGCTTCTTCAAATCCAGGTGGCTGTTCCACATATACTTCTTCTTCAAGGATACCATTTAGGAATGCACTTTTGACATCCATCTGGTATACCTTGAATCTTTTGTATGCAGCATATGTTAAAAACAACCTTATTGCTTCTAATCTGGCTACGGGTGCAAATGTTTCATCAAAATCAATGCCTTCTTGTTGATTATAACCTTTAGCTACCAATCTGGCCTTGTTTCTGACTACTTCACCATTTTCATCTCGTTTATTTTTGAACACCCATTTTACACCAATTACACCTTGGTGTTTGGGCCTGTCCACGAGATACCAGACTTCATTCCTTTTGAACTCATTGAGTTCTTCTTGCATTGCTGTTATCCAATCTGCATCTTAAAGTACTTCATAAGCATCAGATGGCTCCATGCAAGAAAGATAAGAGCTCAACAATGCACTTTCTCCATGCATTCTTCTGGTCTTCACACGATCTGATGGGTTCCCAACGATCTGTTCTGGTGGATGATCTTGTATCCATCTTCTTCTCCTGGTCATCTCTTCATCAGATATCTCAGGATCAGGTTGATCTATTGGTTCCTCAAATTCAGGGTGTGTTGTTGATATAGCTTGAAATGGATTCTCATCTGGACTTTCTTCTGGATTTGGATTTTCATGTTGATCATCATTTGTAATTACTGTTTCATTGCTTTCTGCTGGTGATCTGTTTTCATCCAGATCATGTTGTATCGTTCCCCCTTGCTGTATGATCTCTTCAGCAATAGGTGGATTGTTGATCTCTTCATCATCATATTTGGAATTCCAGATAAGAATATCTTCAAGTAGTAGTTCATTCATCCTTTTGGTAGTCATCTGGTTTTCTGTTTGCTTTTCATCTAGTGACCTGTACTCAACAATAGACTCATCAAAAACAACATGAGGTGTTACCTCCACAATATGAGAATTCTTATTGTAGACTCGATATGCTTTACTAATATCAGAATATCCTAAGAATATTCCAGGGTCAGTTTTGCTATCAAAAGTTTTCAATTGTGATTTCCCATTATTGTGTATGTAACACAAACAACCAAAAGTGCGAAAGTAAGAGATCTTAGGCTTTCTGTTGTTCCAGATCTCATATGGAGTTTTTCCATGTCTGAGTGTGATGGATGATCTGTTTTGAGTATAGCAGGCTGTGTAGATTGCTTCTGCCCAGAATTTCTTTGGTAGATTGGTTGCATTAAGCATTGTGCGAGCTGCTTCCTTGAGTGATCTGTTTCTCCTCTCAACAACTCCATTCTGTTGAGGAGTTCGAGCAGCAGATGTTTGATGAGTGATTCCCATCTTGTTGCAGTATGCTTCAATCTTCTGGTTGAGAAATTCTGTTCCTCGATCTGTTCTGATAGATGTTATACTCATCTCTTTCTGTTTGGTGATCTTGTGTAGAAAATCAGGGAGTTTGTCAAGAATCTCTTTCTTCTTCAACAGAAAGATGATCCAAGTGAATCTTAAGTAATCATCTATGATTACTAGAGTGTATTTTCTCCCATTTATACTTAAAGGTTTGACTGGTCCAAATAGATCCAGATGCAAAAGCTCTAGTATTCTTGATGTTGAGTAAGCTGTTTTGCTTGAAAAGGATGATCTGATCTGTTTTCCAGCTTGGCAGGCATGACATATATGATTTTTATCATATACTTGATCTGGTAGTCCAACCACTAACTTCTCTTTGGCAATCCTGTTGATTGACTTGAAGTTTAGATGGTTTAATCTCTTATGCCATAACCAGCTCGTTTCTGATACAGTCTTGGTGACTAAACAGGTCTCGATCTGGTTTGTCCATTGGACAATGTATAATTTATCCTGCAGTTTGCCGGTAAGGAGTATCTCATCTCCTTCCTTATTCTTCACCAGACAGTTGTTAGTATAAAAAACAATCTGATTACCGTTAGCACAGAACTGACTTACAGAAAACAGATTGTGGCTAAGACCTTCCACATATGATACATTTGTAATAGTGGTCTTGCCAACTTTGATGTTTCCATATCCTCTGGTATATCCTTTTGAATTACATCCAAAAGTGACCTGGGGTCCTGGTTTCTCTATGTAATCTGATAACAGGTTCTTGTCACATGTCATGTGTTTTAAACAACCACTATCTATTATCCAGATTGTTCCTCTTGCTACCTTATTCCTTCTTGCAGATCTTTGATCCTGCAGTTAATCAAACTTAGCTACCCTTCATCGTTTGGGTGCTTGATTATTAGCAAATATTCCTTTATGAATCCAGAATATTCTAGGGTTAGGAACAAAAATATAACAGGTAATGATATTCCCATTATCGTCACCTTTAGATAGTGAGTGAATTTCTGATGGATGAAATCGTTCTGTTTCACCAATCTTCAAGTTCTTCTTATTGTGGATTGTCCTGTTAACAATTTTTGTCCTGTTGACATTTGCCTTGTGAAGATGGTCTGTTTCTGTGTAGTGGGCTGGTTGTTCCTTTGTTTGATGATACTGCCTATTCTTTGCATCTTTTATTATCATCTTTTGAGGATAGCCTTTCTTGTTTTTCAAGTCTTTTACTTGATCTGGTATTTGCTTCCTTTCTGGCACAAAGTTTATGGTTCCTGAAGATTTTTCTGAGTGACCTGGATATCCTAATCCAGATGTGCCCTTCTGTTGCATATTGATTAGCAGTTTAGCACGTTCATCACTTTTGTAGATCATCTCTTTGCCTTTCTTGATCTTCTCTTCAGCAACGATGTTTCTCATAACCACATCCTTCACTTTTGAATTAAGTGAATGGATTTCAAAGTCTTTGCTCTTGATATGTTTTTCCAGATCGTTGATTTTAGCAACAAATTATGTATTTGCAGTCCTCAAAATTTCCTCTGATTTCTTTAGTCTATCATTCTCTTCAACAACTTCTCTAAACAGCCTTTTGATGCTCGAATAACTTTTGAACATCTCGTTTACTTCATCCCATGAGTATTCTGCTTCATCTTCATTTTCCTGTTCCAGATCGTTATTATTTGAGGAATTTGAATAGCAAGAATTTACCTCAACTTCATCTAGGCCGTTGTCTAGTCCTACATAGCATTCATTCCAACTTTCTTCATCATCAGCAATGAAAGCTTCACCATTTTCTGATGAACTATATGAGAAATGACTCGAGCTGCTTGAGTTCTGTTCAGCTATCATGGCCTTGCGCTCATATTTGAGCTTTCGATCTCTTTTAGCTCTCAGTTCTTCTCTTTGACTTCTGGACAGATCAGGACAATCTGTTTTAAAGTGACCTGTTCTGCCACATCCAAAGCAAGTATAATCTCTAGAGCTAGAGGTCTTTGTTTGTTGTTTTAGCAGTCTGCTGCTTGGGTTGCATTGTAGCATAGATCTCCCAGCTTAGTGGAAGAGCTCTAAGTACTTTCATGTTCTTCTCCCTTTGAGTATATTTGTTCTTTTTGAATGCAGATATCTCAAGGAGGATTCCAGTGAATCTCATCTTCATCTGCTCTATTGTCTCGCCTGATTTCATTTTGAATTTATCATATTTGTTGCAGGCAAGAGACAGCTTGTTCTCAATCATTACTTCAGATCCTATGGCTAGGTCTCTTAATGTAATGCCCCTCATTTTTATTAGAATCATCTCGTATTAGATATTCCGTAATTAATTAAATTACGCTTGTGAATCAACTATCGATTATCAAGTTGATAATGTTAACTCCTCTTTTGTCTAAATTGAATTGTTTCAATTTAAACCTCATCATAAATGAGAGCTTAAGATGAGATCAAGGTCTTAAGTATTTAATATTAGAATAGCTTATCCTTTAGTTAAATCGAAAGAGGCTTATGATTATCTTATTATTATTATTAAAGCTTTAAGATTTCTACAATGAACATAATAGAATAAGAGCCAATGAGAATTTAGATAAGATGTTATTTATCAAATGATGTTAAAACACAATCTTCTAAATTATTTAGATGAGATCGTATAATTACTCTATGGATATATTAAATATTATAATAAAAGTATAAGCTAGAATAATATATATATATATATATATATGAGTGGAGATGACATGGATTAAATAAACAAAGAATGTCACACGTTTGAATAAAGAAAGGAGAGGTGATAATGTCTCATCAAAACCTTACATACAACTTGGACATTACTTGCTACACAAATAAAAAAAAAAAAAAACTAATACATGTGATGTACATAAAGTATAAACCATCTTAAAGTCAAGATGATAAAGCTGCAGCCTACCACACTTTTTCTATCTTTGAATAAGAAATCTAAACAAATCTATAAGTACAAACTATCCCAAGTTAAGTAAACTAGGAGCAAGAGTCAGAGCTGCCCCAAGTTGAGTAAAGGTCAAAAAGATGCTATCAAAAGAATTCAAAATCTATAAGGAGATTTGGACGGCTACTAAATAAGAAAGATGGCAGAAAACTGCTCCCTCACAACCAAAGAAAACCTGCAGAAGCTAAACAAGTCAAACAAGTAAGTAAAACAGATTAAAAGCTGTAGCAAGTGGGAGGCAAAGCTGCCGTTTTGTTTCTTCCCACACCTGCATAAAGGAAGACACTTAAGTCAAAAGCAGTTAAAGAGAAATGTTAAAAGGAGAGAACTGCACTCAGCTATATAAGAGTTATCCCACACCAACTCACAAACTCACACAAAGATATTACAGAACTAAGGAAGCACATAGAGTTCAACAAGGAAAGGAAGAAATAATTGCAGCTGAGGTAAAGAGTTAAAACTTTGAGCATGTAATACTTATGTTCTTACTTCTTAAAAATTTAGTTCATAACCCCTACTCAATTCCACTTCATACTGTTAAAATAAAACAGGAGAATGCACTAAGTAAGAAAGAATATTAGAGGCTTAACATGAACTTAGAACTCATATTCAACTCAGAAACCTTACTATGCTATGTTTCTATCTCACCAGTCAGATTACACACATAGGTTAAAGAGTTCAATACTCTTATTTACAGAACATCACCTCAGCACATTAGGAGAAATTTACATGAATTTTATCATAGAACAAGCTATCCTTTTAATCAGTAGAAGACAGAATGCTATTATAACATAGAGCATCCTGATGTCACAATTTAGCTTTCCAAAAACAGCCACAAAAAGCAACTATACGGGCTGACTCCAGAAGTCAGTCCAGAATCTAACAATAATTTAGAATGTTCATTTTAGAGACCATATATGAACTGCTCAATTAAGAATCTGAATACACGAATATGTGCTTGGTTTCACAAAGTACACAAGACTGAAAATCAATAAATAAATAAATAAATACTACTACCTCTTAGAACTTGGTTAGTTACTACTTAGAAAATTTAAACTTGCCTCATTGAGCTACTTCTTAGCTGGAATTCAGAGAATTTGATATATACATGCCAAAATATAGGATCTCACTTTCAACCAAGGATTTAGAGACCGTTCCGAAACAGCATACCAAATAAGTTCTTGCAAACAATACATTTTATCAAACAACAACAAATGAACACTGAAACCTTAAGATATGTAGAACAAGAAACAAACAGGGCTGAACTTAAACCCACATATTTTGTGAAGCTACAAACTAACTACCCACTAAACTTAACAAACCAAGTTCAACCTACAACCTGCCTAAGAAGCCAAATCAACATGTTCTAAAACTGTTAAGATGAAATGCAGTAGGAAAAGATGTATAAGAGAAGCAAGAACTTATCTTCAAGGCATAAACTGTCGTCTAACCAAAAGAACCCACCCTGGCAGAATTTTCTCACGGCTGCTCGACAGCAAGAACCAACCGAACTAAAAGTTTTAGCCAGCCCTACTCCAGCGTGTTCTATCCCTCAGAAAAATTTAAAAGAAGGCCTCAATTTAAGAAATCAATGAAATAATGAGAAGAACATTTAGGAATTTCTCTTCAAAATAATTTAATAAACAACAAAACAAGAATCTGCATTCAACATAAAAAAAATGAAAATATGGAAGAAGGAAAAGAGAAAAGAAAAAGAGAGGGGAAATTACTGGAAGTAGCGACGAAGACTGAACTCGCCGGAGCGGCGATATAGCTGGGAGTGAACCGAGAAGGAGAGACAGAGAAGTGATGCGAGAATTTAGAGAAGAGAGATCTGTTCCGTTCTTCTTCTGCCAAACACAAGGAGACAGGAAAGATAGTTAGAGAGTTGGGATGGAGATAGATGAAAGGGGGGAAGGGACGGCGACTTATCTCGACGGAGCGACGACCGGGAGAGATAGAGAGGAGCAAGGGAAGGAAGGAGAACGGCAGAGAGGGGAGGAGATGTCTGGCGTGAGTAAGGAATAGAGAGAAGAATGGTTAGGTTGGGTTAGAGGAATCTAGAACCTGGGCCGAATCATGGGCCGGGTATTGGGCCGAAATAATAAATCCTTTGGGCTCCTGTGAATTTAATTGTTGGGCCGAAATAGACCAAAGACTTGGGCTGAATAATTAAATAGGAGTTGGGCACAGAATATAATAATTTTGGGCCTAATGAAATAGAATGATGGACTGAAGATTTAATTAGCTATTGGGCCGAATTATTAAATGAATTGGGCCGAAATATTCTTTGTTCTGGGCCTGAATAAATGGAGCTATTGGGCGAGTGAATGTTAATCTGGGCTAGAGTTTAGGTTGTTTATGGGCCGAAAATAATTAAGTTGGGCCCAGTTAGTAATCTAATGGGCTCAGTTATAAATTTTAAGATAAATTATACTTAAGCTAAATAAATTAATTAGTGAGTTCACTTAATTAATTTATTTATTTGGACTAGTTTAAAGATTTTGATGAGATAAGACTTAACTAAATTAAGCTTGTCTTTTAATTAAGATGGAGTTCAATAAAATTAGTAAATATTAATAATGGAAGAAAGGATAGTATATATATATATAGGGGTTGGATCTAATAGGATCCAACCCTTAGGTGTTAACTTAGGATCCAATTACTGATTGTTGATTTGTTTTGATCTATGGTTATAATTCATTCCATTATTTTAATATTAATTTATTATTTTAAAGGTTATAAAAGTAAATTCACCTTTAAAATAATGGAATGAATTATAACCATAGATCAAAACAAATCAACGATCAATAATGGATCCTAGTTAACACGTGAGGGTAAGGTTCTCATTTGAACTCTCCTCTATATATATATATAGTATTAATATTTAGAGCTATTAATTTAGATAATTAAAGCCTAAGTATTAAAATCAAGGAAATCCAAATTATTTAGTAATTGGGTTCTAAATTAAGAGAATTGATATCTCTAATTATATTAAGGATTTATTTAAGAGATTAATATTCTAAGGTTATCTTAAAGGATTAGAACTTAAATGAATAATTAATTATCGAGAATTAATTATTTCATTAAGTGTTAATACACTTATTGCACTTAAAGGCAATTACAGGATAATTGAATCAAGGATTCAACACATTAATAATATTGATCTGAAGTATCAATATCTAAATTAATGAGTCGAAACAAGAACCGAGAATAATATATATATTCTTATGATTAAGTATTTCAAATGCACTAAGGGCATTTTAATTTATACGAGATTTTCCCAAGGTTCTTACGAGAGATTTACCTCGCGTTGCGAGACCAAAGCAAGTGCAAATCGAAGTTATCCAAGTAGGTTTTTCTAACTCTATAAAATTATGTGTGCCATATGCTATTTATGTTGATTTTGAAATGATTTCAAATTGAGGAAATGTTTCAAAGTATTGTCTTGCCGAAAATGATTTATGTTTTGTATCAATGCCTATCTGGAAGGAGTTAAAGGATCTAAATAAATGAAATCGAATTCGGGTTCCAGTAGGTAAGCATCCCTACTCGAACTAGTGTACACAAAGTAATTAACCGTGAGCCCTCGAAGTTGTTGGCAGGTTAAGGGACCGTGAGTCGTCGAAGTGGTCGACCGGTTCGGTGTCCGTAGAAGGTGGCCACCTTCTCGGTACCATAAATTTAAAAGGGCAGATATGGCTTGAATACTAAAGAAAAGACTGATCAGTCAAAATGCAGGTTTCACAAAAAGGATTTAGTGAACGTAGGTGCTTTTAAAGACAAAACCCCTACGTGTCACTCTTACGGCATTGACAATTATATATGTATGTGTGTGATTTCGGGCAACGTGCCTACTTAGTACTTTTGTACTCAGCCCTGCATGTATTTATAAATGTGCAGGTTGAGACGTGATGATGGGAGATGCTATGGCGGGCTTGTCGGTCTTTTACATAAGTCTTGGGTGTCTACGTGTCTTCATACACGTAGACTTAAGTCGATCCTTTTCCGCTGCAAGAGGTTCTATTTGTTTTGTTGACGAATGTGTCAATTTAGAGTCTAACTCTTGTTATGAACTAAGACTTAGTTATAAAATATCCCTTCGTTCGGTTAAGTCCACAGTTTTCCTTTTATCCTTTATTTAATTAATTGTCTTATAGTCGCGTATCCGGACTTCGCCACAAGGGCGGAGAACGGGGCGTGACACTTAAGGCTTCCCACATCTCTTTGGCAGTATCCAGATCTTGGATTTTAGCCAGATGTACACCTTTGACCGTGCTGGAGATGATTCCTTTGGCAAAGTCATCAAGATTTGCTTCTCTCCTTTCTTCAGAAGTGTATTTTCTGGGATCCTTTAGCACAGCTTCTTTGACTACTCCTGTATCAGTGATACGAGTAGTTTCTTCTGTGATTGCCAATGGCCCTTCTTCGATTACCTTCCACATCAAGCAGTGATGAGCTTTAAGACACATCTTGATTCTGAAGCTCCATTCTCTGTAACCTTGAATTGAAAATTCTTCGCAAGCCCTGACAACAGATGATTTCATAGCAGATAGAATTTTGGTGTATGGGGGGGGGGGGAATACACCAAATACAAACTTTCCAGTTTACTTGACAAATTATCAGAGAGTTCAAGCTATTCTGTATGAGAAATTGCTCGTTAGATGACTAAAACAGATTGATACACAGATCGATACCAGTTTTAGTCCAAACAGATTACTCTCTTAGTGAAAGACACTTAGTCAATAATAAGAGTGATCTTATTACTTTCTAAGTGTTGTGTGTGCGGAAATATGGTGGATTAAATGAGTGCTCTTATAAGAAAAACCTTAAGGAGTTAATCAGATCGTTAAGCAGATTGTTTGAGAATGCAGATTATATGAGGGTGCCAATGATAAGAATAATAAACAACTGGAAGTAAAAATACAGGAAAGTAAATAACACAGTTGTTTAACGTGGTTCGGGAAATCCCTACGTCCACGATCTGGTCCAAACTTGACCAGATTATCCACTACTAGGATACTCTGCTGCTTTATACTCGTGGAGAACGAGTCACAAGTATCAGTCACAACTAGAAAGATACTTATGCATGAATTAAGGGTCGTGTCCCTTTACAACAGATTACCTCTACGTTACCACTAGAAACCTACTAGCTAGCAAGATGATCTGCTTTCTCTCGACAAGACAGACTTGAATCGAGGTGGGTTGGTGTGATTTAGAATCACAGTTCTTGAAGCTCTAAGTCTGGACCAGTGAAGATAGCTTGAAAGTATAGTTCAATGAAGCGCGCGTGTGTCCTTGTTTATATCCAGATTTTGAACTTCAATCTTATATAGGCATTGAATTGAAAATTCTAGCCATTTGTTGATTTTCGTGAGATTGATGGAATATTGCCAATCAATGATGTCCATCATATCTCTTCTTGCCATGTAGGGTGTGTTGATTCAATCTTCAAGATTTGGAAAGTTGATTCCTAACGATCTCTTTCCTTCTTTATGATCTATCGAAGATTCTCTTTCCAATCCCTGTTGGATAGGCTTCAGTCTTAACGTGGCAAGAGTATATGATGTGTAGGATGATGTCAGCTGGTAGATTGATGACTCAATCGATCTGGTGCCTCACTCCAAACATCGATCTGGTCGCTGTCTGTTACAGTAGATCGATTCCTTTTAGTGTGAAATCTTGACCTTCATCCTATACTAAGATTGAGATTGACTTCTATAGGAATATTCCTTTACATTTCAAGTCATCTCCTAATCTGTTCTATAACAAGATTCACTTTATATCTAGTGATCTGTTTTACACGTAGAACAGTTCTTAACTTTAAAAATAGCTAAGTGTGTTTCGAAAGACCATCATCAAAACTAAATATCTTAGGGTTCCCAACACAAGTTTTTGCATATGAGGCTCGGCCTTATGGGAGAATGAGGAATGCAGATTTTGTCAAAGCAGGATCTTCTTTCTGTGCATAAGGTGCAGAGTCTTGAATTCTGCGAACACTATGTGTTTGGGAAGTTTCATCTCAAAAAATTTCCAAAGAAAAGTGTTCATCCGACCACAGGGACTCTTGACTACATTCATATGGATTGTTGGGGTCCGTCACGAGTTGAATCTATTGGAGGTCACAGATATTTTGTGTCTATGGTTGATGATTACTATGGATGACTTGGGTAATTATGATGAAACATAAAAGTGAAGCATTCAAGAAGTTCAAGCAGTGGAAGGCTTTTGCTAGAAAATCGGACTGGGAAGAAGATCAAGCGTCTGCGAATTGACAATGGTGTGGAATTATGTTCGTCTGAGTTCAGTAAGTTTTGCAAGGAAAAAGGAATTGCTGGACACCACACTATAAACATACACTGCAGCAGAATGGTGTGGCAGAACACATGAATCAGACACTGCTGGAAGAGCAAGATGCATGCTCTCTAATGCTGGTTTGGCTAGAAGGTTCTAGGTAGAAGTTTCTAACACGGTGTGTCATCTGATCAACCGTGGACCACACACTGACATTGATTGCAAGACACCTTATGAGTTATGGTCAAACAATCCTGCAGATTATTCTTTGATGAAAATATTTAGGTGTACTATTTACTATCATGTGAGTAAGGGTAAGTTCGACCCAATGGCTAAGAAGGGCATATTTGTTGGTTATGGGGATGGAGTTTAAGGATATATAATCTGTTCACCTTCAGAGAATAAAGTTATACTCAACAGGAATGTGATTTTTGATGAGAATTCTATGTTTAACCCCAATGTGAAGTCCATTGGTGCAGAAAATTATAGTAGTGTTGATAAATAGGTGGAGCTGCAAGTTACTCTCGATGAGAGTCAATCACAACTCCAAGGTGGAGATGATCAACATAATATGTCTGAATCTGAATCCTCAAGATCAGATGTACATCCAAAAGCTTACCAGACAAGGATAACTGTTCATAGAGATAGGAGAACATGAGTGAAGCCTCCTTTGAGGTACAATTTTGAGGATATGGTGGCTTATGCCTTACAAGTCACTGACGAGGTGGAGGGACAAGAACCATCAACAAATGAAACATCTACTTATAAAGAAGCTATTTCAGGAATCACTTGCCAAGAATGTTACTGACTTGGGAACTAGTTAAACGTCCTAAGGAGAGGAAGATTGTTAATGTAAATGGATTTTCAAGAAGAAGGAGGTAACCACACCATGTGAAGGTATGAGATACAAAGCTCGTCTTGTTGCAAGAGGGATCATACAAAAATTGGGGGTTGTCTATAATGAAATTTTCTCGCTAGTGGTCAGACATACCTCTATCAGAGTGCTAGATTTAGAATTTGAGCAATTGAATGTGAAGGCAGCTTTCTTACATGGAATGCTTCAATATTATATCTACATGACTCAGCCAAAAGGGTTCCATGTACCGGGAAAAGAAGATTATGTTTGCAAGTTGAAGAAGTCCTTATATGGGCTGAAGCAATCTCCTGGGCAGTGGTATAAGAGGTTTAACAGTTACATGATCCAGTTGGGATACAAGAGGAGTCTGTATGATTGTTGTGTGTGTTGGGAAGTGGACTCCAGCACCTCCCGGAGGGGGGGTCCTCCGTGTATCGTACCCGAGAGAACTTATGGGAGTGCGGCCTGCCTCAGTGGAAAAGGGCCTGCACTACCATTGTTGACGAGAGGTTAAATGAATTGATTAGTACTACTCATACCAACATGGTGCATCATCTTTTCAGGTGACCCCTTAGTAGAAACTCCAAGGTTAAGCGTGCTTGGCTTGGAGTAATACTATGATGGGTGACCTACTGGGAAGTGTCCTGGGTCAGCCTGTCAGTGAGAACAAAGCAGGCTGGGAAAGAAAGTGTTGGTTTGTGGGGCCAGTACGTCAATTCTGATGGGCGCTCTTGATCCAACAGAAACTTATGCACAAATAAGAGTCGTGTCCATTTACAACTTGCAGAAAACTACTGTAACTGGATCTCTTCACGTTAATCCACTAGAAAACTATTAGCTAACGAAGATCTCCTTCCTTCTTCTCGATAAGACTGACTTGAATTGATGTGTGATTTCGATCACAAACGGCTCAAAACACGATCTGTTAAGTTGAAATCTTCTCAACTAAGCCTACAACTAGGGAAAGAGAAAAGAATAAGCTTTTCTTCTCATAGAAGAGTTACATCCAGAAGATTTTGTCGAGATTTGGCATGTCTACAACTAAGCCTATTGATACTCTTAGTGTCGCAAAAATTCATTTGTCATATGATTATGCACCAAAATCTGTAGTTGAGCAGGAGTTCATGTCTCGACTCCCATACTCTAATGTAGTGGGAAGTCTGATGTATGCTATGGTCTGTACTAGACCAGATCTTGCATACGCTGTTGTCAGCAGGTGTATGGGGCAACCTGGAAAGGACCATTGGCAAGTTGAGAAGAGGATTTTCCGTTATCTAAGAGGTACGTCTGATGTTGGTTTCATTTATGGAGGTGATGCTCATTGTTCTGTGACTGGTTATTCTTATTCTGACTATGTTGGAGATGATGATAGTAGAAGATGTATGACTGGTTACGTTTTCACACTTGGTGGTTATGTTGTTAGTTGGAAGGCAACTTTGCAGGCTACTATTACTTTGTCTACAACCGAAGCAGAGTATATGGCGTACACAAAAGCTTCAAAGGAGGGAATTTGGTTGAAAGGGCTTGTTGGTAATCTCGGTTTACTTCAGGATCAAGCAATTATGTACTTTGACAGTCTGAGTGCAATCTTCTTTCTAAGGATCAATTTCATCATGAGAGGACCAAACATATTGATGTGAGGTATCACATTATAAGGAATGAGAAAATAATTAAGGTGATGAAGGTGGGCGCAACTGATAATCCTGCAAGTTTCCACATTGTTTGGACTTGCTAAACGTCATAATCTATTAAATTGTCCGAGGAGGGAATATCTGAGGCAGAAAGGAGGAGTTTGTTCATCTGACATTGTAATGGTGCATCTGTAGAATTCTAGTCAAGGTGGAAATTTGTTGTTATGTATAGAATTCTAATTTATATTGGGCATGGTTAATTGTCAAGTATACAGTTGTGGGCTTTAAGCCCAGTTTCGTATATTCTCTTAGTACTATATATATGGTCTTTGAGATTTGTAAGTTGTATATGGAACCCTAGCCGCTCAATAAAATTTTTTCTCCTCTCTGCCTGTGGACGTATCCAATTGGTGAATCACGTAAATTTTTGTGTTCTTTACGTTTCTATTTCTCTTTTTCTCAAATAATCCTATTTGGTTTCAACAGTAAGCGTTCCTGCATTTATCCTACTTCTTCATTTGTGTCATATGATCACTTATCTTCGTCCTCCCAAGCCTTTGTCTCGACCTCTGCATCCATCCCTAAATCTGTCACTGAAGCATTGGCCCATTCTGGTTGGAAGGATGCTATGATAGAGGAGATGAATGATCTAGAAGTTAATGGTACTTGGGAAATTGTCGATCTTCTGGCTAGTAAACGTCCAATTGGGTGCAAATGGGTGTTTACTATTAAGGTTAATCCTAATGGCTTTGTTCCTCTACTGAAAGCTCGGTTGGTTGGCAAAGGATATGCTTAGATTTATGGCGTTGACTACTCTGAGACATTTTCTCCGGTTGCAAGACTTACTTCTATTCAGCTTGTTATATCCTTAGCAGCCAGTCATCATTGGCCTTTATATCAATTGGATGTAAAGAATGTTTTTCTTCATGACAACCTTCGTGACACAATCTATATGAAGCAACCAACCCGGTTTATTTCTCAGGGGGTGTCTCATAGGGTGTATCATCTTTGCAAGTTGTTATATGGCTTGAAATAAAGTCCTCGTGCATGGTTTAGTACATTTGCACGTGCTGCACATGAATTTAGCTTGAGGTATTCAGTTTCCGATGATTCTATTTTTTACAGGCGATCTGATGTTGGTCTTATTCTATTGGTTGTATACGTGGATGATATTGTGATTGTCGGTAATGATTTTGGCGGAATTTCATCATTGAGAGCTTTTTTGCCTACCAAGTTCAAGACAAAAGATCTGGGTGAACTTAAGTACTTTCTAGGCGTAGATGTATTGACTTACTATCTGAAACAGGAAATCTGGGTGTCAAACCGTGTAGTACTCAAATGATACCGAATTTACGATTGTCTAAATAGGGTGTACCATTTGAAGATCGAGAGATATCATAGATTGGTTGGAAAGCTAAACTATTTGAGGATTACAACTTACACGTCCTGATATTTCTTTTTCAGTCAGCGTAGTAAGCCAATATATATCATCACCAACTATCGACCATTGGAAGGTAATGGAACAATTTTTTTTCTATTCGAAAAGAGCACTAGGACGTGGGATTGTTTATTGTGATCATGGGCATGATAGGGTAAAGAGTTTCTCTGATGCGCATTGGGCCGGGTTAAAGGATGATTGAAGATCTACCTCTGTTTATTGTGTGTTCTTTGGTGGAAATTAGATTTCATGGAAACGTAAGAAACAAAAAGTGGTCTCTCTATCAAGTGCAGAATCAGAGTACATAGCAATGACTAAAGAGTTTAAGCTTTCTGAACGAAGATTGCTTAATTTTAACAAACCAGATCGATCTTGATCTATTCAAATAGATACTCTCTTGTGAATTACACTTGGCAGATTTCAAGAGTGATCTTGATCTCTAACGAAGTGTTGTGTGCGGAATATGGTGGACTTAGTCTGTGCTTTTATTTAGAAAACCTTTGCAAAATCTTAACCAAATATTTAGCAGATTGATTAAGAAACGCAGTTTGAATTATTGTGCTAATTAGTAAATAAACAACTGAAATTAAAATGCAGAATGTAAATAACACAGTTATTTTTACGTGATTCAGGAAACCCCCTACGTCCACGATCTAATCCAAACTGGATTAGATATCCACTACTAGGATACTCTCTTCTTTATACTCGCTGAGAACGAGCCACAAGTTTCAAGCACAATCTGGTTGAAACTTATGCATGAATAAGGGTCGTGTCCCTTACAAATCACAGAAAACTACTATAACTGGATCTCTTCACATCAATCCACTAGAAAACTACTAGCTAGTTATGTTATCCTTCCTTCTTTTCGATAAGATAGACTTGAATCGAGTTGGTGTGATTTTGATCACGAACGACTTAGAACACGATATTGTGAGTAGAAATCTTCTCAAGTAAATGCTTCGATGAGTGAGTTGATTTCTGAGCAGAGAAACAGCTTTTTGATCGTAGATGATACTATTCGTACTCTTCCAGTCTTGGTTCCAAGCTTTTATAGGTGTAGAATTTGAAATTCTAACCGTTAGGCTTGATTGGTTTGAATTGAAGGAGATTACCAATTAAGAGATATGAATCCCTGATATATCTCGTAGATAGATGCTTCTTTCCTTCTTTGCAAGTTGATTGATTCTCCTTCCTAATTTGATCTCTAATTGATATCCTTTCCATCTTCGTGAGATCTGCTGATGTGGCAAGTAGTTTTGGATTCAGTTAAATACATCTGGAAATAATGTCAGATGACTGAAGTTGTTATGGTACCATCTGGCTCACTTTGGATAATGATCTGGTCAGAACAGATTGACTACGATCTGGTCAAGCGATCGATCTGTTTCACAAAGAGATGCTCCAAAGCATGGTAAAAACCTTTGTGTGTAATCTTGACTTAATCAAATCAAGTGGCCATGTGTCACATCATCTGCTTGCTATAATCTGCTGTTGATCTGGTCCATGAACAAGTAAAAATGACAGAATAACTTCTATAGGATTTTAATCCCTTACATTTTAAGTTATTCTCAAAGATCATGTTCTCTATCAGATTCACTTTATACATTAGTGACCTGGTACAGTTTAGAACATATTAAGATCTAGCAAGCAGAGTAAAATCTAAGTGTGTTTCGAAAGAGGGATTAGAGGCTTCCTCACCCCCTTGATAGAGCTTTGGGAAGAGGGATTAGAGGCTTAGGAAAGAGAGTAGGGTCTTGGGAACAAGAGAGCAGACTGCTCTTTATTTACTTAATATGCTACGCCTGTTTATGTACTTAAGTTTCCTTTACTGGTTTTAGTTAGGAAATACGTGATTCTATCAGACTTATTGTTACTATTTTATTATGCAATGTATGTACATATAATGGGGCTCATATATATATATATATATATATCCATCTCTCCCGTATCCTTATAAGCTCATTCTCCCAAGTGAGCAATGTAGCATGCAATACTGTACTGCCCAAATCTCTATCCCCTAGGATTTGTTTTGTCTCATTTTATAAATTCTCAATCGACATCCCTAATCTCTAACTTGTCTTATGCTACGAATTTTTTTGAATATTTGAATTCTCATTAAATAAATTATATTTCTCTACATCATAATTTAGTTCCACCACTAACATAATTAATCATAAACTTATCACTACACGCATTAATAGCACTAAATTCTTTGGTTACTATTAACGATCCCCAATAGTCACAATTTGCTAGAATGATTATATTATACATAAGTTCTCGAGACCTTGGTCTCGTAAGTTGGTCACAAGTTCGTAACCTTTAAAGAGATTTTCTAATTTATTCAGAAGTAAAAAGGTGGGGCATTACATGGTGTGACATCAGGCTGCCATTCATATTTCCTCGAATTCTGTGTTTCATGAGCGACCAAACACATTGAGATCGACTGTCATTTTATTTGTGAGAAGATTGAAAATGGGTTGATCACCACTGGATCTATAAAGACTAAAGATCAGTTAGGAAACTTATTCATTGAGGCTCACTTGGGTTAAGATTGATTATTTGTGTAACAAGCTAGGCATAATCAATGTTTATGCACCAGCTTGAGGGGGAGTGTTATAATATGTAAATTATATGGTTATTATTAGTAGAGATCTTATTACCTTGTATAGCATAGCCTTAGTTGTATATAAATATGTACTCATTCCCGTTGTTTAATATACGATAATGTTCTCCAATTTTACGATACAACACTATTCTCTCTTTCCATATTTCATTACTGTTTCTAAGTCATTATTATTCTGTAGGCCCGCGTCTTCTGTGCAACCCTCAACAGTAGATCCCAACTCTTCGATTACTTCAGGAAAGAGTTGGTTGCCTGTAAGACAAAATGCAGAAAAATCCAAGAAGAGTTGCATACTCTCATGGATGAAATTCAGTGCCTCGAAAGTCTCGAGGACCAGATAAGGCAGCTCAGTGAGAAGTACCAGGCTATCGAATTCGAGAGGAATGTGCTTCTAGTGGACCAGGTCAAAGTTGTAGAAGCTTATGCTCGCCAGAGGACTGCTCTGGAGGAGGCCCAGAGGAATGCAAAGAACCTCAAGACCCTCCACATTGGCGAGCTTATGAGTGTGTCCAAAGAATTCTATGATTGTAGGGTGGAAATAGATAAGAAACAAGTGGATAGGAAGGCCAGATTTGCCGGTTAGAAGGATGGGACTGAGCTCTGCCGGAGCCATGTGCTTGTGAGCATCCCTGGGCAGCACTTTATGAAAAGAATTGTCAAGGAACTGACTGAGAGTTACCTGCATTCTCTGCTATTTCTCACACGCATGGTAGAGCCTCTTTGCTATTGGAATGTTGAAATAGTGATGGAAGTCTATGCTCAACTAGGGATCTTTGACAGTTGGTCAGAGGTGGATCTGGTTAAGGTCATCGAGCGCTTGATAACGGATGCTCCCACACTAGAAGTGGATCTTAGCCACGGGTTAGAGTACCCTATGTTTATGGATAGACTGAAAGTCGCGACTCAAGATTTCCTCAGGCCATACCCTGCTCTGGCGTAATCCAACCCCCCTGTGGGGGTCTACTCCATACCATGTGCTTCCATTTTCACAAGGCCAAGCCGACAGGCTAGCGAAGCTATTGGAAGGGGTGTATCTTTCTTCCTTCACGAGTTTTTGTTTCTTTTTTCGTATACTTTTTCTTTTTTTTATCTTTATTTCTTCGATTACATGTTGAAGTTTGTGTCCCTACGACCTTATATATGTGGATCCACGTCTCTAAATATCTTCTGAAGTGGATTCCATGGAGGAGGGGATGTCTCATCCGTATCGGGGGCAGAGTATCAAGGTTCCCCCAACTAGAGCCCCAGGAGTAGCCTCAGCCAGAGCCCCAGAATGCGGCAGAAGAGGTTCCTGTGGAAGCTACTACAGGACAGGAGACGGCGAAGGCCGACATCCCAATGCAACCTACCGTCGTTGTAGCTCCCGATGGTGGTCCAACTCAAGATATAGAGGTCCCTAACCTTACCCCTGCTAGTGCTAATGACCAACCTGCCTCTTGATTACATAATTCGAATTTTATTACGCCATATGCGGGTTCGGCACCGAGTGTTCTTAAACATTTGCTCTAAACAACCTTTATCGTTTTCTTTAATCTCTTTGCTTTTGTGTTTTGATTAAATTTTCCGACTTACTTTTATAGATGATATTTTTTGTAAATATTTTTAATTCATGCTTCTTTTCATCCTTTATTGCCTTGTTTTATTCAATTGAGACACATAGCCGAAACTCAAAGTAAAATCACATATAATATGAAGCAATAATGCATATGTCGCAAAACTTTCATCAAACTGTTGCCTCGGCAATTGATTAAACAGACAACATAGCTTCTCGAAATGAAAAAAAGTTTTGTATACAATTACGAATTTTTCTACACATAGAATCTTTGTTGTTGGTCTCGAAAGAGCAAGGTTTGGTGTATGGAGTGGGGGAATACACCGAATACAAACTTTTCAGTTTACCTGGTTAATTTTCAGAGAGTTCAAGCTATTCTTAAACAAGAAATTGCTCGATTGACCAGATCGATAGACAGATCGATAGCAGGTCAATCCAAACAGATTGCTCTCTAGTGAAAATACTTAGACAATAATAAGAGTGATCTTGTTACTTTCAAAGTATAGAGTGTGTGTGCGGAATATGGTGGAATTAGTTGGTGCTCTTATATTGAAAACCTTAAAGATTAACCAGATCGTTAAAGCAGGTTGATTGAGATGCAGTCTAAATCAAAGTGCAAGGGTTAGAATAAATAAACAACTGAATATAAATATGCAGAAAGGTAAATGACACAGTTGTTTAACGTGGTTCGGGAAATCCCTACGTCCACGGTCTGATCCAAACTAGATCAGATTATCCACAACTAGGATACTCTTCTTCTTTATACTCGTGGAGAGCAAGTCACAATTCTCAAACACAGTCTGATTGAAACTTATACACGAATAAGGGTCGTGTCCCTTTACAACAGATTACCTTTACGTTACCACTATAAAACTACTAGCTAGCAGGGTGATCTCTTTTCTGTCAATAAGACAGACTTGAATCGAGGTTGGGTTGGTGTGATTTAGAATCACAAACAGTTTGAAGTCTTGAGTCTGTTGTTGAGATTGATAGCTTGAGAATGTTTTATCGATGTAGCATCTATCATCTCCAGACTTTGAACTCCAAATATATATAGGCTTTTGAATTTGAAATTCTATCCGTTTGTTGATTGGCGTGAGATTGATTGTAGATTGCCAATCAATGATGTCCATCATTTCTGTTCTTGCCTTGTAGAAACGTTGACTCAATCCTTAAGTATGGAAAGCAGATTGCTAACGGTTACTTTCCTTCCTCGTGTCAATCATGGATTCTCCTTCCAAACCTTTGTGGATGGACTTCAATATTGACGTGGCAAATGGATATGATGTGTAGGATGATGTCATCTAGTGGTTTGATGACTCTATCGATCTGGTGCTTCGATGTGATCATCGATCGGGTCGGTGAATGTCATAGCAAATCGATTTCTTCTCTTTGAAAAAATGTCTTTGTCTTCATCCTGGACAATTATAGAAATGACTTCTATAGGAATAACTCCTTTACATGCTAAGTCATCTCCTAATCTGTTCTCTATCAGAATTCACTTTCTACGCAGTGATCTGTTAACATGTAGAACAGTTTAACTCTAATTGAAGCTGTAAAGACTAAGTGTATTTCGAGAGATCATCATCAAAACCAAAATACTTCAAGGTTCCCAACAATTTCCCCCTTTTTGATGATGTCGAAACCACGCTTTACAATATCATCCTATTAAGCATTAAGAGTGATCTGGTTTAAAGAGCTAGATTGTTTTAAGTTTTCGTTATTAAGTTATAACGATGAATAACAGTTAAGAATGTTCTGGACAATAAGATTTTATCATCAGAAACTCAAAGAATGTTCATAGATATAGAGCAAAAGGGTTACAGATTCCAAAATATAAGAATTACAGATAGTAAAGGATGTGAAAAGATGTATCTATCTGCTCTTCCTCTTTTCTTCTTGTTGCCTCTTCATCTTTGCTCTAGTCTCATCAGAAATCATCTAGACACTTTCGTACACTCCCTCTCTGACCCTGATGTAATCTGGGTCTTCAGCATCGATCTTGTACCCCCTGTTTTCTGCAAGCTGATTTATGAAGTTCAGTAGGTAGGTCTTGTCAGGGAGTTTAGTGCCAGGGATGTCTGGACATTCTCTGTATTCACGATCTGGTGCAGTTATAGTGATCTGGGCTTCTGCAGCAGCTGCTCTAATGGCCTGGACCAGATCCTTAGCATCATTCATGTCCAGATAGAGGTTGAAAGCTTCATTTGCTGTGCCCACGCAGTAAGCTGGTTCTTTGATAAAATAGCAGCACATGATAAATCCGTATTTCAGCCCCTCCTAACCTTCCTTCAGATTGTCTGGCACCCAGTTGGTTTCTCCTTCTTTTGGCTTTTTGGTCTTGATAGGTGCAAAGGAGAACCAACCAGATCCAGACTTCTTCTTCTTCTTCAATGGTTGAGATTGACTTGATCTGCTTGATGATGATCTCTTAGATTGAACAGATGGTTGACTTGGTCGATCTGGTGCAGTTGGCTGCTCAGGTTGAGCCTCTCTCCTTTCTTCTGTAGCACCAGATTGACCCTTGCCTTTTCCTCCAGCTCCTTTCTCTTTCCTCATTTTAGATCCTTCCCCCTTTTCGACATCATCAATATAGATGTTGATGAGGGCCTTAAGGGAGGTGATCTCTTCCTTCATCTCCTTTTCTGAATCCATCTTGTAGTTGAGCAGAGATATGATGTTGGTATTGGATTCATCAATCTTTTGTTCCATGGAGGATTTGGCACTGGTGAGATTAGCAGTGAAATACTCTTGTTCTTCTTTGATAGCCCCAATCTCGTTTATGTAAGAGTCAATCATGGTCTTCGTGGGGTATCTCAGATCCCTCAGCTTCCTCTCGACAAATTGTCTGAGTTGTGATCTGATTTCAATTTTGGCTGCTTTGATCACTTCCTCAGAGACTTCATCAGTCTGGTCCTTGACTATGGCATGAACCATTTCTTTCTCCTTTTTGGCAAAGTCTATGACAATTTTATACATCTCTTGAATCTTGTGCTCCATTGATGACAGTCTGATCAATCTGTTCTTTTCTTTGATCTGCAGCTGTTGGTCTCGAAAGAGCAAGGTTTGGTGTATCGGGGGTGGGAATACACCAAATACAAACTTTTCAGTTTACTTGGTTGTTTATTAGAGAGTTCAAGCTATTCTTTAAATAAGAAATTGCTCTGCAGATGACTAACCAAATTGATCAACAGATCGATCCCAGATTAGTCCAGACAGATTGCTCTCTAGTGTAGACACTTAGACAATAATAAAAGTGATCTTATTATCTTCTAAGTGTTGTGTGTGCGCGGAAATATTGTGGATTTAGTGAGTGCTCTTATATAGAAAACCTTAAGGATTAATCAGATTGATTAAAGTAGATTGATTGTAGATGCAGACTATATGATAGTGCAAAGAGTTAGAATAATAAACAACTGAAAGTAAATATACGGAAAGATAAATGACACAATTGTTTAACGTGGTTCGGGAAATCCCTACGTCCACGATCTGATCAAAACTAGACCAGATTATCCACTACTAGGATACTCTTCTTCTTTATACTCGTGGAGAACGAGTCACAAGTACCAATCAAAGCTAGAGAGATACTTATGCACGAAGTAAGGGTCGTGTCTCTTTACAACAGATTACCTCTACGTTACCACTAGAAAACTACTAGCTAGCAGGGTGATCTCCTTTCTCTAGATAAGACAGACTTAAATCGAGGTTGGGTTGGTGTGATATAGAATCACAGGTTGTTTGAAGCTCTTAGTCTGGTTCAGAGATTTTCTTGAGAGTATGTTATCAATGTATCTCGCGTCCGTTAATCTCCACATCTTGAACTTCAAATATATAGGCTTTGAATTTAAAATTTTAGCCGTTTGTTGATTGGCGTGAGATTGATTGTAGATTGCCAATCACTGATATCCATCATATCTGTTTTTGCCTTGTAAAAGTGTTGACTTAATCCTCTAAGTATGGAAAGCAGATCGCTAACGATTACTTTCCTTCCTTGTGTCAATCGTGGATTCTCTTTCCAAACCCTGTTGGATGGACTTCAATTTTGACGTGGCAAGAGGATATGATGTGTAGGATGATGTCATCTGGTGATTTGATGACTCTATCAATCTAGTGAAGCGCTGTGATCATCGATCTGGTCGGTGATCTGGTTGCTGTCTGTCTCAGCAGATCGATTTCTTTTTTGTGAGAAATCTTGGCCTTCATCCTATGCTAACATAGAAATGACTTCGAGATGAGTAATTCCTTTACATGTTAAGTCATTTCCTAATCTGTTCTCTATCAGAGTTCACTTTATATATAGTGATTTGTTAACACGTAGAACAGTTTAACTTCTAAAAGGGGCTATGTGTGTTTCGAAAGATCATCATCAAAACCAAAATATTTAAGGGTTCCCAACAGCAGTAGATCTGTCATCATCCATCTTTTTGCTTAGCTCCTCTAGCTTTATTCTGCGTACTCTCCTCAATTCTGAGTTCACCTGGTCTACATGAGATTTGATGCTGTTGTTGAATTCAGTGATGACTCTGGTGGCCTGATCTTGAATAGTGGAGAGAGTCCCATACATGATTTTATCCACTTTAATGGAGATTAGATCATTGACTTGAGCATTGGATAGAGATTGATGCTGAGTCATCAATATCTCTTCCAGATTTGTTGTCTCCACAAATTCGTCCATGGTGGCTGCGACAGAGGGGGTGTAAATATCATCTGTTAATTTGCCTCCCACCCTCTGTCCAGCAGGTAGATCTGCTTCTCTGACGTAATCATCTACCTCAATCGGGATAGGTCCTTTGCTTTTCTGAGCTTGTCCCTCCTCAGTCTGTGCAGATTTCTCAGCTGTTTCTGCAGCTGGTATGGTCTATTCAGCAGCATCAGCCTGTTGCTGGGCTGGTTCTGTATCTGCTGCACCCTGTTGGTGAGCTTAATTTATTTCTTCTTCCTCTTCATCCACTACACTTTCAAAGAAGTGTAACAACCCTTCTTTCTCATATATCGATCTCAGATCGATCTGTAATTTATGGGCTTCGTGCTGTGCAATGGCAAGGATGCTCTGGAGATAGGTGTCTCTCAACTCAGCAATGGAGGATACTTCGAATATGTTGAGGAGTATAGCTTCTTCTGCCTTGAGTGCAGAGATTGATCTGGTTTTGAGCAATGCATTAAGGACATAGAATTCCTTGTCCTTGATGAGGAGAAGTAGTTTTAGTCTCTTAGCAGCATCATAACTCTCTGGAGTTAATTGGATGCCAAGAAATGATTTAAGGACAGAGTGATCTGCTTCTGCTTCTAGCAGCTTTACCACTGTTTCAGCCTTTTTCTTCTCCACATCCTCATCTGAGGATTCATCTTCTTTTTCCTCCTCATCGATCTGCTCTAATTGATCAGCAGATGGAGGACTGGCAGTGTGAGCGGAGGAAAAATCCTTTTCTAGATTTGGGTCAAAGGAGGAGATGGGGGCAACTTCCTCTGGTGGACCTCCAACCAGAATATCCTCATCCTCAACTTCCTGTTGAGGGGTATCTGGAATGGCAGGTTCCTGAACCTGGACCTCTTCCACTGGTTTAGAAAGTTTCTGTAGTCTTCTCCTCTTAGGTTTGGGCTGTTGAGCAGCCGTAGAAGCATCAGTATCCACTGAGCTTGCTCTTCTAGTGACTCTTTTTGATGGGGTTCTTTCCACTGGCTTCTCCTTTGTGACTCGAGATTTGATTAATTTTTCTGTGGGGGCAGATGGGGGAATCTAGATTGGATTTGAGCTCCCCATCTCTATCAAGGCGTTAGCGTGTACTGGGTCTGTCACCTTGGCTATCAAGTTAGCTGTGATTCCCATGGACATCTCGATCTGGTGTTGGTCCTTGGAAAATCACAATCTGTTGTTGAACTCAATCACTTCATCCCATTGGTGTTGTTTGAAAAATGTTTCCAGCATGAAGCTGATCTTTGTGGAATGCCTCAGGCTGCTTCTCCTCACTTCAATGTCTGGGCTCGCTCCTTTGACAAAAGTGATCATTTTAGCCTCCTTAGTCAACAGATCGAACAACACTCTGCTCCAGTTGACAGGCAGATTGAGCACCACGGCCGTGAATATCTTAAACTTCTCCTGCGTCACTTGGTCATATGAACCGTTGTGGTTCATGAATATCCTTTGTACAAACTCAAATATAATCTTGTACTCAGGAGCAAGCAGTCCCCTGTTGAACATTCTGTTGGTGTAGGTTATTGGTACAACCATTACCATCTCTATAGCTTCTTGCAGCTGATCCTCTGTAATTTCTCCAAGGCTAATTCCTTCGTCCTTCAGCTTATAGACCTCGTCTATAATGTTCAACACGCTGTAGGTTGTGTTGCTTGTTGTATTCCCCTTTCTCACACGGATGGTGGCCTCGTTCCCACCTTTCTCTCCTTGCCATGTGAGGTAAAAGGTTGCCACTTCCTTTGGCAGAAATTGGAGAGGATGTGTGGTGATAATATTGTGAAATCCTACAACAAAGTTAAAGCAATATCGGTGAACACCATTCTTCCATCAATGAAGTATGAGTGCTCAGTAGCAGTTTAAGAAATACAAAATATCAAGTTTCATGGTTCAATGTTTGTTCACATAAGCATGCTTATTGATAAACTTGTTTTTCAAGACAGGGTAGTTCACATAAGACAGTTAAGAAGAGATATAGAACATTTAAACATAAATAACAAAAGGAAACATTTGCATCACTTAACAAGGGTGAAAGCCTTGTCTAGTTTGTGGAAGCCATAGGTGTCAAGAACGGCATATTGATCTTGAGTAATATATTGATTCATAAATTTCACTTGCTCGAGAAACATAGTTGATTTGAGAGCCATTTTTGAGAGATAGAAACAAAGTTGATGCCAAGATTTTGAAAGGTTTGAGGGAGTTAGAAGTGGCGAGAAATTTGCTAAGTGCTTGTCGAAGAAGAAAAGGGAAGGTAGTAGATAGACAGTCTAACGCATATATATAGATAAATGATGCACGGTGTAGTTTAAAAGAAATGAAATTAAGGTTTTAGATTTAATCATTCCTTTTTAGTTTTCCCGCTTTTCTGAATTATAGACATGCAGTCTATCACCGCCTCTACTCTGGGTCAGATATACGCGCTTTTGATCCTAGGGTTGCAGTGTGGCGCGTGTTGTTTTGAGCCGTCAAGTTACTTCCTTTTACTTGATTTGATAATATCTTCGAGATCACAGTTCCCAAACATAGTACTAATCATCACAAAAATAAAAGATTTGGTATACTATGTCAGAATTTAGACATATAGGTTATGATTAAAATTGATATAATTGCCGTAATTAGATTTATTCTGCTGACATTCCCCCTTGACTAAGTAACGAGATAATTAATTAATTTTGAAATTAGTTTCCACGTGGCTTCTAGTCATCTGTTGTAGTCAATCTCCTTGTTAACAATCTGTTGTCACCACTATCAATCTGTTTATACTACATTCGATCTTGGACATCATTCTTGTGTGATGATCTGTTAATAATTCCCGGTTGGAATTTTATTCTCATATTATCTCCTCTAGATTGATATGTTGATCCTCGTATCCACCATGATCTGTTAATAATTCCCATTGAATTTTAATCGATCTGTTGAGCATTAATCTGCATTTTGATGATGTTGGGAACCCCATAACATCTCTAAGTTTTGATGATGGTTTTTCAA
>JAPKLX010000117.1:816472-834660 GCA_026898415.1 Leonotis leonurus | reverse complement strand
CCCCCCCCCATACACCAAACCCTGCTCTTTCGGGACCAACAGATGATCTGGTGTCAATTCCCGGTTGGAATGTTACGTGATCTGTTCTTCATCAAACTGTACTATATCAATCTGGTCCTCTCTTCCATATTTAACAATCTTAATTTGCCACAAAGTATCTTGAATCTTTCTTCTGGTAATGCTTTAGTAAGAATGTCGGCTCTCTGTATTTCAGTGTGTATTTTCTCGATCTGTACATGTTTTCTTTCCACATGATCTCTTATAAAGTGATGTCTCACATCTACATGTTTGCATCTGGTATGCAAGACAGGATTCTGTGTGATTGCTATAGCACTTGAGCTATCACAGAAAATGGCTATCTCTTTGACATCGATCTCATAGTCTTTGAGTTGTTGTTTTAACCAGAGTATTTGAGCGCAACAACTCTCAGCTTCCATATATTCAGCTTCTGTGGTTGATGTGGCAACAGATGTCTGTTTCTTTGAGAACCAAGAGATCAGTTTATTTCCTAAAAACTGACATGTGCCAGATGTTGATTTTCTGTCCAACTTGCATCCAGTATAATCTGAGTCTGTGTATCCAGTTAGCTCAAAATTATCTTCACATGGATACCATAATCAAATATGAGCTGTTCCCTTAAGATATCTTAATATCTTCTTAGCTGCTTCCATGTGAGACTCTTTGGAGTTTGCTTGATATCTTGCACATACTCCTACTGCAAATGTAATGTCAGGTCGACTGGCAGTTAGGTAGAGTAGTGATCCTATGATCCCTCTGTATTGAGTAATATTTGCTGGTTTTCCCTCTGGATTAGGATCAATTTTCCCGTTGGTCTGCATTGGAATCTTCACAGGTTTACTGTCTTTTACTCCAAACTTAGTCAGCAGATCGTGAATATACTTTGCTTGGTTAATGAAGATGCCATCTGGTAACTGCTTGACCTGCAAACCTAGAAAGAAACTGATCTCGCCCATCATGGACATTTGATATTTATTTTTATAAGTTCAGCAAATTTATCACATAGATAAGTAGATTGGGATCCAAATATGATATCATCTACATAGATCTGTACTGAAAGGATATTCTCTTTCACTTTGATGATGAACAAAGTTTTGTCAACCGATCCTCTTCTGAATCTAGATTCTAGTAGAAATGTGGACTACGTCTCATACCAAGCTCTAGGAGCTTGTTTTAGACCGTAGACTACTTTTGTCAGTCTGTATACTTTCTGGTTTGGATCTGCTTCCTCAAATCCAGGTGGCTGCTCCACATATACTTCTTCTTCAAGGATACCATTTAGAAAAGCACTTTTGACATCCATCTGGTATACCTTGAACCTTTTGTGTGCAGCATATGCTAAGAACAACCTTATTGCTTCTAGTCTGGCTATGGGTGCAAATGTTTCATCAAAATCAATGTCTTCTTGTTGATTATAGCCTTTAGCTACTAATCTGGCTTTGTTTCTGACAATTTCGCCATTCTCATCTCGTTTATTTTTGAACACCCATTTTACACCTATTACTCCTTGGTGTTTGGGTCTGTCCACGAGATACCAGACCTCATTTCTTTTGAACTCATTAAGTTCTTCTTGCATTGCTGTTATCCAATTTGCATCTTGCAATGCTTCATAAGCATCAGATGGTTCAATGCGAGATAGATAGCTGCTTCACAAGGCACTTTCTCCATGCATTCTTTTGGTCTTCACACGATCTGATGGGTTCCCAACAATCTATTCTGGTGGATGATCTTGTATCCATCTCCTCCTCCTGGTCATCTCTTCATCAGATATCTCAGGATCAGGTTGATCTGTTGGTTCCTCAAATTCAGTGTGAGCTATTGATGAAGCTTGGAATGGATTCTCATCTGCTCCTGTTTTTGGATTTAGATTTTAAGGTTGATCATCATTTGCAATGATTGTTTCATTGCTTTCATTTGGTGATCTGTTTTCATCCAGTTCATGTTGGATTGTTCCCCCTTGCTGTATGATTTCATTAGCAATAGGTGGAGTGTTGATCTCTTCATCATCACTTTTTGAGTTCCAGATTAGAATATCTTCTAGTAACATCTCATTCATCTTTCTTGTAGTCATCTGGTTTTCTGTCTGTTTATCATCTGGTGACCTGTACTCAACAATAGACTCATCAAAAATAACATGAGGTGTTACCTCCACAATATGAGAGTTCTTATTGTAGACTCGATATGATTTACTGACATTAGAATATCCTAAAAATATTCCAGGATCAGTTTTGCTATCAAAGGTCTTCAATTGAGATTTCCCATTATTATGTATGTAACACAAGCAACCGAAAGTGCAAAAATAAGAGATCTTAGGCTTTCTATTGTTCGAGATCTTAGGTGGAGTGTAATTGATGATCTGTTCTGAGTATAGTAAGCTGTGTAAATAGCTTCTGCCCAGAATTTCTTGGGTAGATTGGTAGCATTTAGCATAGTACGGGCTGCTTCTTTTAGTGATCTGTTTCGCCTTTAAACAACTGAATATAAATATGCAGAAAGGTAAATGACATAGTTGTTTAACATGGTTCGGGAAATCCCTACGTCCACGGTCTGATCAAAACTAGATCAGATTATCCACTACTAGAATACTCTTCTTCTTTATACTCGTGGAGAGCGAGTCACAAGTCTCAAACACAGTCTGGTTGAAACTTATACACGAATAAGGGTCGTGTCCCTTTACAACAGATTACCTCTACATTACCACTAGAAAACTACTAGCTAGCAGGGTGATCTCTTTTCTCTCGATAAGACAGACTTGAATCGAGGTTGGGTCGGTGTGATTTAGAATCACAAACAGTTTGAAGTCTTGAGTCTGATGTTGAGATTGATAGCTTGAGAATATTTTATCGATGTAGCATCTATCATCTCCAGACTTTGAACTCCAAATATATATAGGCTTTTGAATTTGAAATTCTATCCGTTTGTTGATTGGCGTGAGATTGATTGTAGATTGCCAATCAATGATGTCCATCATTTCTGTTCTTGCCTTGTAGAAACGTTGACTCAATCCTTTAAGTATGGAAAGCAGATCGCTAACGGTTACTTTCCTTCCTCGTGTCAATCATGGATTCTCCTTCCAAACCTTAGTGGATGGACTTCAATATTGACGTGGCAAATGGATATGATGTGTAGGATAATGTCATCTGTTGGTTTGATGACTCTATCGATCTGGTGCTTCGATGTGATCATCGATCTGGTTGCTGAATGTCGTAGCAGATCAATTTCTTCTCTTTGAAAAAATGTCTTCTATAGGAATAACTCCTTTACATGCTAAGTCATCTGCTAATATGTTCTCTATCAGAATTCACTTTATGCGTAATGATTTGTTAACATGTAGAATAGTTTAACGCTAATTGAAGCTGTAAAGACTAAGTGTGTTTCGAGAGATCATCATCAAAACCAAAATACTTCGGGGTTCCCAACATTTGTAGGTTAGACACATTCCATGGCCTATCTATTTCTCTTCCTTCTTCATCTTCCAACATGTAAGCACCTCCTAAGAGGACTTCTTTGAGAATGTATGGACCCTCCCAGTTTGGTTATAACTTCCCTATGGGTTTGAGTGCATTCGCATGACGTAGAACCAGATCACCCTCTCCAAACTTTTTGCCTTATACTTTTTTATTGTAAATGTTCTAGATCTCCCTTTTGTACCATTCTATCCTCTGACAAGCTACCTCTCTTCTTTCTTCAATCAAATTTATATTTTCTCTGAGCTTATCCACATTTTCAAATTCATTATAATTCAGAACCCAAGGAGAGTTCATTTTAACCTCTATTGGTATCACCGCAGTAGACCCATATGCTAGGTTAAAAGGGCTTTCTCCCGTAGAATTTTTTTGGCTTGTTTTGTATGACCACAAAAATGAGTCAATGTCTTCCACCCATTTGCCTTTTGCTCCCTCTAAGCGTTTTTTTATTCCATATAGAAGTTTTATGTATGACCACAGACCTCTTATAAAAGTAATCTCCCACTAAACAGAAACGGACCAGAGCAACCCGTTTAGGTGCCCCTGTTCCTTCTAGCCTTTGGCCTGTTTTGAGGTACTATACGATGGGAACGTGCCAATCAAGCCCACCCTCCAAAGGACATACCTCCATATCCAATGTCATATGCTCTGCGCACAGAAGAGTAATGTCCCCATGCCAAATATGATCTGCAGAATTGGCAATTCTTGCTAGATCCACTACAACAAAAAATAAATTTAGAGACACCAAGAAGTGCCCCCATCTATATACTATTGGGGCACTTTCAATTTTCAGGACACTTAATACATGTGCCTCCAAGTATTGTGTCCCAAAAAAGTTAGGGGCACTTTTTAAAGCCTCTATATCAATACTTTTGTGGACAATTTAATATGCCTTATATTAAATTTATAGGGAAAAATAAAAGTGCCCTAAATTGAAATATAGGGATGATGGAACCCGTATGAGGGGCTCACGAAACCGCAGGATCCATAGGTTTAATTAATCACGTGAATAATTAAATCTTAAAACACATACGAGAATATAAATACGGAAATAAATATTTTATACCTTCTCCTAAGTATCAACACGTTAGAACTTATCTCACTGTGAAACCTCTCAATATGTATATGCAAAGAATGTGTAGCCGCTTATACATACCGACATCATTCTGGGGGCTAAGGTTATGTCTCGCATCAAATGATATCACAGCCTTTACTGACTAGACTGTGACTTTATATTACAAAGGAGCCGACTGTGTTACCTTTCGTGATCATCGATCCACTACACAGTCTACAATTGTAATAAATGGACTTGTTTGCAATTCAATATATAACAATAATAAATAACAAACCAATGATAGAAACATTTATTCTCATTAAAGTGCAATTGAAAATAAGTCTTATATATTGTCTAAGCATAAAGCATGTTTTGATGTATACAAACCTTAACAAGGGACATTCATATGTGCCATCAAATTAAATATTACGATACTTATATGTACCTTCAAGTAAAATATCGAGACATTTATGCCTTTAAATGAAATATAAGGACATTCATATGTGCCTTCAAATTAATATTACGACACATATGTGCCTTCAAGTAAAATATCGAGACACTTATTTTAGGCCTTCAAATGAATATTTGTGACACATAATGTGGGGCATAAAAATTCACGGGTCACTTATATCTCATAGGTCTATACACATATATAGTAATATTTATATTATAAAATAGCAATTGCAATTTATGTTGGATGTAAATCACAAATCCATAAACATTAGAATATAAACAAATTCAATTGTCAACTACTTATAAATTTCATGTCCTATCATCAAGAAGAAGTACAAAAGAAAATGCAAACCACAATAGAAAAAATTTGATTCCACGAGGATAATAATAATATTTCGGTAATAAATTTCAATAAATCTTGATAATTAGTTCACCAGAAATCCCGAATCCTAATCAATTTAATTTACTCTATATTTCAACAACATACAAAAGTACTAAAAAAGCCATGAAGAATGAAAGAGAGTAGTATACTTGACACACAAATTAACAACAAAAAACATTCATACATTTCACAGACAAGGAGCACCAAAACCTAAGAAAAAGAATACCACAACATTGTATAAAGCAACAGTAAACCCACCTAATGGCAAAGACAAAGCACAACATATGCAAGCTAATGAAAGGATTTTTACTCTTCTTAACTTCCAGAAAACTTACTCTTGAGGATTTTTACACATACATGTTCACCAATTTAGTCTCATTGTCAATTGTGGAGTAACTTCTTTGAAACTCAACTATTTGATCTTCCTTTGTATCGTGATTTGGTTTCAAATTCTATTTCATACTTGCTGAGTTCCACTGCCTACTTCATCATCCTTCCAGATAGATATGGACACTCTAAGATCTGCTTAAAAGGTAGGTTATTTCTGATAATGACCCTATGTGAAAGGAAATAGGGTTTGAGTCTTCTGACCGCAACCATTATTGCCAGTGCTGCTTTCCCAATATCATAAGATCGCAACTCTGGGCCCTGTATCATCTTGCTTACGTAGTATATGGTCCTTTGTTGATTATCCTTTTCTTTTAGCAGAATCGCTCTTATTGAAGCTTCACCCACAAGAAGTATTGTAAAAGCTCATCTCCCGGATCTAGCATAATCAGTAATGGCAGGTCTGCCAAATGCTATGCCCTCAGGCATTCCTCTGTCCATTCAAAGGTACCTCCATTTGCCGATTTGATCTTGAAAAACTTTTTCCATCATTCTCATATATGTGGAACCTGCATTTTTCAGACCAAATGGCATGCTCAGTTTTAGGGGCAGGGAGCACAAAATTTCTAGAATTATTCAATTAGACAACCCCAATTTCAGTCCTTCCAGCCCCAGTTTCAGCAGCTCCAATATTACCCATAGCAGCCCCAGTATTAACCACCTCAACAACAATAATTTTATCCTTCACCAATGCAGTACCCCCTTACAATAATTTCCGCGTCAACCTAATTCTCCTCATGAAAATCTTCATTTGAGGACAGTTTGACAGCTTTCATGCAAGAGAGAAAACAAGCTCGAGAAGCTTAGGATGCCATGATCAAACGTCTCGAGACAATTATGGGACATGTTTCTGCGGTGGTCAACCAGTTGCAGCTGAGTCAGTAGATAGGAAAAATTTTGAGACATGGTCATAAGCCTCATCAAGTTCAAGTTGTGACCGTCCTTAACAGTGGTCATTCAACTCCTCCTCAAAAATCCCGCATCAACCTACTCCTCCTTAAAAAACCTCATTTAAGGAAAGTTTGTCGACCTTCATGAAAGAGAGAAAACAAGCTCGAGAAGCTCAGGATGCCAAGATCAAACGTCTCAAGAAAACTATGAGATAGGTTTCTGGGATGGTCAACCAGTTGCAGCAGAGTCAGCAGATGGGAAAAATTTCTAGATAGCTTCATCAGCCTCATCAAGTTCAAGTTGTGACCGTCCTTAGGAGTGGAATCAATGTTGGGAAGTGGACTCCAGCACCTCCCGGAGGGTGGTCCATGTATTTTACTCGAGAGAGCTTATGGGAGTGTGGCCAACCTCAGTCAAAAAGGGCCTGCACTACCATTGTTGATGAGAGATTTTTATTAGTACTACTCATACCAATATGGTGCACCATTTTTTCAGGTGACACCTGAGTAGAAACTCCAAGGTTAAGCGTGCTTGGCTTGGAGCAATACTATGATGGGTGACATACTAGGAAGTGTCCTGGGTTAGCCTGTCAGTGATGACAAAGCAGGCTGGGAATGAAAGTGTTGGTGTGTGGGGCCAGTACGTCAATTCTGATGGGCGCTCCTGATCCAACAATTGGTATCAGAGCCGGGGCTTCGGATGTGAAGAATTGAATCCGACGGAGCCATCCATAGGCGGTGTGCCTGCGAAGAGATTGTTGGGCACAACAACTCTTGTGGTTATGATGATTCAAGGCCGTAATCCGAGGTGCGAGATTTACGGTCCTCTGGGTTTCATAGGTATCCCCATGGCCTAGGTTTGAAGGAGCGCCAACATATGCTCTCAAGGTCCGATGCATCCTCCAGAGTACAGGGATGGTGGTAAGGGGGCGATAGTTGGGAAGTGGACTCCAGCACCTCCCGGAGGGAGAGTCCTCCATGTATCATATTCAAGAGAGCTTATGGGAATGCGACCTGTCTCAGTCGAAAAGGGTCTGCACTACCATTGTTGACGAGAGGTTAAATGAATTGATTAGTACTACTTATACTCGTACCAACATGGTGCATCATCTTTTCAGGTGACCCCTTATTAGAAACTCCAAGGTTAAGCGTGCTTGACTTAGAGCAATACTATGATGGGTGACCTACTAGAAAGTGTCACGGGTCAGCCTGTTTGTGAGGATAAAGCAGGCTGGGAAAGAAAAGTGTTGATGTGTGGGGTCAGTACGTCAATTCTGATGGGTGCTCCCGATCCAACAATCAAGTTGTGACCAACCTTATGAGTTGAAAAGTGGTGGATAACAAATTGGAGATGCCACCACCATTTATGAATGACAAGGAGGACGGGCCACTACCTGAAGTGGAGAAAGAGAAGCCTAGTGAGAAACTTCATAAGATAATGAATCCATATGTTCTGCCCATTCCTTATTCTAGCATGTTAAGGAATGCGAAAAACAAGCAGCAGTTCATAAATTTTTATAAGATGTTGTCAAAGCTGAATGTAAATTTACCTCTTTTGGAAGTTATCCAAAATGTTCCTTCCTATGACAAGTTCTTTAAGGATCTGGCCTCAAAGAAGAGAAAATTTGGTGATCGATAATTAGTCATTGTGTCTGAATTGGTCAGTTCTATCATGCAACAACCTTTACCCCCTGAACAGCGCAATCTAGGTAGCTCTGTAATTAATATCACGTTAGAAATGGTAATGAAACAACTGGTATGTTACACTTTGGAGCTGGAATCAATATTATACCTTATTCTATTTTTAAACAATTAGAATTAGGTGAACTGAAATCAACTCGTATGTGCTAACAATTAGCGGATAGATCTTTGCGACATCATAGAGGCGTAATTGAAGGTGTTCTAGTGAAAGTAGGTGGTTTGATTGTTCTCGTGGATTTTTTTATCCTTGAGATAGGAGATTTGCGTGAAAATGGAGTTGGACATACAGTACTTTCAGGAACACCCTTTATGACTACCACGCATACTTTAATTGATGTGAAAAATGGTGGCATTAAAATATTTGTTCTTGGCGAGGATTTGTCTTTTTCTGCTCATAGGAGTCGTACTATATAGTCTGCTAATTTTGTGAATGATTGTTGTGACATTGATGATATTTATTCCTTGGCCTAGAGTTCTTCTTTGCAGGAATTTAGCAATGAGGAGATGAGGGTGCGGGTAGTAGATAAAGAAAATATTGATCAAGGGAATTATGAAGAGAAGAGTTTATTACCCTTTGTCCGAATGCGAGTCCAAGGAAGAAGAAGATTCAATAATAAGAGAAGATTGAGCATTTGGGCAAAAAGACAGGTCAGCGCATGTCCACCCTCAGAAGTGGGTGACCTATCGTGAGAAAAACCAATGTACAACCAACTAAGCGTGCACGGTACCTCAACACCCACTGAACACACTGCCTAAATTTCCACGAAGAACATAACTCAGCGACTGCTGATCCTCGAGTGTTGTACCTCTATCGCAAGCACTGGTCAGCAAGCGCTGACTCCGCAGCGCCCGCTGACCCAACACGTTTCACCCATCTGAGCAAGTTATAAACCCCTTTTTCCAACCTTAATCGCCTATTTCTTTCCCCTCATGCCCCAAACACTCCAAGCTCCAGTTTTTCCCCTTTTTCAGTTTTCGTCCAATTCCTTCCATTAATTCTCATATTTCCCACCTTCAATCACCAAACCATCATCTTCTCCTCCTCCTCTACCATCCAATCCGAAAATTTTCCACAACAATCCATCCTTCCAACTAAATTTTAAAATTCTCAAACTCCAACCTTTTCCCACCAAGTGCTCGACAAATTTACAATGAGCTAGCCGAGGGTGATGGAGGATCAAAACCGGCTCCTTCTACAGGAGATGCAGCAGCAGAGTAATGGCTGATTTAATCGCTTGAATTCTCATACTCATTTCTGGAAGTGAAGGTGATATTTATAGATCTAGGGCTGGAACCATCCATTAGAGAGAGAAGTGTCTTTCTTCATCGCAGTAATGGCTGCATTAAATGCATGGCATGGTTGGCGTTTCCCCAGTACTTTGCCCTAACAGGAATGATCTGCCGTACATATACTTTGATATTCTTATACTTCATTCCTTAAAATATCTTCTTTGATGTGACAATACACTAAGAGGTTTGACTTATGACAAATTTAAGTATTTTGGCAGTCCACCATAGTTATTGTATGGACCAGCTAGCTTGTCCTAAACTAGCAGATCATTTCTTATGATCTGTCCAACGAGCTGTTTATTCGAATATTAATTTTTTTGAGTCCAAATTAATACTTTGATTATTCTCCTTGATTCTTAAGCTCATCTTGAGTCAAACAACAAGGCATCTTGGGAACATATTGTTTTATAATGATCTGCTTATTTCTGGTACAACGCGCTGTTGAGGTTGGATAAACGATCTGTCTGTTCCAAAATCGTTTATTGTAGATGGCTCAAGTCTTCTGAGAACCTATATTAAAGAACAGTGAGTTCTCCATAGGACAGGTGGTTTTATGTCCACCTGTTCTTTACAAACTATCCAACTATTCTTCTAAGGCTAGATAAACTATTCATACCTAAAAGTAAGTTTGAAACTACAAACTTCCTTTTTACATCATCGATTTGATAATAAAATATATTCTCATAAAAATGTTCAGTCTAAAACCATAACAGGTAGTTTAAACAAAGGTTTACAGCTAGCTGCTAATTAGGGACAGATCGTTATCATCGATCTGTTCCTTTACATTTTAGCTAACAGTTGAAATAAATATATACTGGTCTTAAAGACAGTCAATATGTCCAAGAAAACTCATAAAAATGATACAGATCGTATAACCAACGATCTGCTCCTTTTATAAACGAGTTGTTCTTGTAAAGATGATATTCATCACTTGGTTTTAAAGAACATATAGTTACTAAGTGTTGTTTCGATAATCATCATCAAAACTTAAATAAATTCGTGGGGTTCCCAACAATTCCCCCCATTTTGATGATGTCAATATTGTGCTTTACAAAATTTTGTAAGTGTTGAAACAACAGATGGTAATATCAGGAAGTTAAAATGCAATGAAATTTAAAGCAATAACTAACATGCATAAAATATTGCTTAGACAAAGAGATATTGTCATAAGGTTGTTTTTAGGAAAAGTAAATTTCAAACATTCATTGTTAATGGCCAGCTGTTACAGATGGAAAGTATTAATGTAGATGGCTATCAAATGAGTAGATTACAAAAGAGTTTGAAATTTAAGACTTGTTCATTAGGGAGGTGGTTGTGATTGATCTTTCTGTTGAGATTGTTGACGTTGGCATTCAGCTAGTTGTGCCCGTCTTCATTCAACTGATTCTCTCTTTCTCAACTCCGATGGCACGTTGTAGCGAGCATATATTCCATTGAATATTCTTATGTAGTCTTTGTTATCCAAATCAATGGGATAATACATCTTCTGTGTTGATTCGTTGATAACGTTGTGGATGACAATGTGATCAATCTTCGTAGTTTTAGGAATGTGAGGAGGAACCATTGGTGTTTTCTGTGGAGCAGATAGACTCACGTTGGTCATTGCATATTGTCTGTATAGATAGTCAACAAAGGACTCATTTTTGTGCTGCTTTAGATATTCCCTGAACATTTCATCTACTCTACCACCATGATATTGTGGTTCCAATAGGTAGTAGTATTGCATCACAAAGCCTTTCACAATTTTATTCCATTCAGCTGTTTTCTTCATGTTAAGCCACAACAAGTTCTGTGGTTATGTGAGTTGGAATTTATTAAAGAATCGAGCCTCTAGATTTGTGCTCACCCTCTTTAGGAGTCGAACTGTCCTCCTTTTCTTTCGTGGCTCTCTCCAGCTCCCTTGCTTTTTTGGCTCTCCATAGCTTTCTGAACTTAGGGTTCATAATTTGGTCTTCCTTGTATCCCGCTAAAAACATTTATGCCTCTTCATCCTTGGCAGTGTAAATTTCCTTTCCTTTATCTGGTCGGGTAGGTGGTTCATTCACCGCAACTTTCTTTGCAGCATTCTCAGCTTCTAGTCTTCTTGCCTCGGCTAGCTATTTAGCCGTGAGCTTCCTCTTTCCTCCTTTGTTTGCAGCAGGCTTCTTCACAGCAGCGGGTTGTGCTCCATTTCCTCCTCCTTTTACTTCCCCCTTTTCGACATCATCAATGAAGTCCTTGGAGATGATGAATCGGAGGGAAGCAAGCTCTTCCTGGAGATCCTTGATTTTGATCTTTGCATCATTCTTGAATTGTAGTAATGTGGAGATGTTTCCCGTGATATCTTCAAACTGCTTGTCATTTGTCTTGTTGTAATTGGCGAGTTTCACCAAATGTTATCATCAATAGCTTTCATAGGAGTGATGGAGTTGTTGATGGTGAAAATGTAATCATTGAGTACCATTGGTACTTCCTGCTTCACCACAGCGGGTATCGTTATCTTTTCCATGTTAAAATATTGTTTCTCAGCCGCTTACTTCACTTCTTGTACCATGGCTGCACCAGTTTTTTTGTATTTTTCTTCACATTGATCAACTTCAGCTTTGTACAGATCGAGACGAAGATTTGTTCCTCCTTGTATTAGTCAAAAGCAGCTCGATCACTATCCAGGTCATTGTGCAGCTCCTCTTGCAATTTATTGTGAGCCTTTTTGAAGTTATCCTCCATGGTGTTAAGTGTTAATGAGAAGCATCAAGAGATAGATTGGCTAGTGCATTTTGCTTGTTGTTTACCTTGATGGTTATGATGTCCGCTATATGTTGGTTGGTTAGAAACCTGGGGAGGGAGGCGAGCAGCTCGTACAAAGTGTGATGCTCGTAATCCGTAGGAGCTGTGCCGAGTGTGTAAATCTCCCCAGATGGTACCTCATCAACCAATGGTCCAGTCATGATGCGGGTAAAAGGTGCTGGAACCTCAAGAAGGTAAGCTCCAACTGGAACGAACTCCTCCTCAGCAGATGGTTCCTTTGGGTGAACAGGTGGTGAAGTGGTTCTTGTGACATCTCAATGTCATGTTGTTCATCCTCATGTGTGTTACCAACACATGGTTCAGCAAATTCCTTAGCAGGTGGTTCATCTATTTCGTTAGCAACAGGTGGTTTTGAAGTATATGCTTCGTTGCCAGATTGTTCCTTCTTCTCAACAGTTGGTTCTTCAAAGTTGAAGAACGCTTCATCAAAATCACCAGATTGTAGGTCGACAATGAGATCATGCATTTTCTTCTCATTGGTATAAAATGGAGCCAAATCGATTTCCAGCTCGCTGGCCTCTTCCTTCATCTTTGTCAAAATATAAGTGCGGAAGTATTATTGTGCGTTTGGGATGTCACGGAATCCAAAGTACTTGATCAATTGATTCTCTTCTATCTTCAAATCGTTGATGGAGAAGAGTAGAAATATGGCCTCCAGATTGTGGAATTGGCTCTCTCTGATATCCAAATATGCCTGGAATCTATTGGCCATCTCAATGACCTTGGGAGTGAGATCGATCACAAGCATAAGTTTGAGAACATTCTTTGCAGCTTTGGACTATAGCTGGTTGAAAATAAGTTGCGCTCCTCGCAACTTGGCATCGAGATCACCTTCAGCATGTTCCTGTGGATTCTCCTCCACATCATCTTCTAGAATTTCTGCTCCTCCAGCTTCTCTTTCTTCAACCTCCTGAGCAGGTTGCTATTCAGGTGGGATGGTAGTGAGGGCTTTTGCATCACTGATGACTGTGTCATCCAGATCATCGATTAGGTTTCTTGCTAGTTGATTTTTCTTTGGTGCTTTCTTGGTAGGCTTCTTCTTTTGTTCCTCTGCCACAAGAGATGTTTCCTTAGCAGCCTTCTTCATCTTCTTGGCAGCAACAACTGAGGCTTCTTATCTTTTTGTTGAGACAAAGAGGTCGTTTGATGCTAAACTACGTACAACCTCCATCAGCATTGTGTTGCATGTCTATCTGATGGACTTCATCAACAATCAACTTGAGCAGCGATCTGACCTAGTTGACATCTAAGATGAGTAGCATAGCTATGATTACTTTCATCTTGATCGGGGTAATTGAATCATAGGTTCCTCCGTGGCCAAGGAAAATCTTTTGTACAAAGTCCAACAGAGAACGATATAGAGGCATCATTAACCCTCTATTGAAAGCTTTGTTCGTCCAGGTGAATGGCTTGGCAACAATCATGTTAATAACCTCCTGCATTTTGTCATTTGTCACATCCTCAAGCACGATGCTACCTTCATCATCCATGTCGTATACTTGGCGAATCATTTCAATCACAGTGATTCGCAGGTTGTCTTCCTTGTTCTTGTGTATTGGGATTTGCAATGAGTATTCACCGCGCTCATCTTCCATCCATGAGTAATAAAATAAAACAACCTACTTTGGTAGATGAAAGTCTCAAATTGTTGTGATAATTTTGTGGTATCCTACACATAACACATAATTTTTGTTAAGTGTTGATTATGTATATGTCAAGATAAATGATCTGTCAGTCAACAGATCATTCAAGAAATGTTTAAACAACCACATACATTATTACACAGAAATTAGCACTCGTAAAATTTTTTATCACCAAATTAAGCAGGTTTAAAGCATTTAACGTACCAATTGCACATAAATCAATATTGAGAATGATTTACCCAGTTTATGTACACGGACCAAATGTTGATTACAGACAAAATCATGCTTAATCACAATATAATACAATTTAAAACATGTTTACAAACATTTAATCATGTCAAAGTATCCTAATATCATCATCAACATACTTTTTACTAAGATTAAGGAGGAGTAACAACATTTTAAGCAATAAACCCTAGAACATGATACTATAGCATAACAATATACAATGCGTAAGCCTTTGCACTGCCTGGATTTTTGCAAACAGCACATCAAGGGTGCGAAACCCTTGATGATTGTATAATGCACAAAGCTCAGGCGAGAACTTGGCCTCAATTTGGTGCAACATCTCCGTTATGGGAATGAGAGATGCGTGAGATCAAGAAGAAGATTAAGCAGACATGTTTGTGAATGATGATTTTGGAAAACGGGTTAAGCTTCTGAGAAACGTGGCTGCAGATAAGTTTGCAAAAAACTTAGAAGGTTGAAAATGGCGGTTTTTAAGAACTCGATAGATTTTTGAAAGCGTAAAGAAGAAGACGGTCAAAATAGCACACACACACATATATATATAGTCAATGAATGGATAAGATTTTTGCCGCCCAATCTATATTGGTCTATACACGCCATCGATTGACATTCTCTCACACCAAATGCGTCACATCACAGACTCGATGCTTGTTCCGAGGTATGCAGTTATTTAATGTTCTAGTCCTTTTGCCTTACTATTTCTGACTAAAGGTGTTGTTTAACATTATTTAAGAATATATATTTCAATAAATGATAATAATAAAAAATCATTAGACATAAATAAGGAAAGAGTTAGAGAAATAAATAGCATTTATATCTCGTAGCTAGATTCCCCCTTAATCCATGTCCTGCATATCGTTCATTATTTTATTAGCTTTGTTGTACCAGCCTTTGCTTAACAATTTGCTAAGAAACAAATGGCTTGAAATATATTAGTAATTGAGAATAAGTGAATTTATGTGTGATACGACCTGTAGATCGATCTGTTGATCAATCTGTGTTTTAGATTTTATGTTGTGACATTAATTTTGTTTCTTATTTAACCTGCAAAACAACCTGTTAGTAATAATATACATTTAGAAATGATATTAAACATTAGATCAATCTGTGAAACGATCTGTGCAAGACTCTTTACGTCAGGTCCTCATTTTGTACATAATTGCATTAACAACTCGTTGTTCTTTTTTTCATCGTCGAGAGCAGCTAGCTAATGTACTTCAAAACTTAACAAGCTGTATGATTAGATATGAAATATCATTTCTTAACCAAATGAGATATATATATACAGCTAGTTAAATGAGCAGGTATTATAACAGATGTATAATATCGACCTGTTACCAACAAATTATTTATTTAGTGAATAATCATCCTGCAACTTATTAGTCCATGCTTTTAGATAAAAGCTTAATAGATAACAGGAATATTAACATTAATACAAAAACTATTTTCATTATATACTTAAGCATTATTGTCATTTAAATTTACCAAACCTAGTTTCCCACACAACATTTTGAATCGTTCTTCTACTAGTGCCTTGGTGAGAATATCAACTCGCTGCATATCAGTGTGTATCTTCTCAATCTGCATGTTCTTCTTTTCAATGTGATCGTGAATGAAATGATGTCGAACATCCACATGCTTGCAACGAGCATATAGTACAAGGTTTTGGGTAATTGCTATCGCACTGGAGCTATCACATAAAATGGGTACTGCATCATGTAAATCTCGTAGTTCTTAAGCTACTGCTTCAACAACAAGATTTGCGCTGTGCAGCTCCCTGCAGCCATGTACTCTGCTTCTGTAGTTGAGGTTGCAACCGAAGTTTGTTTTTTGAAAAACCAAGAAATGAGTTTGCTTCCAAGAAATTTACAAGTCTTAGATGTTGATTTCCTATCAAGCTTGCAACCTGCATAATCAGAGTCAGAATACCTAGTTAGCTCAAAATGTATTCCCACCCGCATACACCAAACCTTGCTTTTTCGGGACCAACAAGTGGTATCAGAGCAGTGGTTTAACTAACCACTGTATCTGTTTCACAAGGTTAATACTTGCATGGTCAACTTGAATAGATCTAGGAAAACCTATTTTCATTAGGGCTTGCGAGGAGTTCTCTATCCAAGGATACAGAGAATGGAGTTTTAGAATCAAGACGTGTCTGAAAGCTCATCACTGTACGATGTTGAAAGGGATATAAGACGGTCCATTGGCCATGTATGAAGAAAAGAGCCGTGCAGGTGACACTGGAGTTATAATAGAGCATGTACTCAATTATCCCAGAAAGTATACTATTGAAGAACGACGTGAAACTAACTTAGATTATTTTCCTAAAGGAATCATTTCTAGCACAGCCAAAGGAGTTCATTTAGCGAAAATACAAGATTTGGATACAACTAAAGAAATGTGGGAAGCACTGCGAGAACTCAGTCTTGGGTCAGAAGCAATGATCGAAAACAAACTTTCGATGACTTGCAACAAATTTGATGAATTTAAGATGCGACCTTGAGAATCCATTGATCAAATGAAGACCAGGTTATTGTAGATATCTGCCTTCAAGAAGGATAAATATACTCAGAGAGAGAAAAATCTCAAAGTCATCAGAGCATTGCCACCTAGGTGGGAAATCTACACAGCGATGCAGCCACTAAGAGCTGACTTCAACATTCTCACTACTGAAGCTTTGTTTGATCATCTAGATGGTCATGAGTATGATATGAAGAGAATTCATTGATCAGATTACTCATCAAGCAAGAAGAAGAAAGCAGCTCCAAGAAAGAAAAGGAGGTAGCTTTCAAAACTAAAATTCCAGCTAAAGAAACAGTTGCACCTACTATAGAGGAAGAAATTTCAAGTGACAAACTGCTTAAGGAATTTGTTATGATTGCAAAGAAATTGGAGACACTGGAGACCGGATCGAGGAAATATCGAAGGTTCTACAATGATAACAAGAAAAATCGTTACAAGAAAAGTAGAGACCAAGATCAATCTAAGAACAAATCTGAGGTAAAAATTTCCAATAAATCATCTAATTCTACTGATTATACTTGTTATGTTTGTGGTATAACATGTCACTTCAAGACCGATTGCCCCGACCTATCTAAGAGTCAAAGAGAAGAACTAAGAGGGAAAAGAGATTGCAAACTCAAAGCTCAATGCAAAGCTATACTAGCTGAAGAAGAGTCAAGCTCAAGCCATTTTTCAGATATCTCATCAGAGAATGATGAAGCATTCGTTGCACAAGATCAATATAAAGACTGGGATGAGTGTTACATGGGAATTGACAATGGCCTCGACCAGAATGAGTTAAACTCACATGTTTCTACATCATCTAAAAAACCTGTATATGATTTTTGTGAAGAAGATGAAGCTGAAGTCTCTTCGGAAGAGATCAATGAGATGCTCAAGAATTACAAAAATCTAAAGAAACTATTTCAAGATGTCATCAAGGAGAATGATAAGCTCAATGATATTGTGAAGATACTAAGTGAAGCAAACACTAAGTTGTATGTCAATGGAAAGGATCATCAAGAACAGATTAAAGCAAACGACGAGGAGATCTACTCACTCAACTCAAAGGTCAAATATCTGATAGCCAGAAATGAAGTAGTTGAAGAGAAACTGCAAAAGACGAGAGAGAACATGAGTAGAATCAACAAGAGCAGCGAACGAGCTAGTATGATTATGGAAATGCAGAACAAAGCCAGATTGACTACTGGATTAGGATATACTGGAGGATCAAATACAACCAAATTTGTAGTTGAAAAACAAAAGATACCAGATCAAGTTGTCAAACTGCAGAATGAGAAGAATCATCCAAAGAAGATGATGGTGAAACAAGCAGGAAACAACCGGTACTACAAGGTCAAAGGC
>JAPKLX010000117.1:806065-816462 GCA_026898415.1 Leonotis leonurus | reverse complement strand
GGGTTGCTAAATCCTTGTAATTGCAGGATGGAAGAACTTCAAGAAGGAGTCAAGTAGCAAGAGGCTCAGTCTGGATAATCGATAGTGGATGCTTAAAGCATATGACGTGCGACAAGAACCTGCTATCTGACTATGTTGAAAGACAAGGTCCACAGGTAACATTTGGTTGTAACTCAAAATGTTATACTAGAGGATATGATAATATTAAGATTGGCAAGACCACTATTACTAATGTTTCTTATGTTGAGGGTCTTAGTTATAATTTATTTTCTATTAGTCAGTTTCGTTCTAATGGTAACCAGATTATCTTTGATACTAACAATTATTTTGTAAAGAACAAGGAAGGAGATGAAACTCTTCTTACTGGTAAACTACAAGAAAAATTATATATTGTGCAATAGATGAACCAGATCGAGACATGTTTAGTCACTAAAAAAATCTTAGAAATGAGCTGGTTATGGCACAAGCGACTAAGCCATCTGAATTTCAAGTTTATCAACAAGATTGCAAGAGAAAAGCTAGTTGAACGATTACTAGACCAAGTGTATGATAAAGATCCTATTTGTAGAACCTGCCAAGCTGGGAAGCAGACCAAATCATCTTTCCCAGCAAAGCAGCTCACTCATCAAATAGAATACTCGAACTTCTACATCTAAACTTATTTGGCCCACTAACGCCATTAAGTATTAACGGTAGAAAGTATACTTTAGTTATTATTTATGATTATTCCAGATTCACTTGGGTTACCTTTTTGTTTAAGAAAAAGGAAACGTTGGAGAAGCTACCTGATTTCTTCAACAAGATCACTCGACAAAAAGAGACCACCATCACGTCTATCAGAACAGATCGTGGTACAAAGTTTCTAAACCAAAAGATCATAAGAATGGAGTAGTAGAAAGGCGGAACAGATTGTTAAAATAAGCAACGCACACCATGTTAAATGCGACTAACCTACCAAAGAAGTAAGACATGGAAAGACTCCATATGAGATATGGAACAACCGAAAACCAAGAATTAAGTATTTTCGTGCTTTTGGTTGTACGTGTTCTATTAACAATAATGAGAAATCCCAATTGAAAACCTTTGATAGCAAAGCTGACCCTGGAGTATTCATAGGATATTTTGATGTTAGCAAAGCTTATAGGGTTTACAATAGGAAGACTCATATTGTGGAAGTAACACCTCATATTATATTTGACGAATCTATTCTTGAATATAGGGAAACAGGTGAAGAATAGATTCACAATCAGATGAATACTAGAAGCTCTGGAAATATATTATTAGAAGACATTCTGACTTGGAATCCACCAAAAGATGAAGAGTGATATTCAACCTACAGCTGAGACCATCACACAGCAAGGGGGAACAACTCACATTAAACCTGATCAGAACAGTCTAGTCCAACCTGAAGATAGTGAACCTGCTTAGAGTCAACTTGATGAATCAAATGAGATCAATAATAGTTTGGATACCAACCTGAAAATTGATATGGAAAATCAATTCTAAGCAACTTCATCAGCACACCCAGAGTTTGAGGAACTAGCAAAAGAACCTGAACCTGAGATATCAGAAGAGGAGATGTCTAGGCGCAAAACATGTATTCAAGATCATCCACCAGAACAGATTGCTGGGAACCTCATAGACCATGTGAAGACTAGAAGAATTCATGGAGATAGTGCATTACTAAGTTGCTACCTATCTCACGTTGAACCAGCCGACACATATGAAGCACTACAAAATGCAGATTGTATAGTAGTTATGCAAAAGGAGCTCAATGAATTCAAGAGCAATCAAGTATGGTATCTCGTAGATCGACCTAAATACCAAAGAGTAGTAGGTGTTAAATGGGTATTCAAAAATAAGCGAGATGAAAATGGAGAAGTAGTAAGGAATAAGGCCAGATTAGTTGTCATAGGATACAATCAACAAGAGGGTTTAGATTTTCATGAAACATTCTCCCCAGTTGCAAGATTGGAAGCTATCATACTATTCTTGGCTTATGCAGCATACAAACGATTCAAAGTGTATCAGATGGATGTCAAGAGCGCATTTCTAAATGGCATTCTGGAAGAAGAAGTATATGTAGAGCAGCCACCTGGATTTGAAGAAGGAGATCCAGAACAGAAAGTCTACAGATTGGCAAAAGCAGTATACGGATTGAAGCAAGTTCCAAGAGCTTGGTACGAGATGTTGTCAACCTTTCTACTGGAGTCAGGCTTTCGACAAGGCTCAGTTGACAAAACATTATTCATCATCAAAGTCAAAGAGCATATCCTTTTAGTGCAAATTTACGTAAATGATATTATTTTTGGATCACAATCTACTTATTTATATGATAAATTTGTTGATCTGATGAAAAATAATTATCAAATGTCTATGATGGGCGAGATGAATTTCTTTCTAGGATTGCAGGTTAAGCAGCTATCTAAAGGTATATTCATAAATATAGCTAAGTACGTCCAAGACTTGATCACCGAGTTTGGAGTCAAAGATAGCAAACCTATCAAGATACCAATGCAGACCAATGGAAATATTGATCCAGATCCAAAGGGCAAACCAACCAACATAACTCAATACAGGGGTAGCGTGCGTGTGTTGGCCTAGTGGTAGTGGGGTTAATGCCCAAGGCTTAGGTCTCGGGTTCGAGTCCTCCGTGACGCGGCTATGTAATTTAATATTAATGTAATCCAATTTAAAAAAAAAAAAAAACTCAATACAGGGGTATCTTATGCTCACTTTTATATCCTATTGCTAGTCGACCTGACATTACTTTTGAAGTTGGAGTTTGTGCATGATACCAGGCCAAGAAGATACTATGCTATCTCAAAGAAACAATTCACATAGAATTATGGTATCCATGCGATGATAATTTTGAGCTAACTGCTTATTCAGATTCTGATTATGCAGGATGTAAGCTAGATAGGAAGTCTACTTCGGCAACCTATCAATTTCTTGGAAACAAGCTGATCTCATGGTTCTCAAAGAAGAAAATCTCCGTAGCTACATCAACTACTGAAGCTAAGTACATGGCCGTTGGAAGCTGTTGTGCCCAGATACTATGGCTTAAGCAGCAGCTCAAGGATTATGAGGTCAATGTGAAGGAAATTCCTATATTCTGTGACAGCTCGAGTGCTATTGCGATTACATAGAATCCAGTCTTACATACGAGGTGTAAACATGTTGATGTGAGACATCACTTGATAAGAAATCATGTGGAAAGGAAGAATGTGCAAATCGGGAAGATACACACCGAAGTACATCGAGCTGATATCTTAACCTAGGCACTACCTAAGGAAAGATTTAAGATGCTATATGGAAAGCTAGGATTGGTAAGCTTGGATGATAGAAGCAGATTGATAAGATCTAGATCACTCAGAATATCATTGGATGCAGATTATCTAGCAGATCACCAGTATCAGATTGACATAAAGCAGATTGCTGGAAACAAGAAGTACACATCACTTCAAAACACCAGATCACTAGAAAAGCAAATCACTGTGAAGGAACAGATCAATCATGCCACGTGGAAATTATTTTCCATATAAATATTCCTTAATTAAGGGAGAACTCAGGAATTTGTATCGATTTCTGATTTTATTTACCGCCTCAATCTTGCTAAATACGTTATCTACTGATAGATTTGGTGTAGATTACATGCTTTATAATGATTTGTGCAGGTATTGGAAAGCGTAATCGAGAAAGAATGATTACCTAATTGGGAATAGGAAAGTTGTGGAGGCAAAGGACGAAATACACGTGCCTCTATCTTACACTAGAAACAACTCAGAATTAGGAAAATGTAGGATTCAAAGCGGGAAAACAAAAAGGAAGACTTCATCTCAACCCTTAATCTTTTACATTTCACCGTAGAATATTTTCTGCAAACCTTTCTCAAATCTTTTCCAAAACCTTCAAACTCTTTGCAAAAATGGTAGAATCCATCATGAAGTTCCCAGAGCGTATTTCTGAAGTGCAAAAATATATTTCTCCTGAACCCTACGTGATTTAGAACATCCATGGCTTTCAAAAGCTCGAAGAGATTTATTCATTAATTAAACGTTGCAGAGGTTCCTTCTGTGCTTAAATGGTTCTCATGCCATTTATGCTAGTGATTGATCACTGAATGCTCTGTATTTTTCTTTATTGTTTGATATATCTGATTTTTGAGTATTTATTCATATGTCTGGTTTTATGCTAAAGTTCTTGATATTTATGGAGTTCATGCTTATTTCTTTATGTGAATCGTATTAAATCATGTTTATGTTGTTATTGGATTATCTGATATGTTTGCATGATTAAAAATAGAACTCTCTCTTGAACATGTTAGGAAACCTGGAAATTCGCATACTTGATGTTCATATTGTTCATGCCTAAATATGGTTGAAACTGATATATTTTTGTTTAAGTTTGGATAATTATATGTTTCTAACTTATAATTTATTGTCTAGGGTTCCATAATATCATGACATCTTATCCCGAGATGTATCTACCAAGACAAGTGACTATCGTTTATTTGACATGGCAAGATGATAAGACAGGAGATGAAGCGAGCATTCTGATGCCGATAGCAGATAAGAACACCAGCAAGACTACTTATGATGTTTTGCAGATGATCTTGCATGCATACCATCTGAAGGATGAGGGAATTGATCTATCTGAGATCACCAATGAACAGCTGAAAGAAGCAGTGGAGGAGATTATGGTTATTCCAACGACCTACACATGGAGGATGTCATATCCCGCTAATTTCTAAATTATACTTTTAAGTGTTCTAACTATTAAGGGACCTAGGTATGATGAAATAAGAATTTTAGAAAAAACCTAGAGCCTGTTAGGACCTACCATGTTAATTTGGCAGACCGACAAAGCTTTTTAAAAGGTTTATTTGAAAAATGAACTTTTCATGCATAAGTCGAAAGAATATACATATTATACTCCTTGCGTAGAGTTTTTCAAAAGAAAATTAGTGGCACTAGGTTTACCCAAAAAGGAGTTCGTATGCAACCGCTACGAATTTTTAAAGTTTAAGCACGTCGTCAAAAAAAAATAGTTTTTCCATGCATGACCGAAACTATATCAATATTATAGTCATTTTGTAGAGTATGAAGAAAGGGAAATGTTGACGTTAAGTTTGCCCGAAAAGAAAGTCGTGTGCAGAAGTTACGACGTTTTAAGGTTAAAGCATTAATAATAATATAATAATATAATATAATATAATATAATATAATATAATATAATAAAAATCATTAAAAAAATCTAATTTTTTTTTATTAATAGCAGGGGGAAGTCGAGACTTTCCTCCCCCCATTCACGCACAATTCGCTCTCCCCCCCTCCCCCCCAACTTCTTCTTCTTCCTTTTCTCCCTCTGTCGCCATTGTCAAGCTCTCGAAGCTCTCGAAGCTTCATTCCGAGGTCAAGTCGAGTCAAAGAGGTATGCCGAGGCAAGGCAATGGAAGCTCGGGAACTCAATGAAGGTGGCTCAGCCGCCGTGGGTGACCGTGGTGACCTCGCCGTCGCCGAAATTTTATCATAACTTCACCTCTCGTTTTCTTCTTCGTTTCACGTCCTTTTTCGAAATGGTTTTCTCCTATGCATAGGTCTCATTACATAAAACTTGAGTAGTGAAGGAAGTTCGAGACGATGATGGCCGGAAGTGGCGCAAAGGGACCACGACCGACCACCACCGCCTCCAAATGTCGGGGTCACCAATGGAGTCCGAAAGCTCTAATTCGGTGGTCGTCCGTTCTTCGGACGGCTATGGTCCCTTAAGGTTTTATGTTCGCGGTCATGCATTCTACATATCGGCATGATCATAATGTGTTTTCGTCTACGTAAAAGTTTTGCATGCATTATATATATAATACTATTTTTATGTTTTTCTAAAGAAAATTTATTGACCGGTTATCCTTTTACGGTGAAATTTATAGTGCATGTAGAGAAAAAAATATAAGATTTTCTGAAAGAGGTTTCATTAATTTTCATCGGTCCAATTTTCATAGATTAGAAAAAGACTACGAATCTTCTCGATTAAGCTTCGAGGTAAAGTTGCATATTTTAAAAATGTTTATACATATTCCTATAGGGAATAATGTCCGGAGTATTTTTGCCTTCTTGGCCAAAATCATTTGAAAGTCCGGTTGCTGCCAAATTAATTTATTACGTCATAAAAAGAATATTATTAAGCCTAAAAATTTAGTACTACTTATCTATAGTTCCTTTTTGGAAATTAAAGCCAAAATATATTCCCTATGACTAACAAGTACCTAGCACTGAAATTTGAGCTCATAAGGATTTACGGTTTTCCCGTAATCGAGGAATATCATCGGTGAAAGGTTGGGGATATATACGTATTTTGAGTTATTAAGCTCTTTTCTCTAAATGAAAAATGCATGGATCTCTGTTAAAATGTTTTCACGAAGGTATCGACTGTTTAATGCTCTTATCGACCGCCGGGGGTTCTTATTCGGCCTAAAACGTCGATTTAAGGACTGTGATCACGTAGTCTGTACTGCGGTGGGTTGCTCACCATTGGATTTTGACTCATGCTATGTTAGGGTGTACGGTTAGCCGAGCCCTATTTGACTGAATGTTTATGATCCGTCGGTGGTAAAAGGCCCGGGACATAACCTATATAAGAGTAACGTCATGTTGTGTCATGTTTAATTTATGCACAAATGTTTTGCTTACTTAGAAGTTATTTTTGTTTTAAAACCTTCTAAGGTAAGTATACAAAACAGAGACTATGTTTTTCGTTTTATGAAAAACCCAACTGAGTGCACTAGTACTCACCCCACGTTTTACAAAAAATTTTCACAGGCTAAGGAAGCAGCATGATGTGTGTGGCTGAGGAATGGTGTTATTGGGATGACGATTGCTTCATCACGAGAACGGTTTACCGTTCTATACATAAGAATTTCCGCTGCCATGCTCACGTATGTTATAATATTTATGAAATAATTATCATTCACGTATATGTGTGTGATAATATATATGTTTAAAGTCTAAGATCATTTTCTCATTCCACGAAGGCCTCATCGGCCATTATTAATAAAGGTTCATGTTATCATATTATCATTGCCCATTACATGCATACACGTGCATAGGAGAGCTTAGAAGTAGTCGGCCACTCTTGGACGTTCAACTCCTCAGCCCCTTGTGTAGTGTTCGAGCGAATGCCGACCACACTTGGTGAGCTAGGTGAGTGACTCCTTTTGGCGAGCTAGACTCACTAACCTCCGCCTTTGATCGACGGTTCTTATTGGAAGATTCGGCTTCTCGAGGATTCTGGATTACCGTTCCTACGAGATGAGTTGTATTATCTCCAACCCCGTCTTTCATATTAGATGATTCGGCCGCTTGGGATTCAAGATTACTGTTTCCATGTATCGAGCTGTATTATCTCCAATTCATTTCATCTTGGATGATTCGGCCGCTTGGGATTCTAGATTACCGCTTCCATGACTCGAGCTGTATTATCTCCAATTCATTTCATCTTGGATGATTCGACCGCTTGGGATTCTGGATTACCGCTCCCATGACTCGAGCTGTATTATCTCCATATTGCATATGATTCATTTTAGATTCATTATTATAGACATTGTCTTTGTCTTTGCATTGGTTAGCTGTTTGGGTTGTAAAATGGCATAGTCAAAGTTATAGAGGAGATGCTGTCCGATTTGCAAGGACAACTCTCACTTATATAATGCACACGAACACAATGCCCCCTTTCTTCCCCGCTTCTTTTATCCCCGCCCAGTCATGCCCTTGGCGCGTGTGCCGTCCCTCGGGATTTGGGGCGTGACAGAGGATGTTTTCTAGAACATTTCTGTTGGGAAGTGGACTCCAGCACCTCCATGAGGGTGGGTCGTCCGTGTATCATACCCGAGAAAGCTTATGGGAGTGCGACCTGCTCAGTCAAAAAGGGTCTACACTACCATTATTGACGAGAGCTTAAAAGGATTGATTAGTACTACTCATACCAACATGGTGCATCATCTTTTCAGGTGATCCCTTAGTAGAAAATCCAAGGTTAAACGTGTTTGTCTTGGAGCAATACTATGATGGGTGACCTACTGGGAAGTATCCTGGGTCAGCCTGTCAGTGAGGACAAAGCAAGCTGGGAAAGAAAGTGTTGGTGTGTGGGGCCAGTACGTCAATTTTGATGGGCACTCCTGATCCAACAATTGGTATTAGAGCCGGGGCTTTGGATGTGATGAATCGAATCCAGCGGAGCCATCCCTAAGCAGGGAGTGCCTGAGGGGAAGGGTTGTTGGGCACAACAACTCCAGGGGTTATGACAATTCACGGCCGTAATCTGAGGTGCGAGATTGACGGTCTTCTGGGAGTCATAGGTAGCCCCTTGGCCCGGGTTTGAAGGAGCGCCAACATATGCTCTCAAGGTTCGATGCATCCTCCAGAGTATCGGGATGGTGCTGAGGGGGGGATTGTTGGGAAGTGGATTCCACACCTCTCGGAGTGTGGGTCCGTGTATCGTACCCGAGAAAGCTTATGAGAGTGCAGCCTGCCTCAGTCGAAAATAGCCTACACTACCATTGTTGACGTAAGGTTAAAGGAATTGATTAGTACTACTCATACTCATACCAACATGGTGCATCATCTTTTCAGGTGACCCCACCATCAAGTCTATAGAGGAGTTGAACATTGAAGAGACCACTCTTCAAAATATTTTTGATGTGTCTACGATTGTCGAGATCAGGGAGACATATCATGAGATGATATTGGGAATTTCCAAGCATGAGGCGAGGAAATTGCAAGTTAATCTGAAACCACTCTACAAGGAGAAGATGGAATTCTTCGAATCTGTGCCAGAGTTAGATGATAAAAAGGAAGAGAATCTGGGAGAGTCATCTGCTCAACCAGATCAGGTTGATGAACCAATGGAAATACATGAACAGACAACATTCGACCAGCCCGGTACTTCAGATAATGCACCACAACAACAACCATCTACTTCACAATCAGCACAACTAGATTAGCCATCCGTATCTCAACCAGATCAGGGAACAGGGAGAGATAGGGAGATGGAGAAAGAACCAGAGAAGGAGAAGGAGATGGAGAAGGGGAATGAGAAAGAAAAGGAGAAGCAACCTGCACAAGAACATGTTAGTGAACCTACCGCTGAGGAGGCTGAAGAAGAACTAACTGGTTGGACAGGTCATCGGATGTGAACCAACCAACGAATTGTACACACCAGGTGCAACAAAGAAGCTCAAAGTGCATGTTGGTTTTTGGGATTTGGAATATTTGCTACGAGATGAGCCCATACCATACAACAATCAACAGGTCGATGATCTTATAGATTTGAGAATTCAAGATCATCTGAATGCCACATGTAATGAAATCCAGGAGAGGGCGACTAAAGTACTTACTGACTTCAATAACTATCAGAAGTAGTACGTTGACAACCTGACAAAAACACTTGACGATGATAGAGATGCAGCTGATCTTGCTAAAGAGAAGCTGGACTTAAGATTGGAGGGTTATGATAAGAAATTTGAAGAGATCATCAAATCTTTAGCTGCTATTACAGATCAATAGAAGACACAAGTTGCAGAAGTTGTTCGGTTGAACACAACCTCACTATCAACAGAGATCAAGGAAGCCACCTCTCGCGATCTGGACAAGCAGCTAAATACATTTGAAAAAGAAAGATGCACATAAATCATGAAGAATAATTTACCAGATGCACTCATTGATATAGATTATCAAACTCAGATTGAGATCATCCATTATTTCAAGAAGGTTGATGACATGGAGCAGAATCAGAGTGATTATGACAAAACACTGACTACGGTTAACAACAGACTCACCAACCAGATCAGCGAAGTCAACCAGAACATCACATTTCTACTTAACTTCAAAGAAACCACTGAAGAAAATCATGCCAAACTTGAGAACGAAATCAACTCCCTTCGTACACTTATCATGTTAGTTATTGATGATGCTGAAAAGGGGGGAGGTCGAGGAGGAAAAGGGAAGGAAATAGCTAGGAAGAAGCAGCCTACCAGAAAGCAGAAAACTCCACCAACCAGGCCACAACAATCTGACCAACCAGAGCGCTCAGTTCCAGATAAAGAGAAGAAGCCCATGGTTGAAGAGAAGTATGAAGGCGACCAGATCGCTGAATTGTTGATGCTAGGAGTTAGTTAAGACGAGGCTTGTGATCTAATGTTTCATGATCAATTCTACAAGGACAGAGCAAGACAGCTTCAGAAGGAAGCAGAGCGAGCAGAGAGAGAGAAAACATTTGATTCACCGACTTCACCACCCAGAGCAGCTCAACCAGGACCACCCAGACCAGTGCAACCAGCAAAGAAGAAAGGGACATTCAGAACTGTTGGTCCCGAAAGAGCAAGGTTTGGTGTATGGGGGGGG
>JAPKLX010000117.1:744214-796065 GCA_026898415.1 Leonotis leonurus | reverse complement strand
GAAAGAGCATCATCAAAACTTAGAGTATTTTATGGGGTTCCCAACAAGAACGATTGCCAGCATTTTATTTTTGCCAAAGAGAACCCCACGAGATCCCTAGGTTGCAGATGGTTACCAGGACGAATGGGAGTTCATTTAAACTGGATTCATTTTGAATCAATAATTTTTTAGAGAACATGCCTATTCTCACCAGCCAGGTGATCAAGATTTCAAACAATATGTTGACAATTACAAGGACAAGGAGCTTGTTCACAGAGTGAAGTCAGCAGCACAAGCAGCTCAAGTGGAGCTTAAGGCACCAACAAAGGAGTACATTCAATGTCCACTAATTCCATGGAGTACGATGCCAGATAAGACGGAGATCTTGAAATGCATCAATCTGATTGCCAACGCCCGAAGCTACAAGATTGACAATCATGACCCTGATTATGCAAGAGTGGGAGACGGAATTTATGAAAGTGTACAACTGATCTTCGATGAAAGAAAGAATTAGATCAAGGAGGAAGCAAAACAGAAGAAGAGACCAGCAGGTAAATAGTTTTGATTTCGTATCTTGTAAACCTGCTTTTATTTTTGCCAGTTGTTATGTGTTCTGGACTAACCATCACGTAACCTGTATGAACTGATATGATATATATTTGAACGGGTTATCTGATGACAATATCTCTTTGTCCAAAATTCAATTTTAATGCTTAATATTCGTTATAAATTATAATGACATTAACACTTTTGGTATTTAAACCAGATTGCTTTTAATGCTTTACTTAGAGTTATTTTGTAAAGTGTGGTTTCAACATCATCAAAAAGGGGAAAATTGTTGGGAACCCTCAAAATATTTTTGTTTTGATGATATTCTTTCGAAACAAAACTTAGATTTGTTTTAAGTCTTGATTGTTTGACCAAGCCTGCTCAAATTGTAATAGGGAGATCATTTAATTTCAGAAGTGAACCTGATAGGGAGCAAATCTGTCTTTATTTTTAACGTTGGTATATTGTATAGAAAAGACTAAGTTATAAAGTCTTATCTATAGAAAACCAACCTCTTAGAACAAGTAAGTTGATGACTAAAATGTAAGGGACCAAAATACGTTAAGTATTTTATCCTATAGCGAGTCATCTGTTCTAGATAGTCTTCTGATGCAAACCAGATGGAAGCAGATAACCGGATAAGGTCACTCAACCTGGACCAAACCTGTTCCAACCCAGTTGTTCTTATCAACTTAAGGAACAAACCTTGTTGGGAACCCTTCACAAAATTTGGTTTTGATGTTGTTCTTTCGAAGCACACTTAGATTTATTTCATGCTCTGTCTGCTAGATCTATCCTACTCAACATGTGACAGGTCACTATGATGTTAAAGTGAATCTGATAGAGAGCAAGCCTGTTTATTTACACCAGGTTAGCTGATGACTAAAATATAAAGGATTAAAATACTTGTAAGTGTTATGTCCTATAGGAAGTCATCTGATTAGATAGTCTTCTGGATCATAGAAGCAAACCAGCTCACCCGAGGCAAGCAGACCTGATGAAGGTCACTCAATCTGGTCAAAAGCAGATTTCACCTAGTTGCTGACACCATCTTCTGGAGCAACTTTGGACCAGACCACCTCACTGGAAAATGAACCTGATCTGGTTGACTAGATCAGCTTGGAAGAGTGAACATCCCCAATGTAGATCATTGAGATGGAGACTGGGTAAAGATCCAGATATGCAATATGTCATTTGGTATTTCACCTAGTCATCTGATATTTTATCTAAAGTCATCTGGTATGCAAAGCGTCATCCAAATGTACTTAGAGATAATCTCATCCTTATGCCACGTCATCAGATCTCATGTAGAAGGAAAGATAATCAAATTAGAGATCAAGAAGGAAGGTGAATCATTCGAAGCTCAAAGAAAGGAAAGAGATCAATTAGCCATCTGCTTTCCATATCAAGAGAGATTCAGTCAACCATTTCTACAAGGCAAGAGGATCAAATCAAGGATTCACAGCTTTGATTGACAATCAACATTTATGCCACGCCAATCAACCACAACAGTCAAAATTTCAAAAGTCTGCACCTATAAAAACTTGGAACAAAATCTGGAGGAGTACTGATCAATTGATGCACTAATGATCTTACAATCAAGCTTAAACTCTGCCAAGAAATCTACTCTACCATTGAAGCATTCTACTAGAAGATTTCACAATCCAGATCGTGTTCAAGTCGTTCGTTATCGAAATCACACACCACTCGATTCAAGTCTGTCTTATCGAAAAGAGAAAGGAAGATATCTTCGCTAGCTAGAAGTTTTCTAGTGGATTACCGTGAAGGTACCTTGTAGCAGATTTATCTTCAAGTTCCAAGAGACACGACCCATATTCGTGCACAAGAGAGTATAATGAAGAGAGTATCCTAAGTAGTGGATATCCAATCTAGTTTTGATTGGACCGTGGACGTAGGGTGTTTCCTGAACCACGTAAAAACAATTGTGTTCTTTACTTTACGCATCTTATTTTCAGTTGTTTATTTCACTAACCCAGCACTTGCATTCAAACTTGCATTGTTTAATCAATCTCTTAACATATTTGGCGAAGTGTTTATCAAGGTTTTCTAATAAGATCAACATACTAAATCCACCATATTCCGCACACTACACTCTGTTAGATAACATAATCTCTCTTGCTATCTACATAGCATAATTCACAAGGGAGAATCTGTCTGGACAGATCACTAGTCGATCTGGTAGTGAACCTGGTCGTCGATCTGGTCTGTCATATTTAGCAATCTCCTTTCGAGAAAGCTTAATCTCTCTAGTTAAATAGTCAAGTAAACTGAAAAGTTTGTATTTGGATTATTCCCCCCCCCCTCCATACACCAAACCTTGCTCTTTCGGGACCAACAAGTGGTATTAGAGCAGTGGTTCAAAAGACCATTGTTTCTGTCTCACAAGGTTGAAACCTGCGTTGTCAACTTGAATAGATTTAGGAAAACCTATTTTCATTCACGTGCATACTATATGTTATCATGGAATCTTCTGTCATTAGAGCTTGCGAAGAATTCTCTATCCATGGATACAGAGAATGGAGCTTTAGAATCAAAACTTTCTTGAAAGCTAATCACTGCATGATGTAGAAAGTGATAGAAGAAGGTCCACTGGCGATCTATGATGAGAAGACTTGTACAACTAAAACTAGAGTAGTCAAAGACAATGTTCTCAAGGATCCTAGAACGTATACATCTAAAGAACGATACAAAGTAAACCTGGATGACTTTGCCAAAGGAATTATTTCCAGCACAGTCAAAGGTGTCCATATGGTCAAAATTCAAGATCTAGACACAAGTAACGAGATGTGGGAAGTATTGTGTGAACTCAGCCTTGGATCATAAGCCATGATCGAAAAGAAGCTGTCGATGACTTCAAGATGAGATCTGGAGAGAACATTGAAAAAGTGAAGAACATGTTCATTGAGATTTTACTGGACAAATATACCTAGAGAGAGAAGAATCTCAAAGTCATCAGAGCACTACCACCTAGCTGGGAAATTTATGCAGCCATGCAACCAATGAGAGCTGATTTCAACAATCTCACCACTGATGCACTGTTCGATCATCTAGCTGGTCATGAATGTGACATGAAGGGAATCCATGGACCAGATCACTTATCTAGCAAGAAGAGTGAAAGCAGCTCCAAGAAGGAAAAGGAGATCGCTTTCAAGGCCAAGATTGCAGCAGAAGAACCAGCTGTACCTGTAGCAGCAGAAGGGAGTTCTTATGACAAGCTCCTCAAAGAATTTTCTATGATCGCTAAGAGAATGGACAAGATGGAGACTAGATCGAGGAAGTATCGTACATTCTACAAAAACAACAAGAACAAGTACCAGTGGAGTAGAGATCAAGATCGATCTGACAGCAAACCTGAGGTAAGAAGTTCCAATAATTCTACTGACTATACTTGCTATGGTTGTGGCAGAATAGGTCACTTCAAGACAGACTGTCCTAACCTATCCAGGAGTCAGAGAGAAGACCTAAGAGCAAAGAGAGATCAAAAACTTAAAGCTCAATGCAAACCTATGCTAGCAGAAGAAAACACAAGCAGCTCAAGTCATGTTTCAAACAGCTCATCAAAGAACGATGAAGCATTCTATGCACATGATCAACAAGAAGATTGGGATGAATGCTACATGGGAATTGACAACAGACTCGATCAGAATGAAGTAAACTTGCACGTTTCTACTTCATCTAACAAACCTGTATATTCTTGTAATGAAGATGAAGTTGAAATCTCTTGGGATGAGATCAATGAGATGCTCAAGAGCTACAAGAGTTTAAAGAAACTATTTCAAGATGTCATCATTGAGAATGACAAACTAAATGAGGTAGTAAAAGTGCTTAGTTAAGCCAACACTAATTTTTCTATAAAAGTGAACGATCTTGAAGAACAAATGAAGACAAAGGATGAAGAAATCTACTCACACAATTCAAAGGTCAAAGACTTGATCACTAGAAAGGAAGTAGTAGAAGAGAAACTGCATAAGATAATTAAGGGAAAACATGAGCAAGATCAATAAAAGCAGTGAACGTGTTAACATGAGATTAGGTTACACTGTTCAATCAGGTTCAACCAAGTTCGTAGTTGAAAGACAACAAATAACAGATCAAGTTGTCAACCTAAAATATGGGAAGAATAAACCCCATAAGATGTTGATGAAGGAAGTAGGAGACAAACGGTATTACCAGATCAAAGGCAAACCTGATCAGTATGTGAAAACAGATAGGAACCAGAACCAGAAGGCTCCTACCAGAAAGCCATCAACAAAGAAGAACAAGTTCAACATGCACAACATTGAAAGGAACCACCCATCTGTGTACAAAGCCATCTTGAGAACATATGACTCAAGGAGACAGATCACTTGCTATATTTTTGTTCCTAACACTAAGTTGATTTGGGTTCCTAAAGGAACATTTGCTACTAACCAAGCACCCAATTATTGAAAGGATTGCTAAGTCTACTTAATTGCAGGACAAAAGAAATGCAAGAGGGAGTCTAGAGGGTATGTTAATGTTACGATTGGCAAGACCACTATTTCAAATGTTTCTTATGTTGAATGTCTTAGTCATAATTTGTTTTTTGTTAGTCAATTTTGTTCTAATGGTAATCAGATTGTTTTTTATGCTAACAACTATTTTCTTACTTTTGGTTGTACGTGTTACATTCATAACAATGAGAAATCTCAACTAAAAACTTTTGATAGCAAAGCTTCCCCTGGAATATTCTTAGGATATTCTGATGTTAGTAAAGCTTATCAAGTTTACAATAGGAAAACTCATGTTGTGGAGGTAACACCTCATATTATTTTTGATGAATCTATTCTTGAATACAGGGAAACATGTAAAGAATAGGTTAATAATCAGATCACTACTAGAAGATCAGGAGAAATATTACTCGACGATGTTCTGATATGGAATTCACTTGAAGATAAAGAGATTGACGTTCAACCTATAGATGAAACCAGCATACATCAAGGGGGAACAACTCACATTGAACCAGATAAAGATAGACCAGTTTTAGAAAGTACTGAACCTGTGCAAACCAGAAGGATGCATGGAGACAGTGCCCTATTAAGTTGCTACCTATCTCATGTTGAACCAGCTGATGCATATGAAGCACTACAAGATGCAGATTGGATCGTTGCTAAGCAAGAACCTAATGAGTTCAAAAGAAACAAAGTATGGTATCTTGTAGATCAACCTAAACACCAAGGAGTAATAGGTGTTAAATGGGTATTCAAGAAAAAACGAGATGAGAATGGTGAAGTTGTCAGAAACAAAATCAGATTATTTGCTAAAGGACAGAGTCAACAAGAAGGCTAGATTTCGATGAGACATTTGCACCAGTTGCCAGATTGGAAGCAATAAGACTATTCTTGGAATATGTAGCTTACAAGAGATTCAATGTGTACCATATGGATGTAAAGAGCGCTTCCCTAAATGGTATTCTATAAGAAGTATATGTAGAGCAACCACTTGGATTTGAAGTAGGTAATCCATACTAGAAAGTCAACAGATTGGCTAATGCAGTGTATGGATTGAAACAAGCTCCAAGAGCTTGGTATGAAACACTATCAACCTTTCTGCTGGAGTCAGAATTCAGAAGAGGATCTGTTCACAAGACATTATTCCTCATAAAAGTTAAAGAACATATCCTTTTAGTACAAATATACGTTGATAATATCATTTTTGGATCTCAATCTAGTTATCTGTGTAATAAGTTTGCAGAGCTTATGAAGAATAAGTATCAAATGTCCATGATGGGCGAAATAAATTTCTTTCTAAGTTTGCAGGTTAAACAACTACCAGATGGTATATTTGTAAACCAAGCAAAGTATATACATGATCTGATCACCAAATTTGGAGTTAAAGACAACAAACCTGTCAAGATTCCAATGCAGACCAATGAGAAGATAGATACAGATCCAGAGGGCAAACCAGCAAACATAACACAATACAGGGGTATCATTGGATCATTATTATATCTAACTGCTAGTCGACCTGACATTATTTTTGCAGTTGGAGTATGTGCTAGATACCAGGCCAACCCTAAGGAGTCACATATAGAAGCAACCAAGAAGATATTAAGATATCTTAAAAGAACAGCACACACAAGACTATGGTATCCATGTGATGATAACTTTTAACTAACAGGTTACTCTGATTAAGATTATGCTGGATGTAAGCTAGACAAAAAATCAACTTCTGGAACCTGTCAGTATCTTGGAAACAAGCTGATCTCATGGTTATCAAAGAAGCAGACATCTGTTGCTACATCAACAACAAAAGCATAGTACATGGCCGCTAGAAGCTGTTGTGCACAAATACTTTGGCTTAAACAGCAGCTCAGTACTACGAGATCAATGTGAATGAGATACCTATATTATATGACAGCTCGAGTGCAATTTCCATTACACAAAGTCTTACATACAAGATGCAAACATGTATATGTGGAGAGAAAACATGTACAGATCGAGAAGATACATATAGAAGTATAATGATCTGATATATTAACAAAGGCTTTACCAGAAGAGAGATTCAAGATACTATGTGGAAAGCTAGGACTGCTAAGTTTGGATGATAGAACCAGATCGACAACAGATCATTGAACCAGATCACGTAGCTAATTGAGAAGATGCAGATCACCATTGCAATACTATTGAAATTCATGAGACACAGACAATCTGGTAACAGATCATCTTGCAGATCACTAGAACAAGATCGATATCAAATCACTAGAACTAGACCAATCTGCAAATGACCAGAAAGAAATTGATTAGAAGCAGCACGCTGGGAATAGAAGACTAGATCACTTCACAAACCAGATCATCAATATCAGATTGATAGAGAACAACTTACTGAAAATATGAAGACCAGATCATCTAGAGTATACAACACTAGTTAAAATGAAGCAAGATTTACAATGCCACGTGGAAATTAATTTTCCATAAAGATTCCTTAATCAAATGGAAAATCATAAATTTGTATCAATTTTTGATAATTACCGACTTAATCTTAGTATATACGTTATTTATCTGATAAGATTTGATAAATCTTACATAAATTGGAATGATTAGTGCAGGTCTTGGAAGGTATCAAAACAATGCAATGCAAGATATAAAAGAACACACAATATTTAATGTGGTTCGGGAATCCCCTTACGTCTACGATCGATCAAAGCTAGATCGATGAATTCCTTAACCTTGGATCCCTCGATTATTTATCCTCGTTGAGTACGAGCCAGAACTCGCTTATTTATTCTCGCTGAGTACGAGATTACAACTCTCTTATTTAAACTCATCGAGTACGAGATCTGGGCTCGGTTTTATAATCGTTCTTCCTCCAAGGTTTTGGTTATGGAGGAAACTAGAACTATTGACTTTGAAAGCTAAAAGCTAAGATATGTTCTAGCGGGTTTATCTTCAGAATGATGGTGATTTTCTCTAATTTACAACACTCAAGGATGTATATAATCAATATCTAGTGTTGAATAAATCAATGAAAAATTAGAGAGAATTTTGTGGCATTAAGCTTTTTCTGGGCAATATTACGAACACACGAACACCATTTCTGAAGAAAGCTTGAAGTATATATAGGCATATTTGAATTATAGTCGTTGGAAGTCTTTGCAGCTTTTGCACTAAGAATTAAATGCTCTTTTGACCGTTGGCTACTGACTGTACTTCTAGCCGTCAGAATTTGTCCTACGTGGATGTTGGCATGACATATGACACGTAGGCTTATGAATTTAGGTAGATTATAGCTTCCTCCAACTGTGTTGAGCAGCTCATTTGGTCCTCATATGAACAGGTGGATTAAAATAACCTGTAGGTGAGCAGGTTGTATCCTATAAACATTGAGTTGACTCCCCATGAACAACAGATCGATCTGTTACACAAAGATCGTTTTTCTTAAGTTTCTTCTTACACAACAAGTTGTCCATCTCACAATGCAGCTCGTTTGGGTAGTTGTTGATCGATCTATTAGACACAGATCATTTGTATTGAGTTATTCCTTGTATGTCTTCTTATGCAGCTTGATATCAACCTGTTTGATACAAGGTTGATTCTATCTCGCTGCTTCTTGATCTTCATATCGATATGTCCATCGATCTAACGATCTGTCCTCGATAAGTATGTTGGACTCCTGTTGATAAAATAGATACTATAAAAACTAAGTTTAGATAGATTACGTTAGTCCTATGAACAGATCGTTACATCAATCTATTTTCACATTTTGACTTAATATGCTCCATTACAAGGTCGATCTTTATAGCACATATCGTTAATTTAATCTAGCCTTACAGGTTGATCTAATTTCTAATAGATAGAAAAAATAAGATCAAGCTCTATGACACAAGTCGTTAACTCAACCTGATCTTACAAGTTAGTTGATCTACTATTGAGAACACAGATGGTTCCTATGGACACGATCTGTCTTTCATTGATATGTCCTTACACTTAACCATCTGTAAAGTCTATCCAATCTAGACACAAAAATAAAGCATAAACTCCAAAGCATCAATAGATATTAAAGCATGAAAACAATGCGTATATGTTATGGTTTCGCATCATCAAAACATATAAATAATGATTTTCACAATCATCAAAAAGGTTCCCAACAACATCTTGTCTATAGGACAGAATTCTGTGTAATTGCAATAGCACTTGAGCTGTCACAGAAAATAGGTATCTCCTTCACATAGATCTCAAAATCTTTGAGCTGCTGCTTAAGCCATAGTATCTGTGCACAACACCTTCCAGCGGCCATGTACTCTGCTTCTGTTGTTGATGTAACCACAAATGTTTGTTTCTTTGAGAACCATGAGATCAGTTTGTTTCCAAGAAACTTACAGGTTCCAGAAGTTGATTTTCTGTCTAGTTTACACCATGCATAATCTGAATTAAGAGTAACCTGTTAGTTAAAAGTTATCATCACACGGATACCACAATCCTATGCGTGTTGTTCCTTTGAGATATCATAATATCTTCTTAGCTTATTCCATGTGTGATTCTTTGGGGTTGGCCTAGTATCTTGCACATACTCCAACTGCAAATGTAATGTCAGGTCGACTAGAAGTTAGGTATAATAATGATCCAATGATACCCCTGTATTGTGTTATGTTTGTTGGTTTGCCCTCTGGCTCTGGATCTATCTTCCAATTGGTCTACATTGAAATCTTGACAGGTTTGTTGTCTTTAACTCCAAATTCGGTGATTAGATGTTGTATATACTTTCCTTGGTTTACAAATATACCATCTGGTAATTGTTTAACCTGCAAACCTAGAAAGAAATTCATTTCACCCATCATGGACATTTGATACTAATTCTTCATAAGCTCTGCAAACTTATTACACAGATAACTAGATTGAGATCAAAAAATGATATCATCAACGTATATTTGTACTAAAAGGATATGTTCTTTGACTTTTATGATGAATAATGTCTTGTCAATAGATTCTCTTCTGAATCCTGACTCCAGCAGAAACGTTGACAGTGTTTCGTACGAAGCTCTGGGAACTTGTTTCAATCCATACACTGCTTTAGCCATTCTGTATATTTTCTGGTCTGAATTCCCTTCTTCAAATCCAAGTGTTTGCTCTACATAAACTTCTTCTACAAAAATGCCATTTAAGTAAGCACTTTCGACATCCATCTGGTATACATTGAATCTTTTATATGTTGCATATGCCAAGAGATTGCTTTCAATCTGGCAACTGGTGCAAATGTTTCATCGAAGTCTATGCCTTCTTGCTGACTGTATCCTTTAGCAACTAATCTGGCTTTGTTTCTTACAACTTCACCATTTTCATCTCGTTTGTTCTTGAATACCCATTTAACACCTATTACTCCTTGGTGTTTGGGTCAATATACAAGATACCACACTTGGTGTCTCTTGAATTCATTGAGTTCTTCTTGCATTGCAATGATCCAGTTTACATCTGGTAAGGCTTCATATGCATCAGCTGGATCAACATGACATAGGTAGCAACTGAGAAGTGCGCTCTATCCATGCATCCTTCTGGTCTTCACACGATCTGATGGGTTCCCAACAATCTGTTCTGGTGGATGATGATATTGTATCCACTTTCTGCGACTGGACATTTCTTCTTCTGATATCTCAGGTTATGGTTCTTCTGTTGGTTCCTCAAATTCAGGGTGTACTGTTGAAGTTTCTTGGAAAAGATTTTCTTCTTCTATCTCTTGGTTGACATTCGAGTTGTTGTTTATCTGCCTGGATTCATCAGGTTGACTTTGAGTAGGTTCACTATCTTCTCGTTCTGATCTGTTCTGATCAAGTTCAACGTGAGTTGTTCCCCCTTGTTGTGTGCTCGTCTTAACTACAGTTTGAAAATCAATCTCTACATCTTCTATTGGACTCCAGATCAGAATATCTTCAAGTAATATACTTACTGATCTTCTGGTAGTGATCTGATTTTAAACCTTTTCTTCACCAATTTTCTTGTAATCAATAATAGATTCATCAAAAAAAATATTAGGTGTTACCTCCACAACATGAGTCTTCTTATTGTAAACTCGATATGCTTTACTAACATAACAATATCCTAAAAATATTCCTGGGTTAGCTTTGCTATCAAAAGTTTTCAATTGAGATTTCCCATTATTATGAATGTAACACGTACAACCAAAAGTACGAAAATACTTAATTCTGGGTTTTCTGTTGTTCTAGATCTCATATGGAGTCTTTCCATGTCTAAGTGTGATGATTGATCTGTTTTGTGTGTAACACGCTGTGTATATGGCTTCTGCCCAAAACTTCTTTGGCAGATTTGTCTCATTAAGCATGGTGTGTGCTACTTCCTTTAGTGATTTATTCCGCCCTTTCAACTACTCTATTGTTGGGAACCCCTGTCAACATTAATTTTGATGATATTCTCTCGAAACACAGTTAGATTTACATTCTGTTTGCTAGATTTAACTTGCTCTGTGTGTATCAGATCACTATGTTATAATGTGAATTTGATAAAGAACAAGTGTTAGATCAAGTTAGCTGATGACTTGAGTTGTAAATGACTTAAACACTTTCCAGTGTTCTGTCCTATAGAAAAATCATCTGATTAATCTTCTGTTCGAGGAAGCAGACCAGCACACCTATAGCAAACAGATTATCTATTTGAAGGTCACTCAATCTAGTTGTAAGCAGCTTGACCCAGTTCTTGTCAACACTCTTTGGAGGCATGTTTAGTACCAGATCATCAAAACCTGATTGACCTTAATCTGGTTGACCAGATAATCATCTGGTATACGTTCTGATTACCCGTTGGACTTAGAATGAATTCCACAACTCTTGCCACGTGATCAGATCTCTAGCAGAAGGAAAGTCAAATCAATCAGAGATCAGGAATGGAAGGAGAATCATTTAAAGTGCGAATAAAGGAAAGAGATCAATTAGCCATCTACTTTCCATATCAAGAGGATTCGGTCAATCTTTCATACAAGGCAAGAGGAGATATTTTGGGATTCATATCCCTTGATTGGCAATCAACATTTATCTCACGTCAATCAAGATTCAACGGTTATAATTTCAAATTCTACACCTATTAAAGCTGGGAATCAAAGTCTAGAAGAGTACGATGCACGCATGTTTTTACAAGCTATTACTCTGCCCAGAAATCAACTCAATCTTTAAAGCATTCAACGAGGAGATTTTCACATTCCAGATCGAGTTCTAAGTCGTTCGTGATCGAAATCATACTAATCGATTTAAGTTTGTCTTATCGAGAGAAGGAGGAGGTTATCTTCGCTAGCTAGTAGTTTTCTAGTGGATTAATGTGAATGTAACTTGTAGCAATTTTAACTGCAAGTTGTAAAGTGTCACGACCCTTATTCGTGCATAAGTCTCAATCTAGTTGTGATTGAAACTTGTGGCTCGTTCTCAGTGAGTATAAACAAGAGAGTATCCTAGTAGTGGATAACCAATCTAGTTTGATTGGACCGTGGACGTAGGGGTTTTCCCGAACCACGTTAAAACATCTGTATTATTTACTTTACGCATCTTTACTTTCATTTTTTTTATTCACTAACCAACACGAGCATTCAAACTGTATTGCCTTTAATCAATCTGGTTAATATTTTCTAAAGTTTTCTAATAAAGAGCAACAGCCTAAGTCCACCATATTCCGCACACTACGTTCTGCTTGATAACAAGATCTCTCTAGCTATCTGCTCAACGTAACTCACCAGAGAGACTCTGACTGGAGAGATCATCTATCGATCTGGTCTTTCGGGACCAATATCTATTCTGTTGAGGTGTTCTTACGGCAGATGTTTGATGAGTTATTCCCATCTAATTGCAGTATGCTTCAATCTTCTAGTTTAGAAACTCAGTTCCACGATCTGTTCTGATGGTCATGATGGTGGTCTCTTTTTGTCTTGTGATGTTGTTGAAGAAATCAGGTAGCTTCTCCAATGTTTCTTTTTTCTTAAACAGAAAAATAACCTAAGTAAATCTTGAAAAATCATCAATAATGACCAGTGTATACTTTCTACCGTTGATACTTAATGGCGTTACTGGGCCAAAGAAGTCTAGATGTAATAGTTCCAATATTCTAGTAGACGAGTGAGCTGCTTTACTGGTAAATGATGACTTGGTCTGCTTTACTGGTAAATGATGACTTGGTCTGCTTCCCAACTTGGCATGCTTCACATATATGATCTTTCTCATATACTTGATCTGGTAATCCTTCAACTAGCTTTTCTCATGTAATCTTGTTGATAGACTTGAAATTCAGATGGCTAAGTCTTTTGTGCCATAACCAGCTTGTCTTAGGGATTGTCTTGGTAAATAAGCATGTCTCGATCTGGTATGTCCATTGCACAATATACAATCTGTCCTGCAATTTCCCGGAAACAAGAATTTCATATCCTTCTTGATTCTTCACAAAACAGTTGTTATTATCAAAACAATCTAATTACCATTAGAACAAAATTGACTAACAGAAAATAAATTATGACTAAGACCTTCTACATAAGAAACATTAGAAATTGTGTTCTTGTCAATCTTAACATTACCATACCCTATGGTATAACCTTTTGAGTTACAACCAAAGGTTACCTATGGACCTTGTCTCACTACATAATCAGATAGCAGGTTCTTATCACATGTCATATGCTTCGAAAATCTACTATCAATGATCCAGATTGATTCTCTTGCTACGTGACTCCTTCTTGCATTTCTTCCATCCTGCAATTAGGTAAACTTAGTGACCCTTTCAATGATTGGTTAGTAGCAAATGTTCCTTTAGGAACCCAAATCAGTTTAGTGTTAGGAACACAAATATAATAGGTGATATGTCTCCCTGAGTCATCTGTTCTTGAGATGGCTTTGTAGACAGATGGATGATTCCTTTCAACATTATTCCAGTTGATCTTGTTCTTCTTCGTTGATGGCTTTCTGGTAGGAGTCTTCTGGTTCTGGTTCCTATATGTTCTGACATATTGAGTAGGCTTACCTTTGATCTGGTAATATCGTTTGTCTCCTACTTCCATCATCAACATCTTCTGGGGTTTATTCTTCCAATTCTTCAGGTTGACAACTTGGTCTGGTATTTGTTGTCTTTCAACTACGAACTTGGTTGAACCTAATTGTCCAGTATAACCTAAGCCAGTAGTTGATTTGGTCTTGTTCTTCATCTCCCAGATCATTCACTGGTTTGTTGATCTTGCTCATATTCTCCATGGTCTTCTTCAGTTTCTCCTCAACTACTTCTTTTATGGTTATAAAGTCTTTGATCTTTGAGTTGAGTGAGTAGTTCTCTTCATCCTTTGTCTTGATCTGTTCTTCCAGATCATTTACTTTTGCAGAGAACTTTGTATTGGCTTCACTAAGTATCTTTACTAATTCATTCAGTTTATCATTCTCCTTGATGACTTCTGAAAATAACTTTTTTATGCTCGTATAGCATTTGAACATCTCATTGACTTCTTCCCATGAGACTTCAGCTTCATCTTCATTACAAGAATCATATATAGGTTTGTTAGATGACATAGAAACATGAGAGTTTATCTCGTTCTGGTCAAGGCTATTATCAATTCCCATGTAGTATTCATCCCAATCTTCTTCTTGTTCATGAGCATAGAATGTTTCATCGTTCTCTAATGAGCTGTCTGAAAAATGACTTGAACTGCTTGAATCTTCTTCTGCTAACATGGCTTTGTGTTGAGCTTTGAGCTTTCGATCTCTCTTTGCTCTTAACTCTTCTTTGTGGCTTTTGGACTGTTCAGGACAATCTGTCTTGAAGTGACCTGTTCTGCCATTTTACTTGTATTCTTTACCTCATCTTTGCTATCAGATCGATCTTGATCCCTACTCTTATGGAATCTATTCTTGTTATTCTTGTAGAATCTACGATATTTTCTCGATCTGACTTCCATCTTGTCCAATCTCTTCACGATCATGGAAAATTCCTTTAGCAGCTTGTCATAAGATCCTCCTTCTTCTGGTACAACAGGTGCAACTAATTCCTCTGCTACACATTTTGCTTTGAATGATACTTCCTTTTCTTTCTTTAAGTTGCTTTCACTCTTCTTGCTAGATGAGTGATCTGGTCCATGGATTCTATTTTTGTCGCATTCATGAACTGCTAGATGATCAAATAGTGCTTCAATTGTGAGATTGTTGAAATCAGCACGTAGTGGTTGCATGACTGCATATATCACCCAGCTAGGTGGTAGTGCTTTGAGAATTTTGAGGTTCTTCTCTCTTTGAGTATATTTGTCCTTCTTGAAAGCAGATACTTCTAGCAAGACTTTTGTTGGTCCCGAAAGAGCAAGGTTTGGTGTATGGGGGGGGGAATACACCAAATACTAACTTTTCAGTTTAACTTGACGGTTTATAAGAGAGCTCAAGCTATTCTATACAAGAAATTGCTCGGCAGTGACTAAACAGATCGATATGCAGATCAGTAGCTAATTTAGTCCAAACAGATTACTCTCTTATTGAAAACACTTAGCAGACAATAAGAGTGATCTTATTACTTTCTAAGTGTAGAGTGAGTGCGGAAGAATGGTGGATTAGTGAATGCTCTTGTTTTGAAAACCTTTATGTTTTAACCATATTGTTTAGCAGATTAATTGAGATGCAGATGGATGAGAGTGCAGAGAGTAAGAATAATAAACAACTGAAAATATAAAGTATACAGAGATGTAAAGCACACAGTTGTTTAACGTGGTTCGGGAAAACCCTACGTCCACGATCTGGTCAAAACTAGACCAGATTATCCACTACTAGGATGCTCTGCTTCTTTATACTCGTGGAGAACGAGTCACAAGTATCAATCACACCTAGAATGATACTTATGCACGAATGAAGGGTCGTGTCCCTTTACAACAGATTACCTCTACGTTACCACTAGAAAATTACTAGCTAGCAGGGTGATCTCCTTTCTCTCGATAAGACAGATTTGAATCGAGGTGGTTGGTGTGATGTGAAATCACAAGATTGTTGAAGTTCTAAAGTCTGGAATGCAGAGTGCTTGAAAGTATAGCAACAGTATAGCTCGCGTATCTTCTGTATTTCCAGATTGATGACTTCAACTATATAGGCATTGAATATTGAAATTCTAGCCGTTGTTGATTGGCGTGAGATAGATGGTATATTGCCAATCAATGGTTTCCATCATATCTGTTCTTGCCATATAGAAAAGGTTGACTCAATCTTTAAATTATGGAAAGCAGATTGCTAACGATCTCTTTCCTTATAAATGTATAGTCGAAGGTCTTCTTTCCAATCCCTGTTGGATGGCCTTTGATCTTGACGTGGCAAGTGTATATGATGTGTAGGATGATGTCAGCTGATGGATTGATGACTCAATCGTTCTGGTTCCTCGCTGTAGGTATCGATCTGGTCATTGATCTGGTCATCGATCTGGTCGCTGTCTGTTACAGCAGATCGATTCTTCTTTGGCATAAAAACTTGACTTCATCCTATTCTAAGTTGAGATTGACTTCTATAGGATTATTTCCTTTACACTTTAAGTCATCTCCTAATCTGTTCCTAAACAGAAGTCACCTTCTTTCTAGTGATCTGTTTTTACACGAGAACAGCTTATACACTATAAACTAACTAAGTGTGTTTCGAGATACCATCATCAACACTAAAACTTTTGGGTTCCCAACAACTTCAATGAATCTGTTTTTCATTTGTTCAATGGTTTCTCCAGGTCTCATCTTGAAATCATTGAACTTGTTGTAGGCTAGTGATAGCTTGTTCTCGATCATGGCTTCTGATCCTACACTGAGTTCACGCAGTGCTTCCCACATTTCTTTAGCTGTGTCCTGATCTTGGATTTTTGCTAGATGGACTCCCTTAACCGTGCTAAAAATGATTCATTTACCAAAGTCATCCAAATTTGCTTCGCGGCGTTCTTCTGAGGTGTACGTTCTGGGATCGTTAAGAACTTGTTCTGTTACGACTCTAGTATCGGTAGTGTGAGTCTTTTCTTCATAGATAGCCAGTGGATTTACTTATATTACTTTCCACATCAGATAGAGATGAGCTTTCAAGCATGTCTTGATTCTGAAACTCCACTCTCTGTATCCTTGGATAGAGAATTCTTCGCAAGCTCTAATGACAGAAGATTTCATAATGACATATAGTATGCACGTGGATGAAAATAAGTTTTCCTAGATCTATTCAAGTTTACCACGCAGGTTTCAAATATGTGAAACAGAAACAATGGTCTTTTGAACCACTACTCTGATACCACTTGTTGGTCCCGAAAGAGCAACGTTTGGTGTATGGGGGGGGGAGAATACACCAAATACCAACTTTTCAGTTTACTTGACTAATTAAATTAGAGAGATTAAGCTTTCTCGAAGGAGATTGCTCAAGATGATAGACCAGATCAACTAACCAGGTCTGCTACCAGATCGTCCGATGATCTGTCCAGGCATATTCTTTCTTTTGAGTTACGCTAAGCAGATAGCAAGAGTGATCTTGTTATCTAATAGAGTGTAGTGTGCAGAATGAGGTGGACTTAGTCGATTGATCTTATTAGAAAACCTTTTGAAAATCTTAACTAGATCGATTAATAGATTCATTAACGTTATGCAAGTTGAATGCAAGTGCAGGTTTAGAGAATAAACAACTGAAAATGAAAAATGCGTAAGTAAAGCACACAATTGTTTTTACGTGGTTCCAGAAATCCCCTACGTCCACGGTCCAATCAAAACTAGATTGGATATCCACTACTTGGATAGTCTCTTCTTTATACTCGCTGAGAACGAGCCACAAGTTCCAATCACAACTAGAGTGAAACTTATGCACGAATAAGGGTCGTGTCCCTTTACAACTTGTAGATAAATCTGCTACAAGTACCTTCATGTTAATCTACTAGAAAACTACTAGCTAGTGAAGATATCTTCCTCCTTCCTCTCAATAAGACAGACTTAAATCGAGTTTGGTGTGATTTTGTTCACGAATGGCTCGAACAGGTTCTGGATAGTGAAATCTCCTCGTCGAATGCTTCGTTGATTGAGTAGATTTCTTGGCAGAGTATCATCTTTGTAAGTTTTCATATAAGTCGTTAGTACTCTTCCAGATCTTGTTCGAAGCATTTATAGGTGTAGAATTTTCAATTCTAATCGTTGAGCTTGATTGGCGTGTAATTGAAGAGCCCGATTTTCGTGCTCTTTTTGAGCTTGTCTAGGTGTAGATGGAGTCTACTTTTTCTTTGTTTTTGTGTTTTTGTGTCTGGGAGGACACACTGTTGGTCCCGAAAGAGCAAGGTAACCAGATCGATAACTAGATCAATCTCGATATGTCCAGATAGATGCTCTCTTGTGAAAAACACTTAGTCAGTGTTCTTGCTTAGAAAACCTTTTAAAAGTTTAATCAGATTGATTAAGAAATGCAGTTTGAATGATTGTGTTGGTTAGCAGATAAACAACTAAAATTTAAAATGCAGAATGTAAATAGCACAGTTGTTTTTACGTGTTTCGGGAAACCCACTACATCCACGATCCAATCCAAACTGGATTAGATATCCACTACTAGGATACTCTCTTCTTTATACTCGTTGAGAACGAGCCACAAGTTTTAAGCACAATCTAGTTGAAACTTATGCGTCCCTTTACAACTTACAGAAAACTACTATAATTGGATCTCTTCACGTCAATCCACTAGTAAGCTACTAGCTAGTAAAGTTATCCTTCCTTCTTCTCGATAAGACAGACTTGAATCGAGTTGGTATGATTTCGATCACGAACGGCTTAGAACACGATCTGGTGTGTAGAAATCTTCTCAAGTAAATGCTTCGTTGAGTGAGTTGATTTCTAGACAAAGTAACAGCTTGTTAATCGTTGATGATAGTATCGTTACTTTTCCAGTCTTGGTTCCAAGCTTTTATAGGTGTAGAATTTGAAATTCTAACCGTTGGACTTGATTGGTTTGAAGTAAATGTGATTACCAATCAAGAGATATGAATCCTTGATTTATCTCTTCTTGCTTTTGGAAAGATTGATCGAATCTTCAATAAATATGGAAAGTAGATAGTTGATAGATACTTCTTTCCTTCTTCGCGCGTTGATTAATTCTCCTTCCAAACTTTATCTCTAATAGATAAACTTTCTATCTTCGTGAGATTATGCTGATTTGGCAATGAGATTGGAATACTCATCAGTCAATCTGGACAAACAAGTGAATGTCAGTTGATTGGAGATGATCTGGTCCAGGCTGGCTCACTTTGTAGTAACGATCTGGTCAACGCAGATTGATGTCAATCTAATCAGTAATTATAAGTCTTCTCCAGAATGCTCCAAAGCATGATTGCAGTGTTCTGGGAATGATTCCATGTAAACCAGATTGAGTGGACATTGGACAGATCATTTGCTTGCTTGAGTCTGATGTTGATATGGTCCTCGAACAAGAAACAGATGGAATAAGTTCTATAGGATATAATCCTTTACATTTTAAGTTACTCTCTAGGATCATGTTCTCTATTAGATTCACTTTACACATTAGTGATCTGGTACAGTTTAGAACATATTAAGACTTAGCAAATAGAATAAAATCTAAGTATGTTTCGAGAGAACATCATCAAAACTAAATATTGTGGGGTTCCCAACAATTTCTCCATTTTTGATGATGTCGAAACCACACTTTAGAAATTAACCCCTAAGTAAAGCATTTAAGCGTGATCTAGTTTTAAATAACCAGAAAGGTTTTAAGAGATTATTATTAATTTATAACAATCAAGGACAATAAGACGGTTCTAGAGAATGAGACTTTGTCTTCAAAAAAACCACATGTATATAAATATCAATTGGATTACATGAGAGAACAAAACAGAAAGATAGTAAGATAACAAATGGATGAAGAATAAAGAAATCTATGAGAACCATCTCCCAGCACATCCCTTCTTCATTTTCTCGCGTTGAGCGTCAAGGTAAGATGGATACTCTCATAAATCCCGTCCCTTACTCTAGCATAGTTTGGGTCGTGATTATCAATCTTGTAGCCCTTGATCTTGGCCACTTGATTGATGCAGTTGAGAATATAAGTCTTGTCTGGTATGCTGCTTTCTGGGATTGTTGGACAGACCATGTACTCCCGCTCAGGTGCCTTGATTTGAATTTTAGCATCCTTGGCTGCCAACCTGATCCTCTGTATCAGTTCATTCTCCGCAAAATTATCCATGTATCTGTTGAAGTCTTCATCTGGTGTGGACTCTGAGTAGCTAGGTTCCTTTAGAAAATATCTATTCATGATAAATCCTTGCTTGATTAGCTCCTAATCTTTCTGGTCTGCATCTGGTACCCAAATATCTTTGGGCGTCTTCATCTGTAGAGAGATGCTCCAGGCAGTGAAGGGTTTCTTCTTCTTCTTTCTGGATTGAGTGGTAGATTGAGATGATTATTGTTGTGATCGTTCTGATGAGTGTGGTGAGAAGGGTGTCGGGTATGATTTTTCTCTTGCCTCCTGTGGTGCCAGCTTCCTCTCACGATTAGCTTGTTCCTTGTAAAATTGTGCCCGAAAAATTGGGTCACAAGCTTGTTCACTACTAACTCCAAACATGAGTAGCTCAACAATCTGTTCTCCCTTGTCAATAGGCTTCTTGCCTTTGTCACGTACTGCTTGTTGTTGTTGTTGTTGACTTTGATCTGGTTCAATGGTAGGATCAGCCCTCGGTGGTGTTGTGGGCTTCTCCTTGGTTTGTTGAATAGGTGCTGCTTCTCTTTGTGATCCTTCTGGTGGACCTTGATCTGGTTCACCTTGATCTGGTACTTGATCTGTTGCATCTTTTCCTTTGCCTTTACCATCTCCTCCTTTGTCAGACTTCGACCTTTCCCCCTTTTCGACATCATCAAATACAGACTTGATGAGTGTACGAAGGGAGTCAATCTCGGCCTTCATCTCCTCCATCTTTCATTCAGCATCAGCCTTGAAGTTTAGTAATAAGGTAACAGTCTGGTCCGTGGCATCGAGCTTCTTCTCTAGTCTGCTATTCATCATGGAGAGAGTGGCATCATAGGTGTTCTGGAGGTCTTCCACCTTTGTCATTCTATTGTTCTGGTGTTCATACTCTGTAGGATTTGGGTAGAGCAAATCATCCAGCACACTGACTTGATTTTCCTTCATAATTTCCACAAACTTCTCCTTCTCAAAGGCAGCAAGTTTGGCATGGATATCGATGGTAGTGGCCTCCTTCACATCAGCAGTGATAGCAGCAATTTGATTCTTCACAGCTTCATCAATGCGCTCTTTCTCTTTGGTGAGCATATCTGTGACCAGAGTTTGAAAATTTTGGGTTTGTTTCTCCACTAACGCAACCCTCACGTCAAACATCTCTCGTGCTGCTTCAGTGGCCTCTCGGTCATCGTCCATCTTCTTGTTAAGATCCTTATTCTGATCTCTAAATTTACGGCGCAGATCAAGGTCCATGTCATTGACATATTCCTTCTGGTGTTGATTAAAATCAACAAGGACTTGAGTGGTCTTTGCTTGGATGTCTGTTAGCTGGTCTTGAATGCATAGGGTGATTAAGTTGTCGATTTGATAGTTATTGAACGATTTGGTCTTCCTCTCCAGCAATTCTCCCAGCTCATGGAATCTGACATCCTTCTTCAATTTTTTAAGCAACCCCATGAGTATAAATCTCATTGGTGGGTTTTCCAACAATTGATTGTCCCACTAGTTCTTCATCTACTATATCTAGATAAATAATGGCCTACGACAACATAGGAACGACAAGGGTTTTTAACAAAATGCGTTGTCATAGGGACAAAAACCGTTGTCGTAATCAAAACCGTTGTCTTTGAGCGAGAAAATGCGCTCATAGACAACGTTTTCTATTTACCGTTGTCGTAGGTGTGTTGTCGTATAGAAAATTCTCAAATTGAACTAAACCCTTATTTCCACCCCTTCACTTCCCCTAATTCTGCCTCACCCTTCACCCTCGTTCCCCTTCACCGTCAGTTCCCCTTCACCGTCGTTCCCCCCTCCCCCCAATTTCCACTACTAGAAAAAGTCAATGGGGGAAGCACCGAAACACTCCCTCTCTCCCTCACGCCTAACCCCAATTCCAATTTTTGCTCAGATTCATCTTCATTTTTCTGCAATCTTGTTATCTTCCTTCCTATTCAACATTCAGGTGGCTACTTGTATTGCCGAATTGATGGAAATATAGGTGGAGAATATCGAGATGCTTCAATTGAAAACTTCAACAAACCAGGAAGTGAGAAATTTGTCATTCTGCTGTCAACTAGGGCTGGAGGTCTTGGTATCAATCTTGCGACCGCAGATGTTGTCATTCTTTATGACAGTGACTAGTAAGAGTCTGTTTTTTGGCTTTTTGGAGGCTATAGGATTGGCTTTCAAATTCAAAACACTTGGGTCCTATGGATTACAGGAACCCTCAAGTTGATTTACAAGCTCAGGATCGAGCTCATAGAATAGGACAAAAGAATGAAGTTCAAGTATTCCGGTTCTGCACTGAGGTTTGTCTTCTCATAATTGTAGAGAATTATGTCAAGTACTCTGGAGGATGACATGTTTATGATTTATCACTTGATTTTATGCAGTACACAATTGTGGAAAAAGTTATTGAAAGGGCATATAAGAAGCTCGCTCTTGATGCCTTGGTTATCCAACAAGGGAGACTAGCAAAACAAAAGAGTAAGTCTACATTTAGCATCCACTGTGTTACCTTTTACCACTGGCAATATTATTTTGGTGTGGCTTTTCATTTCATTTATTTTGATATGATGTTTATGCAGCTGTAAATAAGGACGAGCTGTTGCAGATGGTAAGGTTTGGTGCTGAAATGGTTTTCAGCTCAAAAGACAGCACTATCACAGATGAGGATATAGATAGAATAATAGCCAAGGGAGAAGAAGCAACATCTAAACTTGATGCCAAGATGAAAAAATTCACTGAAGATGCCATCAAATTCAAAATGGATGACAGTATGTTTCTTATTTTTGACCTCTTAGTTTTATTTTCTCAATTAATATATCACTTTTTTTAGTTTAACTAAAATTGGCTATGGCCTTTCCACAGCTGCTGATTTGTATGATTTTGATGATGATAAGGTATGCATTATCTGCTTATTAATGGCTGTGTATTTTTACATAATTCTTGCTCAACTCATTCTATTGTTTTATTGGTGAAGGATGAAAATAAGTTTGATTTCAAGAAAATTGTCAGTGATAATTGGATTGAACCACCAAAGAGAGACAGGAAACGCAAGTATGTTCTTTAATATCTGAAATTATGGAATCAAGTGTCTATGTTATCATCAGTTGGACTAATGTATTTTCTGTCTATATATCATTAGCTACTCAGAATCAGAGTACTTCAAGTAGACAATGCGTCAAAGTGGTCCTCCGAGGACCAAGGAGCCTCGAATTCCTCGCATGCCACAACTGTAACTGCTTTTGGTTCATTTAGTTTTTTATGTTTACCACTATATGTTTTAATGCATGAATCTCATCCCACTTTTTTTCTCAGCCATGATTTCCAGTTCTTCAACACACAGCGTCTTAGCGAGCTATATGAGAAAGAAGTGCGCTATCTTATGGTGCGTGTCTAGCTTACTCTTGAAACTCCTTTAAACGTATCTGCTTGTCGTCACCGTCTTACTTTCTCTTTTTTTATTCAGCAAACGCACCAAAGGAATCAAGTCAAAGATACCATAGACGTGGACGATCAAGAAGGTATGTTCTTTCTTGAGAATGCTATGTTATTGATTTACTTGAGTCAAATGTTGATTATATTTCCTGGACCTAGATGTTGGAGACCCATTGACTGCCGAGGAGTAAGAAGAGAAGGAGCGATTGCTGGAAGAAGTAATTTTTCACTTACCCATGAGGCCATGACTTGAAATTCATTTGAGCTTTACCTGATATTTTGTTTTGGCAAATAGGGATTTTCTACTTGGAGCAGAAAAGACTTTAACACCTTCACCAGGGCCTGTGAGAAGTATGGCCGGAATGATATCGCGGGTATTGCTTCTGAAATGTAAGGGAAAACAGAGGAAGAAGTCGAGAGATATGCTAAAGTTTTCAAGGAAAGATACAAAGAACTGAATGGTAAGCATCAATGTTTCAGCTTTTAGTTGATGTATTGTGAAAATCTTGTTTTCCTTTTTGATATCTACACAAATTTAATAACTGCATATATTCACCTCAGAAAGTGTTTATTACCCATTACTTGAATGCACGTGACGCGTGATAATTAATCAAGACATGTTTTATCAGATTATGACAGGATCATTAAAAGCATTGAAAGGGGAGAAGCTAGAATATCACGGAAAGACCTACGACAACGGTTTTAAGAACCGTTGTCTATGAGCGAATTTTTTTTTATATACGACAACGGTTTATAAAACCGTTGTCTATGAGCGAGAATATATGACAACACCACTTTCGACAAGGGTTTTTAACCCTTGTCTATTAGCGTTTTTGTAGTAGTGTGGGAGTCTTCTTCTTCCTCCTCTTGGGCTTATCTGCCTCTTTAGTAGGTTGTTCTGTGACTTCTTTCTCTTGTTGGCTCTCTGCACCAAATGTGGTGGGCTTCTCCATCTGGTCACCTCCTTGACCTCCCATATCCATATCTGGATCAGCCTCATCATCTGATCCTTTGATACTTGAGTAAAAATCCATTCTATCAGCATATAAGGATTTTAGGTCAATTTTCAACAGTCTGGCCTCATTCTTCATAATGGCCAATATGAGTTGATGGTATTTTGTTCTGACTTCATTAACACAACTGGCTTGGAGTAAACTCAGCAGAGTGGCTTCTTCTTTCTTGAGCTCCTCCATCGATCTGGTTTGAAGCAAGGCATAAAATATGTAGTACTCACTGTCCATGACCAATAAGTAAAATTTGTCCCTCTTTGTTGTTCCATAGCTTTCTGGGAGCAGATGGATCCCTGGAAAATCCTAAAGAACAGAATGGTTTGCTTCATTTTCCAGCAAGTGGATGACTCCTTCTGCTTGTTTCCTTTTCTCTTCCTCCTCATCAACTTCTTCATCTTCTTCCTCATCCTCCTCACTAATACTCTGCATACGGTCTAGAGAGGGTGTTGCAGTTTTGGCTGGAGAAAAGTCTTTGCCCTCGTTGGGGTCAAAGCTTGACTCTGGTTCCACAAATTGTGGTTCCTCTGGTTGTTGAGGAATGGAGCTTTCTGGTTTGATGGGCTTCCTATGCTTTTTGTTGTATGTCTTGTTCTGGTTGGTGTGTGGCAGTTTCTGGTTCTGCCTCTTCAGTAGGTGGTGGTGACTCATGTACCTTCCTCAACCTTCTCCTCTTCTGTTTGGGTTGGTGAGTTGTGGTAGATGTGTCAGTATCTATAGAACTTACTCTCTTGACAGGTGGCTTGCGTTGGGCTTTTTATTTATGCACCTTCTCATTTGGTGCCTTCTCTTTATGTTTCTCAGTTGCTCTAGTAGGTGGCACCCAGATGGGATTTGAGCTACCCATCTCAAGCAATGCAACATGGTGCATTTCATCATTAACTTTGTTGAATAGGGCTGGAGTAATTCCCAAGGACATCTCGATCTGATGTTGGTCCTTAGGGATGGTGAACCTGGAGTTGAACTCCACAGCATGTTCCCATACTTCTTGTTTGAAAAACTTTTCCACCATAAAGCTGATCTTGGTGGAATGTCTCAGATTCCTTCTAATTTCCACAGATACAGTATGCCCTTTGTTTCTTTGATCCCTTTCACGAGTCTTGCTTCCTTTGCCAGCATGTCAAAAAGGATTCTGCTCCAGTTGACCTTCAAGTTTAAGAATACGGCGGTCAACATCCTGAATTTCTCCGGGGTTACCTGATCGTATGACCCGCTGTGAGTCATAAAAATACGTTGGACAAATTCAAAAACCAGCTTGTAGCCTGGTTGGAGTAGTGCCCTCTGAAACATTCTCCCAGTGTACGATATTGGTATCACCATTACTTTCTCCACTGCTTCTTGAAGTTGTTCTGTGGTTATCTCATCCAGTGTCATCCCCTCATCCTTTAGGCGGTATGCCTGGTTGATCATGGCGATAACATCAGAAGTAGTCTTGTTGGTCCTATCACCAATGGGCATTAGCACATTTGCCTCAAGGCCATCCTTCTCGTCATTCCACGTAAGATAGAATGTAGCAGCTTGTTTGACCAAATACATATATGGATGAGATGTGACTATGTTATGGAATCCTACAGAGTATAGAAATACAGTAGTGAATACCATATAATCACCAGTCATATGAGCAACATATATCTCATACGCAGATATAAAACTGAATATGAAGAATACGGATATAGGATTAATAATCTAGATATCAATATGTATCAAGACAATATCAAAACATAAAGTAAAATATTTTTCTATAATTTAAATCTCACAGTAAAATTTTTATAGGAACATATGCAACAGTTAATAAACTAAAAAACAGTGTAAAACCTTTGCAACGTTTAACAATGGCGAAGATTTCTTCCAGTTTACGGAAGCCATGAGTTTCATAGACAGCATATGGTTTAGGAGAAAGAAATTTCTGAACCTCAGCAACGTGTTGCAAAAGCATGGATGATTGTGGTATCATTTTCAAAGGAGTTGAGTTTTGGAAAAACTTTGAAAACAGTTTGAGAAAACTGAAAATGCTTAAGTTCTTAGAGAGGAGTAGTGCACAGTGAATTGAAAGTGTAAGATGAATAGTTAATTGCACGTACGAAACATATATATAGGAAATAATTTAACGGCTAAGATGAAAGTGATAAGATGTTTAAGGTTTAGATGAAAGTCTCCCTTTTTAGATTTTCCCACTTCACCTTTTGTTTTGCCGCCTCTCCTTGCGTCAAATACACGCGCTTGATCCTAGGGTTATAAGATAGAGTGTGTAAATCTTTCTAACCACTGCAACTTTCCTTTTCCTCGTATGGAAAGGATATTCCTCGATCACAGTTCCCAAAACTGTACTAATCATCACGATTATGGAAGATTTAGCAAATCTATGTCAGAAAATAAGCTTTATAGACTATAGTTAGGGCGGTAATTAGGTTAGAAAATGATACAAATTTCTGAATTCCCCCTCGACTAAGTAAACTTTATTGGAAAATTTATTTCCACATGGCATGGTGTGGATTCTTCAAATTCTGACATGTGTATAATGTAAGCAATCTAGTCTTGCTTGTAACATTGTCTTTTGGTTCTCACTTCCATCTGGTATCATCTGGTATGAACTTCATACATCATCTGATATTGAAGTTGTGATCTGATACTAGTAGTCTTCATATTCTGGTGAATGTCAATCTGGTTTACAGTCTGGCTTTCATAATCTGTTGGACTACCACAACTAGTGATTTGTGTGTCATCAATCTGCTACACGATCTGGAGTTTATCGATCTGATGTAGATCTGTTTCTTTCATCTAGGTTTAGTAATCCTAGCTTTTCACATAGCATCTTGAATTTTTCTTCTAGAAGTGCTTTTGTCAATATATCAGCACGTTGAACATCTGTATGTATCTTCTCGATCTGGACATGCTTTCTCTCCACATGATCTCTTATAAAATGATGTCTCACATCAACATGCTTGCATCTCGTGTGCAGAACTAGATTTTGCGTAATAGCAATAGCACTTGAGTTGTCACAGTATTTAGGTATCTCATTGACATCGATCTCGTAATCCTTGAGTTGTTGTTTTAACCAAAGTATTTGTGCACAACAGCTACTTGTGGCCATATATTCTGCTTCTGTTGTCGATGTAGGAACTAATGTTTTTTTCTTTAAAAACCAAGAAATCAACTTGTTTCTGAGGAACTGGCATGTTCCAGATGTTGACTTTCTGTCCAACTTGCATCAAGCATAATCTGAATCTGAATAGCCTGTTAACTCAAAGTTGTCCTCACATGGATACCATAATCTTAGTATCTTCTTAGCTGCTTCCATATGCGACTCCTTGGGGTTGGCCTGGTATCTAGCACATACTCCAACTGCAAAAGTAATGTCAAGTCGACTAGAAGTGAAGTATAGTAAGAAACCAATGATACCCCTATATTGAGTTATATTTGTTGGTTTTCCTTCTGGGTCTTGATCTATCTTCCCATTGGTCTGCATTGGAATCTTGACAGATTTACTATCTTTGACTCCGAATTTCGTGATCAAATTATTGATGTACTTCACTTGATTGACGAAGATACCATCTGGTAGCTGCTTCACTTGCAAACCTAGAAAGAAATTCATCTCACCCATCATGGACATTTGATACTTGTTTTTCATTAGTTCAGCAAATTTTTCACATAGATAAGCAGATTGAGATCCAAATATGATGTCATCAACGTATATCTAGACCAAAAGGATATGTTCTTTAACTTTGATTATAAACAATGTCTTGTCAACAAAACCTCTTCTAAATCCTGACTGAAGTAGGAACGTTGATAATGTTTCATACCATGCTCTGCGTGCTTGTTTTAATCCATAAACAACTTTAGCTAATTTGTACACCTTCTGGTCTGGATTGCCTTCTTCAAAGCCAGGTGGTTATTCAACTTACACTTCTTCTTCAAGTATACCATTCAAAAATGCACTCCTGATATCCATCTGGTACACCTTGAATCTCTTGTATGCTGCATATGCTAGGAATAGTTTGATTGCTTCCAATCTGGCAACTAATCTGGCTTTGTTGACTGTATCCTTTTGCAACTAATCTGGCTTTGTTTTTGACAACTTCACCATTCTCATCTCTTTTGTTCTTGAACACCCATTTGACACATATCACTCCCTGGTGTTTTAGTCTGTCTACAAGATACCAAACTTGATTTCTTTTAAACTCATTGAGTTCTTCTTGCATAGCAATAACCCAGTCTACATCTTGTAGCGCTTCATATTGTTGGTCCCGAAAGAGCAAGGTTTGGTGTATGGGGGGGGGGGAATACACCAAATACAAACTTTTCAGTTTACTTGGTTGATTATCAGAGAGTTCAAGCTATTCTTAAAAAAGAAATTGCTCGATAGATGACTGACCAGATTGATCGACAGATCGATAGCAGATCAATCCAAACAGATTTCTCTCTAGTGCAAATACTTAGACAATAATAAGAGTGATCTTATTACTTTCAAAGTATTGTGTGTGCGGAAATATGGTGGACTTAGTTGGTGCTCTTATTTTGAAAACCGTAATTATGATCCAGATCGTTAAGGCAGGTTGATTGAGATGCATATAAATGATAGTGTGAGGGGTTAGAATAAATGAACAACTGAATATAAATATGCAGAAAGATAAATGACACATTTGTTTAACGTGATTCGGGAAATCCCTACGTCCACGATCTGATCAAAACTAGATCAAATTATCCACTACTAGGATACTCTCCTTCTTTATGCTCGCAGAGAACGAGCCACAAGTTTCAGACACAATCTGGTTGAAACTTATGCACGAATAAGGGTCGTGTCCCTTTACAACAGATTACCTCTACGTTACCACTAGAAAACTACTAGCTAGCAGAGTGATCTCTTTTCTCTCAATAAGACAGACTTGAATCGAGGTTGGGTTGGTGTGATTTAGAATCACAAACTGTTTGAAGCTTTAGTCTGACGTAGAGATTGATTGCTTGAAAGTGTTTTTGTTAATGTAGCACTCGTATATCTCTCAGACTTTTGAGCTCCAAATTTATATAGCTTTGAATTTGAAATTCTAGTCGTTTGTTGATTGGCGCGAGATGATTGTAGGATACCAATCAATGATTTCCATCATATCTGCTCTTGCCTTGTAGAAGCGTTGACTGAATCCTCTATCTGTGGAAAGCAGATTGATAATGATTACTTTCCTTCTTCGTGTCAATCAAGGATTCTTTTTCAAAACCTATGTGGATGGATTTCAATATTGACGTGGCAAGTGGATATGATGTGTAGAGTGATGCCATATGGTGGTTTGATGACTCTATCGATCTGGTGCTTCGCTGTGATCATCGATCTGGTCAGTGATCTGGTTGATGACCGTCATAACAGATCAATTTTTTCTTTTTAAAAAATGTCTTGGTCTTAAACCTAGACTATTATTGAAATGACTTTTATAGGAATAATTCCTTTACATGCTAAGTCATCTCCTAATCTGTTCTCTATCAGAATTCACTTTATGCTTAGTGATCTATTAACATGTAGAACAGTTTAACACTATTCAAAGCTGTAAAGGCTAAGTGTGTTTCGAAAGATCATCATCAAAACCAAAGTACTTCAGGGTTCCCAATAATTTCCCCCTTTTTGATGATGTCGAAACCACACTTTACAATATCATCCTAATTTAAGCATTAAGAGTGATCTGGTTTATAAGGCCAGATTGTTTATGTTTTCGTTATTAGGTTATAACGATTGATAGCAGTTTATATATGTTCTGGACAATAAGGTTTTGTCAAAGAATTTTTATAGATATAGAGCAAATGGGTTACAGATTCCATCACAAATTGTAAGAATTACAGATAGTGAGTGATGTTAAATGATGTATCTATCTGCTCTTCTTCTTTTCCTCTTGTTGCTTCTTCATCTTTGCTCTTGTCTCATCAGAGATCATCTGGACACTTTTGTACAATCCCTCTCTGACCCTAATGTAATCTGGGTCTTCAGCATCAGTCTTGTACCCCCTGTTTTATGCAAGCTGATTTATGAAGTTTAGCAGGTAGGTCTTGTCAGGGATTTTAGTGCCAGGGATGTCGGGGCATTCTCTGTATTCTCTGTCTGGTGTAGTGATAGTGATCTGGGCCGCTGTAGCTGCTGCTCTTATAGCCTGGACTAGCTCCTTTGCATCGTTCATGTCCAGATAGAGGTTGAAAGCTTCATTAGCTGTGCCCTCACAGTATGTTGGTTCTTTGATAAAGTAGCGGCACATGATTAATCCATACTTCAGCCTCTCTCAACCTTCCTTCAGATTGTCTGGCACCCAACTGGTTTCTCCTTCTTTTGGCTTTTTGGTCTTGATTGGTGCAGAGGAGAACCAATCAGATCCAGACTTCTTCTTCTTCTTCAGTGGTTGAGATTGACTTGATCTGCTTGATTGAGATTTAGATGATCTCTTAGATTGAGCAGATGGTTGACTTGGTTGATCTAGTTGTGCTGGCTGCTGTGCTGCTGGCTCTATTCTTTCTTCTGCAGCACCAGATCGACCCTTTCCTCTTCCTCCTGCTCCTCTCTCTCCAGATTCTCCTTCTTTCCTCTTCCTAGATCCTTCCCCCTTTTCGACATCATCAATATAAATTTTGATGAGTGCCTTAAGAGAGGTGATCTCCTCCTTCATCTCCTTTATCTCCTTTTCTGAATCCATCTTGTAGTTGAGCAGAGATGTGATGTTGGAGTTGGATTCATCAATCTTTTGTTCCATAGAGGATTTGGCACTAGTGAGATCAGCAGTGTAGTGCTCTTGTTCTTCTTTCAATGCTCCAATCTCGTCTATGTATGAGTCAATCATTGTCTTCGTGGGGTATCTCAGATCTCTCAGCTTCCTCTCGACAAAATTCACCCCGTCATCTTCGAATTTTCTGAGTTGTGATCTGATTTCTATCTTGGCTTCTTTGATCACTTCCTCAGAAATTCCATTAGTCTGGTCCTTGACTATGGCACGAACCATGTCTTTCTCTTTCTTGGCAAACTCTGCAACAATTTTGTACATCTCTTGGACTTTAACCTCCATTGTTGACAGAGTTTGATCAATCTTTTATTTCCACTCTTCAGCAGCTGATCTATCATCATCCATTTTCTTGCTTAGCTCTTCTAGCTTCATTCTGCACACTCTCGTCAAGTCTGAGTCCACCTGGTCTACATGGGACTTCAAACTGTTGTTAAATTTTATAAGAATTCTGGTGGCCTGGTCTTGGACAGTTGAAAGAGTCCCATTGTCACAACCCAATTTCCTAATCCTTTCTTAATTAAGAAATTAGACCATGACTTGATTAACTTATGAAAACTCTTGCAATTGATGTTTAATCACCAAGAAAACTCTTAATAACTTTCGCTGAAAAACAGGGCAGATTGGACACCTTGACTTCGAAAGCTCATAACTTACTCATTCGGACTCCGAATTGAAATCCGAAAGAACCTTTGGAAAGGTATCAAAAAGATCTTTAAAATGGTACCAAATTTCAGTGAATTCGGACAGATGAAACTCACGAAAAAGAGGTTTCAATCTGCTGCCCTGTTTCTAACAAAAGCAAAACTTGTACAATTTATGGTCTCGAAATTCAATCTGTCAAAGGTGAAACTTAAACAACCAAGGGGAAAGGGTTGAACATGATAATTCACAAAGGAAATATTAACATGAATATTTAAGGCTAACCAAGCATAAAGTTATCAAACCTTCAAGTTAACAATAAAGAACCGAGTTGCACAACGGAAAGAGTAGTTGAGCTATATGTATGACGACATATAACTCAGTTTACAAAATATGTCCAACAAGGTTTACCAAGACAACCACAATCTCACTCAATATGGACATATCTAAAGATAGACTCCAGTGTTCAGCTTCCTCACCATCTCCCAGCTCAACCTGCATATAAAGGAAACATATATGTGGGGGAGTGAGTACAAAAGTACTCAGTGGGCTCTCAATAAACTATAAACTTATTCACTTTATCAAAAACTTTCACTTCATCACATAAATAATTGAAAAATCTTATCTTCATGAAATCTCTTAAAATCATGCAGTATGCAACATGCTATGCCGGCATTCTCTTTCTCTTGCTGTGTCGGTCCCGAAGGCTCCCCGCTCACAGCTACTTTCTAGGTACTGAGAGGTAGGCCTCCCTCACAATACCGTGACCGGTCCCGAAGGCTCCCCGGTCACCATTATGTGCACACGACTTATGCTGGGAGCTCATCCAGCATAAGCCCGACGTCGTCTGTAACATTCTCATCCGGCCAACCAGAGCGAATCAATGGTTGCCGTTGGGCCATAACCAGAGCGAATCAATGGTCATGTCAGCCCTTATCATCATACTTATGCATCATGCATCATGCTCATATGCTTATCATAACATTTCAATCTTTTTCATATCATAAACTTGCATTCTGTCAAATCATTCTTTTTCATGAAATCATACACAGTTCATAAAATAAATTTTCACATTTTAAGTAAATAAAATTCATAGTTTAGAAAGCCCACCTCGATGTTCCTTAGAGCTAAGGAACTAATTTGCTCATAGCCACCACCTATCCTCGTCTTCTAGATCCTCTTTTCCTTCTACTCTTATTTCCTTCTCGGTCTCATCTAACCCTTTTTCTATAATGATTCAAATCTAATTAGCTTCTCATACTTAAATCTCAATATTAAACTTCTTTATCTACTAACTAACAATTTCTAATTCTTACATACTTGGCTAATATAATCTTATAAATTCACATTAGCCACCATATTCATCCTTCATCTTAATTACTTCATCAAACCAAACAAATATAATTTCTATATATAAATTTCAATCATGCCCTTCTCCATGAAGATTTAACATCTTGGTGTAAGATTAACTCTACCTTTAATTTCTTGATTCAACTATGCTTAATATAGCTCAATGAACTCTAATGGATCATTACTTAATCCAATTAGTATTCACATACACTTAAACTTAGAAACTTCATAACTAACTAAATTTTCAAAGTTCATTTCCCATGCTTGGAAAATTCTAAATAAATTAATCTAGACATTAATCATACCCATAAGCTCAAATATGATGTCAATTTAAACAATTAAAATCAAAATCTCATAGCTATTTATTTTGTTAATTTTCGAAAATTCCCATAATTATATATTTGAATTTTTCATCAAATTTCTTTCTAATCTTATGTTTAAACATGCTCAATTACATGAATATCAACTTAATTTAAGCATAGCATATCAAGTATTAGCATAATTTAAATTCAAACCCTAAGCCATATCTCCATCTATGTCATTATATCTATACATATTCTTCCTTTTTCTTCATGCTTTTCTCCTTATACATGATTAAATCATGAAATAACAACTAGTACTTAAAATTTAAACTCTCCATCATCATGCTTTAAAATCATACTTTGATCAAACTAAACACATAAAAGTATAATGAAAGAGCATCATTTACCTCTAATTTGCTAATTTTTATACTTGATTGATCTTGAAATCACACTTATGGAGCTTGAGAGAAGAAAAATTTTTATGCTATGGAGAGACATAATTTTCGAAAATTAGAGGGAGGAAGAAGAAGATGATTTTGTGTTTTTTTTTTATCTATCTTGAATAGTAAATGGTGATATTTATAGATGATAATTAATTTAATTTAAAATTAATTAATTAAGTGATATTTATCACTTTATCTATCATTTTCTAGATTATTCTAGAGAATTGAAGAAATTTTATTTCTTGATAATTATCTCTACATAAGATATTTTCATCCTTACTTCATGCTTATGTCATTCTTTTCTTTAATTGCAACTAAGGGCTTTAAGTTTTAAAATTTATACCTTTCTACCCTAAGGATGCAAAGCCTTTTTAACTCTAATTAGCAATTAAGCTCTACTTAATATTTGAGGGTATTACACCCATACATGAATTTGTCCACTTTAATGGAGATTAAGTCCTTGACTTGTGCATTGGATAGGGATTGGTGATGAATCATCAAAATCTCTTCCAGATCAGTGGTCTCCACAAATTCTTCCATGGTGGCTGCTACAGAGGGGGTGTAAATATCATCAGTCAGTTTTCCTCCCACCCTTTGTCCAGCAGGTTGTTCTTCCTCCCGTATATAATCGACCACCTCTATCTGTATAGGCTTTTTCTAGGCTGGTTCACCCTCAGCTTGTGCAGTTGTCTCAACTGTTTCTGCAGCTGGTATTGCCTGTTTAGCAGCATGAGCCTGTTGCTGAGCTGGTTCTAATTCTGGTTCTACTGCACCCTGTTGATGAGCTTCAACTATCTCTTCCTCTTCATCCACAACACTGTCAAAGAAGTGTAACATCCCTTCTTTCTCATACACTGATCTCAGATCGATTTGAAGCTTCTTGGCCTCATGCTGGGCTATGGCTAGGATGCTCTGGAGGTATGTATCTCTCAACTCTACGATGGAGGAGATTTCGAAGATATTCAAAAGTATAGCTTCTTCTGCCTTGAGTGTAGAGATTGATCTGGTCTTGAGCAGTGCATCAAGGACATAGAATTCTTTGTCCTTAATGACAAGAAGTAGTTTTAGACGCTTAGCAGCATCATAACTCTCCGGAGTTAGCTGTATGCCAGGAAATGATTTAATGACTGAGTGATCTGCTTCTGCTTCCAGCAGCTTCACCACAGTTTCAGCCTTTTTCTTCTCAACATCCTCATCTGAGGATTCATCTTCCTCTTCTTCCTCATCAATCAGCTCTAATTGTTCAGCAGATGATGGACTAGCTGTGTGAGCGGGGAAAAATTTATTTTCTTGATTTGGATCAAAAGAGGAGATGTGGGAAACTTCCTCTGGTGGACCCTCAATCTGAATATCCTCATCCTCAATCCCCTATGGAGGGATAGGTGTATCTGTAATAGCAGGGTCCTTAACCTGGACCTCTTCCACTGGTTCGAAGATTTTGTGTAGTCTTCTCCTCTTGGGTTTTGGTTGTTGAGCAGCTGTCGAAGCATCAGTATCCACTGAGCTTACTCTTCTTGTTACTCTTTTTGAAGGAGTTCTCTCCACTGGTTTCTCCTTGGTTGCTCTTGACTTGATAGATTTTTCTGCACGAGCAGATGGGGGAATCCAGATTGGATTCGAGCTCCCCATCTCCATCAAAGCGTTAGCATGTACTGGATCTGTCACCTTGGTTATCAGATTGGTTGTGATTCCCATGGACATCTCGATCTGATGTTGGTCCTTGGGAAATCGCAATCTATCGTTGAACTCAATCACTTCATCCCAATTGTGTTGTTTAAAGAATGTTTCCAGCATGAACCTGATCTTTGTGGAATGCCTCAGGCTGCTTCTCCTCACTTCAATGCCTGGGCTCGCTCCTTTGATAAAAGTGATCATTTTAGCCTCATTTGTCAACAGATCGAACAGAACTCTACTCCAATTGACAGGAAGATTTAGCACCACAGCCGTGAGTATCTTGAACTTCTCCGGCGTCACTTGGTCGTATGAACCATTGTGGTTCATGAATATCCGTTGTACAAACTCGAAGATAATCTTGTACTCCAGAGCAAGCAGTCCCCTGTTGAACATTCTATTGGTGTAGGTTATTGGTACAACCATCACCATCTCGATAGCTTCCTGCAGCTGATCCTCTGTGATATCTCCCAGGCTGATACCTTCATCCTTTAGCTTATAGACCTCGTTGTTGGTCCCGAAAGAGCAAGGTTTGGTGTATGGGGGGGGAATACACCAAATGCAAACTTTTCAGTTTACTTGACTAAATTAATCAGAGAGATGTAAGCTTTCTGATTTACAGATTGCTCAAAGTGATAGAACAGATTGATTTTCAATCAATTAGACTCTATCCAGATAAATTCTCTCAAGTGAGATATACAAAGCAGAAAGCAAGTGTGAACTTGTTTTCAAACTAAGTATTGTGTGCGGAATAATGGTGGACTTTAGTCGGTGCTCTTGTTATGAAAATCTTTTGAAGACTTAATCGAATATTTAGGAAGTTGATTAAGAATGCAAATTTGAATGAGTATGATAGATGCAAAATAAAAACAACTGAATATAAAATGCAGAATTTAAATAACACAGTTATTTTTACGTGGTTCGGGAAACCCCCTACGTCCACGGTCTAATCCAAACTGGATTAGATATCCACTACTAGGATACTCTTCTTATTTAACCTCGCTGAGAACGAGCCACAAGTTTCAAGTACAAACAGGTTTTGAAACTTATGCACGAATAAGGGTCGTGTCCCTTTACGACTTACAGAAAACTACCGTAAACAGAGGCTATCTTCACGTTAATCCACTAGAAAACTACTAGCTAGTAAAGATCTCCTTCTCTCGATAAGACAGACTTGAATCGAGGTGGTTTGGTGTGATTATGATCACGAACAGGTTGAAGTTTAAGTCTGATTTAGAGATAGAGTGCTTGAAAGTGTTTCTGCTGTATAGCGCTTGTATGTGTTCTTCTGTATATTCAGACTTTAAATCTTCAAACATATATAGGCTCTGAATTTGAAATTCTAGCCGTTTGTTGATTGGCTTGATTTGATTTGTTAATTGCCAATCAATCGTATCTCTTATTTCCTTGTAGATTTGTTGAATGAATCTTTTATGAATGGTAAGCAGATCATCTGTGATTGCTTTCCTTCTTCATATCAATCAATGATTCAGTTTCTATTTCTTCGATGGAGAGTCTTTAATGCTTTATTGACAGATTTGGTTCTGCTCTTTCTGGTTGGCTTCTACCCTTCTGGTTGTACCCTTTCTGGTCTAGTGACTTTGAGATGCTTTTCTGGTTGAGCATACGTTAACCATTTTCTGGTTGAACTACTTTCTGGTAGAAAAGACTTTCTGGTAGGAGTACTTTCTGTTAGAATACTTTTTGGTAGAGTACCTTCTGGTAGAAATACTTTCTGTTCGAAGCATCTTCCATCTTTTAACTTTCTGTCAAAGTTAACTAGCTTCATTTTGAGACTCTCTGATTTAGCATTCTGTCTTGAGACTTGCTGGTTTGAGATTCTCTGGTTTGTGACTCTCTGTCTTGAGACTTGCTGGTTTAGGCATTATGTCTCTGACTTAGCCTTCTACTCTAGCTTTCTGTTCCAGCCTTCTGCTCCAGACTTGCTGGTTTGACTTTCTGTCAAAGACAAATTCCATCTTTCTGGTTGAATTAGCTTCGACCATCTGGTTTACTGAAATCAGAAATAAGATGTACAGAACATGTATAGTTCCAAGTGTGTTTTGTAAGAGCATCATCAAAACTTAATAAAATTTTATGGGGTTCCCAACACTCGTCTATAATGTTCAACATGTTGTAGGTTGTGTTGCTTGTTGTATTGCCCTTTCTTACACGAATGGTGGCCTCGTTCCCACCTTTCTCTCCTTGCCATGTGAGGTAGAAAGTTGCCACTTCCTTCGGCAAGAATTGGAGAGGGTGCGTGGTGATAATGTTGTGAAATCCTACAACAAAGTTAAAGCAATATAAGTGAACACCATTCTCCCATCAATGAAGTATGAGTGCTCAGTAGCAGTTTAAGCAATACAAAATATCAAGTTCCACGGTTCAATGTTTGTTCACAAATGCATGCTTATGGATAAACTTGTTTGTCAAGACAAAGCAGTTCACATAAGACAGTTAAAAAGTGATATAGAACATTTAAACATGAATAATAAGAAGAAACCTTCGCATCGCTTAACAAGGGCAAAAGCCTTGTCTAGTTTATGGAAGCCATAGTTGTCAAGAACGGCATATTGATCTTGAGTAATATATTGGTTCAGAAATTTCACTTGCTCGAGAAACAGAGTTGATTTGGGAGCCATTTTTAAGAGATAGATTTTTGAAAAGTTTTAGGGAGTTGGGAATGGCGGAGAATTTAGCTAAGTGTTTGTCGAAGAAGAAGAATGTAGGTAGTAATCAACCAGTCTAACACATATATATAGGAAAATGATAAACGATGTAGATTAAAAGAAATAAAATATAGGGCTTAGATTTATTCTTCCCTTTTTGCTTTCCCGCTTTTCTGAGTTATAGACTTGTGGTCTATTACCGCCTCTACTTTGCGTCTGATACACGCGCTTTTGATCCTAGGGTTGCAGTGCAGCGCGTGTCGGTTTTAGCCGTCAAGTTGCTTCCTTTTTCTTGATTTAGTAAATATCTTAGCGATCACAGTTCCCAAACACAGTACTAATCATCAAAAAAATAAATGATTTGGTATATTATGTCAGAATTTAGACATAAAGGCTATGATTTAAAATTGATATAATCGCCGTAATTAGATTTATTCTGCTGACATTCCCCCTTGACTAAGTAACGTGGTAAATTAAATTTAATTTCCATGTGGCTTTTATTCATCTGTTGTAGTCAATCTCCTTATTAAATATCTGTTGTCACCACTATCGATCTGTTTATACTACATTCGATCTTGGATATCGTTCTTGTGTGATGATCTGTTAATAATTCCCGGTTGGAATTTTATTCTCATATTATCTGTTCTAGATTGATATGTTGAACTTCGAATCCACCATGATCTGTTGTTAATTCCTGTTGAATTTTAATCGATCTGTTGATCATCAATTTGCATTTTGATGATCTGGTGTCAATTCCCGGTTCGAATTTAGTTAGTCTGTACTAATTTCAATCTGTGCTATGTCAATCTGGTCCTCTCTTCCAGATTTAACAATCCTAATTTTCCACAACGTATCTTGAATCTTTCTTCTGGTAATGCTTTAGTAAGAATGTCGGCTCTCTGTATTTCAGTGTGTATTTTCTCGATCTGTACATGTTTTCTTTCAACATGATCTCTTATAAAGTGATGTCTCACATCTACATGTTTGCATCTGGTATGTAATACAGGATTCTGTGTGATTGCAATAGCACTTGAGCTATCACAGAAAATGGCTATCTCCTTGACATCGATCTCATAGTCCTTAAGTTGTTGTTTTAACCAGAGTATTTGAGCGCAACAACTCCCAGCTGCCATATATTCAGCTTCTGTGGTTGATGTGGCAACAGATGTCTGTTTCTTTGAGAACCAAGAGATCGGTTTATTTCCTAAACACTGACATGTACCAGATGTTGATTTTCTGTCCAACTTGCATCCGGCATAATCTGAGTCTGTATATCCAGTTAGCTCAAAGTTGTCTTCACAAGGATACCATAGTCCAATGTGATATTTTCCCTTAAGATATATTAATATCTTCTTTGCAGCTTCCATGTGAGACTCCTTGGGGTTTGCTTGATATCTTGCACATACTCCTACTGCAAATGTAATGTCTGGTCGACTGGCATTTAAGTAGAGTAGTGATCTTATGATCCCTCTGTATTGAGTAATATTTGGTGATTTTCTCTCTGGGTCAGGATCAATTTTCCCATTGGTCTGCATTGGAATTTTAAGAGGTTTACTGTCTTTGACTCCAAATTTAGTTAGCAGATCTTGAATAAGCTATGCTTGATTAATAAAGATGCCATCTGGTAACAGCTTGACCTGTAAACCTAGAAAGAAACTCATCTCGCCCATCATGGACATTTACAACAGATTACCTCAAACACAGTTTGAAGTCACAAGTCTCAAACACAGTCTGATTGAAACTTATACACGAATTAAGGGTCGTGTCCCTTTACAACAGATTACCTCTACGTTACCACTAGAAAACTACTAGCTAGCAGGGTGATCTCTTTTGTCTCGATAAGACAGACTTGAACCGAGATGGTTGGTGTGATGTAGAATCACAAAGTGTTGAAGCTCTAAGTCTGGATAGCAGATTGCTTGAAAGAATGACAACAGTATAGTTCGCGTGTGTTCTCTATCTCTGATTACCAGATCTCTAACTTCAACTATATAGGCATTGAATATAAAATTCTTGCCGTTGTTGATTGGCGTGAGATAGATAGTATATTGCCAATCAATGGTTTCCATCATATCTTTTCTTGCCATATAGTAAAGGTTGACTCAATCTTTGATTTATGGGAAGTGTATTACTTAACGGTCTCTTTCCTTATATGTGTTAATCGAAGATATTCTTTCCAATCCCAGTTGGATGAACTTTGATCTTGACGTGGCAAGAATATATGGTGTGTAGGATGATGTCAGCAGGTGAGTTGATGACTCAATCGTTCTGGTTCCTCGCTGTAGGCATCGATCTGGTCACTGTCTGTTACAGCAGATCGATTCCTCTTTGGCGTGAAATCTTGATTTTCATCCTATTCTAAGTTGAGATTGACTTCTATAGGAATTTTCCTTTACATTTCAAGTCATCTCCTAATCTGTTCCATAACACGATACACTTTATATATAGTGATCTGTTTTACATTTAGAACAGTTTAAGCTAGAAGAAAAACAGCTAAGTGTGTTTCGAAAGACCATCATCAAAATTAAATATCTTTAGGGTTCCCAACAATTTCCTCCTTTTTGATGATGTCGAAACCACACTTTACAAAAATGTCCTATTAGCTCTTAAAAGGCGATCTGGTCTGATAGCCAGATTGATGTTTGTACGTTATTAAGTTTATAACGTTTGAGGATATTTTATATGTGTTCTGGACAATAGAGTGTTTTCATCAGAAATTCAGAAAGATTTCATATATATATAAGGGCAATAAGAGTTTACAGATTATCATCACAAGAATAAGACATGCAGATCATAATGATATGGAATACATATAGCTATCTGCTCTTTCTTCTTTCTTCTTGTTGTCTCTTCATTTTCGCTCTGGTTTCATCTGAGATGAGTTGAACACTCTCATATACGCCTTCTCTTACCCTTATGTAGTCAGGGTCTTCTGCATCGACCTTATACCCTCTGTTTTCTACCAGCTGGTTTATGTAGGTGAGCAGGTAGGTTTTGTCTGGTAGTGAGGTGCCAGGAATTACTGGGCATTCTCTGAACTCCTTTTCTGGTGAAGAGATGGTGATTTGAGCTTTTGCAGCAGCTTCCCTTAGGGCCTCAACCAAGTCCTTGGCATCATTCCTGTCTAAATATATGTCGAATGCCTCGTTGGGTGTGCCTTCACAGTACAAGGGTTCTTTGATGAAGTATCTAAGCATAATGAACCCATATTTCAAACCCTCCCATCCATCCTTCAGGTGATCTGGGATCCAACTGGTCTCTCCTTCTTTGATTTTTGATGTTCTGGTAGGAACAGATGATGACCAACTGAACCCAGATCGTCTCTTTTTCTTCGGGGGTTGAGATTGGCTCGATCTGCTTGATGATCTAGACTTTTGAGTGTGAGATGGAGCAGATGGAGGGCTGACTGTTTGTGTAGTGATCTGCTGCTCAGGTTGAGCTATCTCCTTTCCTTTCTCTTTTGCAACAACTGCTGTTTTCTTTCCTTTCGCTAATCCTTCCCCCTTTTCGACATCATCAACCAACATATTGATGAATGCCCGTAGGGAGGTGATCTCTTCCTTCATGGCCTTGAGCTCTTTGTCTGTGTCCACTTTCTGTGTAAGCAGGGATGTGATATTGAGATTTGAGTCATCGATCTGCTTTTGGAGAGTTTTTGTTGTGGAGGCCAGGTTGGTAGAATGTGCCTCCTGTTCTTCCTTTATAATCCCAATCTCGTCAAAGAATGCATCGATCATGAGTTTAGTTGGGTAGCCCAGATCGCTTAGCTTCCTTGCCACAAAGTCTTTCCCATTGGCTTCAAATTGTCTAAGCAGTAATCTGGTGTAAGTGTTAGCCTCTTTCACAATATCAGCTGATAGACCATCTGTCTGTTCTTTGACGAGGGTATGTACCATGTCCTTCTCTTTTTCTGCAAAAGCAGTGATGATCTTGTAGATTTCTTTCACCTTGAGCTCAGTTGTAGACAGACTTTGATCGATCTGTGCTTTTCGTTCTTCGTCAGCAGCGCGATCATCGTCCATTTTCTTGCTGATTTCTTCTATCTTCAGCAGACAGATTCTTCTTAGGTCAGAATCAACTTGATCGACGTGAGTCTTCAAGTGATTGTTGAATTCTGTAAGTATACGGGTGGCTTCATCTTGGATTGTGGAGAGCGTCCCATACATGTACTGGTTCACTTTCATAGAAATGAGGTCTTTGATTTGCGTGTGGGACAGTGATTGATGTTGATCCATCAGTATGTCTTCTAAGGTATATGTCTGCACATAGACACCAAGTGCATCTGCAGCAGCAGGGGTGTAGATGTCGTTTGTGAGTTCCTCTCCGACATTTTGTCCAACAAGCTCATCCTCTGCTTGGCTGCTCACTGCATTGGGGATTTCAGAAGGTGTGACTTGTTCCCCCTCAGTAGGTGCAGCGGCCTGCTTTTCACATTCAGCCATTGGCTGATCTATCTCAGTTGCTGGGATAGCTTCACCCTGTTGGTGAGTATCAGCTTGAGCTGCTTCAACTGCTTCTTCCATAACCTCTTCATCGACAATCTCTTCCTCAATGATGTTATAAAAGTCCAGCATGTTGGCTTTCTCATAAACAGATCGCAGGTCGATCTGGAGTTCCTCAGCCTCAAATTTTGCCATTCCAAGAATGTCTGGCTGGTAGGTCTGTCTTAATTCAGAGATGGAGGAGGTAGTGAAAATCTTGAGCAGAGTGGCTTCTTCGATTTTTAGTGCATGAATCGATCTGGTGCAGAGCAAGGCATCCAGAACATAAAATTCCTTGTCTTTCACAAGCAGAAGGAATTTTAACCGTTTGGCTGCAGCATAGGTTTCTGGGGTGAGCTGTATCCCCGGGAAGGTTCGGAGGACAGAGTGATCTGCCTCTGTCTCCAGCATTCTTACCACAGTTTCTGCCGTCTTGAGCTCCTCCTCTTCATCAGTGGATTCTTCGTCTTCCGCAGCCTCCTCATCTATCTGCTCTAGGTGTTCAGCAGATGATGGGCTGGTTGAGTGTGCGGGAGAGTGATCTGGGTTCAAAGATGAAATGGGGGCCACATTCTCTGGTGGTCGACCCATCATTATTTCCTCCTCCTCAACCTCCTGTTGAGGGATGACAGATTCTGGTATAGGTTCTGGGCTTTGTGCTGCTTCAGCGAGTTTCTGCAACCTTCTGCGTTTGGGTTTGGATTGCTGAGCTGCTATAGAGGTGTCTGTCTCAATCGAGCTCGATCTTCTGGTAGTTCTCTTGGTGGGTGTCCTTTCGATAGGTTTCTCCTTTGTGATTTTCGATTTTGTAGATCGATCTGCTTGACCTAGTGGAGGAATCCAGATGGGATTCGAGTTGCCCATCTCCATCAATGCATTAAAGACTACAGAGTCTTTCACCCGAGCAATCAGATTTGCTGAAATGCCCATTGACATTTCTATCTGATGCTGGTCCTTGGGGAAGTGCTGTCTGGTGTTGAATTCAACAGCAGTATCCCACAGGTGGTGAGGGAGAAGGACTCCAGCATATGACTGATTTTTGTTGAATGTCTTAAACTGCTTCTTTTCACTTCGATGCCGGGGGAGCCACCTTTCACAAATAGAATCATTTTGGACTCTTTGGCCAGGAGATCAAATAAAATCCTGCTCCAGTTCACTGGCAGGTTGAGAACCACTGCTGCTAGGATCCTGACCTTTTCAGGAGTGACCTGGTAATACGAGCCGTTGTGGTTGAGGAAGATTCGCTGCACAAATTCGAATAAAATTCTGAATTCTGGAGCGAGAAGAGCTCTTGTGAACATCCGGTTCGTATATTGGACATTAATCTTGTTTGATGATCTGTTGATAATTCCCGGTTGGAATTTAAACGATCTGATCATCCATCTTCTATTTTGATGATCTGGTGTCAATTCCCAGTTGGAATTTTTACATGAACTATTTTTATCAATCTGGACATAGTCCATCTGGTTCTAATTCTTTGTTGAAATGTGATGATCTTGTATCTATTTCCAGTTAGAATTTTACACGATCTGCTCTAAGACTATCTGGTACTTTCTTCCAAATTTAATAGTCCTAATTTACCACAAAGCATCTTGAAGCTTTCTTCTGGTAATGCTTTAGTGAGAATGTCAGCCCTCTGCACTTCAGTGTGTATTTTCTCAATCTGTACATGTTTTCTTTCAACATGATCTCTTTTAAAGTGATGTCTTACGTCCACATGTTTGCATCTGGTATGCAAAATAGGATTCTGTGTGATAGCTATAGCACTGGAGCTATCACAGAAGATGGGTATTTCCTTGACATCAATCTCATAATCTCTAAGTTGTTGTCTTAACCATAGTATTTGTGCACAGCAACTTCCAGCTGCCATATATTCTGCCTTTGTGGTTGATGTGGCAACAGATGTTTGTTTCTTTGAGAACCAAGAGATCAGTTTGCTTCCTAGAAACTGACACGTACCAGAAGTTGACTTTCTGTCTAGCTTGCATCCAGCATAATCTGAATCTGTGTATCCAGTTAGTTCAAAGTTGTCTTCACATGGGTACCATAATCCTAAGTGGGCTGTTCCCTTAAGATATCTTAATATCTTTTTAGCTGCTTCCATGTGAGACTCTTTGGGATTAGCTTGGTATCTTGCACATACACCTACTGCAAATGTGATGTCAGGTCGACTAGCAGTTAGGTATAGTAGTGATCCTATGATCCCTCTGTATTGTGTAATATTGGCTGGTTTTCCTTCTGGATCAGGATCGATTTTCCCATTAGTCTGCATTGGGATTTTAACTGATCTACTGTCTTTCAATCCAAATTTTGCTAGCAGATCGTTGATGTATTTTGTTTGATTAATGAAGATACCATCTGGTTCCTGCTTGACCTGCAAACCTAAAAAGAAACTCATTTCCCCCATCATGGACATTTGATACTTATTTTTCATAAGTTCAGCAAATTTGTCACATAAATAGGTGGATTGAGATCCAAATATGATATCATCTACATAGATCTGTACTAGGAGGATATTTTCTTTGACTTTAATAATGAATAAAGTCTTGTCAACTGATCCTCTTCTAAAACCAGAGTCTGTAATGTCTCATACCAAGCTCTAGGTGCTTGTTTACGACCATAGACTGCTTTTGCCAGTCTGTATACTTTCTGATTTGGATCTGCTTCTTCAAATCCAGATGGCTGTTCCACATATACTTCTTCTTCAAGAATACCATTGAGGAAAGCACTTTTGACATCCATCTGGTATACCTTGAATCGTTTGTGTGCAGCATATGCTAAGAATAGCCTGATTGCTTCTAGTCTGGCTACGGGAGCAAATGTTTCATCAAAATCAATGCCTTCTTGTTGATTATAGCCTTTAGCTACTAATCTGGCTTTGTTTCTGACTACTTCACCATTCTCATCCCGTTTATTTTTGAACACCCATTTTACACCTATGACACCTTGGTGTTTGGGTCTGTCCACTAGATACCAGACTTCATTCCTTTTGAACTCATTGAGTTCTTCTTGCAATGCTGTTATCCAATCTGCATCTTGTAGTGCTTCATGAGCATCAGATGGTTCTATGCGAGATAGATAACAACTTAGCAAAGCACTTTCTCCATGCATCCTTCTGGTTTTCACACGATCTGATGTGTTCCCAACGATCTGTTCTGGTGGATGATCTTGTATCCATCTCCTTCTCCTGGTCATCTCTTCATCTGATATCTCAGGATCAGGTTGATCTGTTGGTTCCTCAAATTCAGGGTGTGATGTAGAAGATGTTTGAAATGGGTTCTCATTTTGATTTTCTTTTGGATTTGGGCTTTCAGATAGACCATTTTCTGCAATGACTGTTTCAATGCTTGATGATCTGTTTTCATCCAGATCATGTTGAGTTGTTCCCCCTTGCTGTATGATCTCTTCAGCAATGGGAGCTGTACTAATTTCTTCATCATCTGCCTTTGAATTCCATATTAGGATGTCTTCTAGTAGAATATCATTCGATTTTCTAGTAGTCATTTGGTTATCTGTCTGTTTTTCATCCTGTGACCTGTACTCAATAATGGACTCATCAAAAACAACATGAGGTGTTACCTCCACAACATGAGAGTTCTTATTGTAGACTCGATATGCTTTACTAACATCAGAATATCCTAAGAATATTCCAGGGTCAGTCTTGCTATCAAAAGTCTTCAATTGAGATTTCTCATTATTATGTATGTAACACAAACAGCCAAAAGTACGAAAGTAAGAGATCTTAGGCTTTCTGTTGTTCCATATCTCATATGGTGTCTTTCCATGTCTGAGTGTGATGGATGATCTGTTTTGAGTATAGCAGGCTGTGTATATGGCTTCTGCCCAGAACTTCTTTGGTAGATTGGTTGCATTAAGCATTGTGCGAGCTGCTTCTTTTAGATATCTGTTTCTCCTTTCTACAAAACCATTCTGTTGAGGGGTTCGAGCAGCAGATGTTTGATGAGTGATCCCCATCTTGTTGCAGTATGCTTCAATCTTCTGGTTGAGAAATTTTGTTCCTCAATCTTTTCTGATAGAGGTTATACTCATCTCCTTCTGTTTGGTGATTTTGTGTAGAAAATCAGGGAGTTTGTCTAGATTCTCTTTCTTCTTCAACAGAAAAATGACCCAAGTGAACCTAGAGTAATCATCTATGATTACTAAGGTGTATTTTTTCCCATTTATACTTAAAGGTTTGACTGGACCAAACAAATCTAAATGCAAAAGCTCCAGTGTCCTTGATGTTGAGTGAGCTGTTTTGCTAGTAAAAGATGATCTGGTTTGCTTTCCAGCTTGGCAGGCTTCACATATATGATCTTTATCATATATTTGATCTGGTAGACCTTCCACTAGTTTTTCTTTTGCAATCTTGTTGATTTACTTGAAGTTTAGATGGTTCAATCTCTTGTGCCATAACCAGCTCGTTTCTGATACTGTTTTAGTAACTAAACAAGTCTCGATCTAGTTTGTCCACTGGACAATATATAATCTGTCCTGCAGTTTACCGGTAAGAAGTATCTTATCTCCTTCCTTGTTCTTCACAAGACAATTGTTAGTAGCAAAAATGATCTGATTACCCTTAGCGCAGAATTGACTTATAGAGAACAGATTGTGACTAAGTCCCTCTACGTACGAGACATTATTGATAGTGGTCTTGCCAACTTTTATATTTCCACATCCTCTGGTGTACCCTTTTGAGTTGCATCCAAAGGTGACCTGTGGTCCTGGCTTCTCTATGTAATCTAATAGAAGGTTCTTATCACATGTCATGTGTTTTGAACAACCGCTATCAATGATCCAGATTGCTCCTTTAGCTATCTTGCTTCTTCTTGCATTTTTTTGATCCTGCAATTAATTACACATAGCTACCCTTCAAAGTTTGGGTGGTTGGTTAGTAGCAAATGTTCCCTTTCGAATCCAGAACATTTTTAGGTTAGGAATAGAAATATAGCAAGTAATGATGTTCCCATCATCATCAATTTTAGATAGGGAATGAATTTCAGATGGATGGAATCTCTCTATTCCATCGTTCTTATGACTCTTCTTGATTGGCAGTGTCCTGTTGACATTCTTTGTTTGGTTGCCATTTTTATTTGGCGATGTCCTGTTGACTTTATTTTCATGAGATCGATCTGTTTCTGTGTATCGAGCTGGTTGACCCTTTGTTTGGGTATTTTGTGTGTAACCAGTCCGTTTTACCATCATCTTCTGGGGTTGATCTACTTTGTTCCTTAGATTTATTACTTGGTCTGGTATCTTCTTTCTCTCTGGAACAAAGCTTATCTTTCCCAAAGACTTTTCTGAGTGACCTGGATACCCTAATCCAGATGTGCCTTTTTGCTGCATATTGATTAGCAGTTTAGCACGTTTGTCACTTTTGTAGATCATCTCTTTGCCTTTCTTGATCTTCTCTTCAGCAACATTGTTTCTTGTAATAAGATCCTTCACTTTTGAATTCAGTGAATGAATCTCACTGTCTTTTCTCTTGATCTGTTCTTCCAGATCGTTTATTTTAGCAACAAATTGAGTGTTTGTTATACTCAGTATATCTTCAGATTTCTTCAATCTGTCATTTTCTTCAACAACTTCTCTAAACAATCTCTTGATGCTCGAATAGCTTTTGAACATCTCATTGATCTCATCCCATGAGTATTCAGCTTGATCTTCTATCTCCTGTTCTAGATCATTATCATTTGAAGATGTAGAGTTGCAAGAATTTACCTCAACTTCATCCAGACCATTGTCTAGTCCCACATAGCATTCATCCCAACCTTCTTCATCATTGGCAAAGAATGTTTCATCATTCTCTGATGAGCTGTCTGAAAAATGACTTGAGCTGCTTGAATCTTGTTCAGCTATCATAGCCTTGCGCTCGTATTTAAGTTTACGATCTCTTTTCGCTCTTAACTCTTCTCTTTGGCTTTTGGACAGATCAGGGAAGTCTGTTTTGAAGTGACCTATTCTACCACAACCAAAGCATGTGTAATCTGCTGAGTTAGATGTTTTAGAGGTTTTACCTGTCTGCTGTTTTAATTCTTCCTTGTTATCAGATCGATCATTGTCACGTTTCTTGTAGAAATTTTTCTTGTTATCTTTGTAGAAGCGTCTGTATTTCTTCGATCTGATCTCCATCTTCTCCATACGTTTGGCGATCATTGCAAACTCTTTTAACAATTTGTCATAACCTTTCTCTTCATCTGGCAGTGAAGGTTCAGAAGGTTCATCTGGTTTGCTCTTCGCTTTGAAGGCAACTTCTTTTTCCTTTTTAGAGCTGCTTTCTGCCTTTTTGGATAGATGATCTGGCCCTCGAATTCTTTGAATGTCACATTCATGACCTTCGAAATGATCAAATAAAGCTTCTGTAGACAGATCATTGAAATCTGCACGGAGAGGTTGCATTACAGCATAGATTTCCCAGCTAGGTGGGAGTGCTCTGAAAACTTTCATATTCTTCTCCCTTTGAGTATATTTGTTCTTATTGAACGCAGATATCTCAAGAAGAATTCCAGTGAATCTCATCTTCATTTGTTCTATTGTCTCGCCTGGTTTCATCTTGAATTCATCATATTTGTTGCAGGCTAGAGATAACTTGTTCTCAATCATAACTTCAGATCCTAGACAAAAGTCTCGTAGGGCTTCCCACATCTCTTTGGCAGTATCCAAATCTTGGATTTTGGCCAGATGTACCCCTTTGACTGTGCTAGATATGATCCCTTTAGCAAAGTCATCCAGATTGGCTTCACGACGTTCTTCTGCAGTGTATTTTCTTGGATCTTTGGGAACTATCTGTGTAGTTACACCGGTTGCATTAGTTACTGTCACTTCTTCAGTGATTTGTAGTGGACCTTCTTCAATGACTTTCCACATCAGATAGTGATGGGCTTTGAGTGCCATCTTGATCCTGAAGCTCCATTCTCTATAGCCTTGAATCGAAAATTTTTCAGAAGCCCTGACAACAGATGATTCCATAGCAGATAGTATGCTCGTGAATGAAAATAGGTTTTACTAGATCTATTCAAGTTGACCACGCAGGTAGTAACCTTGTGAAACAAAAACAATGGTCGTTTGAACCACTGCTCTGATACCACTTGTTGGTCCCGAAAGAGCAAGGTTTGGTGTATGGGGGGGGGGGGGAATACACCAAATACAAACTTTTCAGTTTACTTGACAAATTATAAGAGAGTTCAAGCTATTCTGTATAAGAAATTGCTCGGCAGATGACTAAACAGATTGATACACAGATCGATTACCAGTTTAGTCCAAACAGATTGCTCTCTTAGTGAAAACACTTAGTCAATAATAAGAGTGATCTTATTACTTTTTGAGTGTTGAGTGTGCGGAATAATGGTGGATTTAATGAGTGCTCTTGTTTAGAAAACCTTAGAAATTATTCAGATTGATTGAGATGCAGATTTATATGATAGTGCAGATGATTAGAATAATAAACAACTGAAAGTAAATATGCAGGAATGTAAATAACACAGTTGTTTAACGTGGTTCGGGAAATCTCTACGTCCACGATCTGGTCAAAACTAGACCAGATTATCCACTACTAGGATACTCTGCTTGTTTATACTCGTGGAGAACGAGTCACAAGTATCAATCAAAACTAGAGAGATACTTATGCACGAAATAAGGGTCGTGTCCCTTTACAACAGATTACCTCTACGTTCCCACTAGAAATCTACTAGCTAGCAGGGTGATCTCCTTTCTCTCGATAAGACAGACTTGAATCGAGGTTGATTGGTGTGATGTAGAAACACGACTCTCTTGATGCTCTAAGTCTGGATCAAAGTTGATAGCTTGAGAGTATGTTAATAGTTTAGCTATGTATGTCCAAATTTGAACTTCAAATATATATAGGCATTGAATTGAAAATTCTAGCCGTTGTTGATTGGCGTGAGATTGATGGTATATTGCCAATCAATGCTGTCCATCATATCTCTTCTTGCCTTGCATAAATGTTGACTCAATCCTTAAGTTATGGAAAGCAGATTGCCAACGGTTTCTTTCCTTCTATGTGTCAACCGAAGATTCTCTTTCCAATCCCTGTTGGATGGACTTTAATTTTGTCGTGGTAAGATGGTATGATGTGTAGGATGATGTCATCTGGTGGTTTGATGACTTTATCGATCTGGCGCTTCGCTGTAACTATCGATCTAGTCGCTGTCTGTTACAGCAGATCGATTTCTTTTTGGAGTGAAATCTTGGCCTTCATCCTAAACTATTTATTGAAATGACTTCTATAGGTATATTACCTTTACATGACAAGTCATCTACTAATCTCTTCTTTAACAAAATTCACTTTACAGGTAGTGATCTGTTTTACATGCAGAACAACTTAATACAAAGAAATACTAAGTGTGTTTCGAAAGATCATCATCAAAACTAAAAATACTTAGGGGTTCCCAACAGTATCCAGATCGTGGATCTTGGCAAGATGGACTCCTTTAATAGTGCTAGAAATGATCCCTTTAGCAAAATCATCTAGATTTGCTTCACGTCATTTTTCTGATATATACGTTCTGAGATCCTTGAGCATGATCTCGTTGACTGCACCAGTTTCTGTAATGCGAGTCTTCTCTTCTTGTATCACTAATGGTCCTTCCTCTATCACTTTCCACATCAGACAGTGATGAGCTTTTAGACACATCTTGATTCTGAAACTCCATTCTCTGTATCCTTGGATGGAAAATTGTTGGGAACCCCACAATAAATTAGTTTTGATGATGTTCTCTCGAAAACACGCTTAGATTTATCATGTTATGTTTAACCTCAATTTGTTCTACGTGTAACAGAACACTAAAACATAAAAGTGTTTTAGATAAGAGAACTGATCCTAGTTCTATCTACCAAATGACTCAACTTGTAAAGGATTTTGTTGGTCCCGAAAGAGCAAGGTTTGGTGTATGGGGGGGGG
>JAPKLX010000117.1:712098-729214 GCA_026898415.1 Leonotis leonurus | reverse complement strand
TTCTGTTTGAACCAGTTTCGACTATCTGTTATGCTGAAACCAAATAGTGGGTACAGAACATGTATAATATCAAGTGTGTTTTGAAAAACCATCATCAAAACTTAGAGATGTTATGGGGTTCCCAACAGATTTCATCCTATAAGAGTCATTCTGTCTTCTCTTAGTCAATAGGACCAGAACGTTAAAACAGACAGAAGCAAGCAGAAAGATTCATCAGAATTATCATCAGTTCTTACCAGAACACTCAACCATGCTTTAAAAGCATAGTTTCTGTTCGACCAGATTGTCTTCAACCAGATCATGTTGAACCAGATTGTATTCAACCAGATCATATTCGACCAGATCGTATTCGACCAGATCGTATTCGACCAGATCATATTTGACCAGATCGTATTCGACCAGATCGTATTCAACCAGATCGTGTTCGACCAGATCGTATTCAAATAGATTATATTCGACCAGATCGTGTTCGACCAGATCGTCTTCGAATAGAACATCTTCGAATAGATCGTCTTTCACCAGATCATGTTTGATTTTTTGGTTGGTGAATCCCAAAACCTGTGCTACGTCATTCATACCATCGAAAGGAAGAGAATCAATCAGATAAGTAAAAGGAAAGTAGTATCTGTCAAACGATCTGCTTACCATACTTAGAAGATTCTGTCAAAACCTTTCAAAAGGTAAGAGGAGATAACTTAGGGATTCAATATCTTAGATTGGTAAATCATATTTACTTCGAACCAATCAAGCTCAACGGTTAGAATTTCAAATTCTACACCTATAAAAGCTTGGAACAAAGACTGGAAGCATATACGAGTGAAAAATCTACGATCAACAAGTTGTTACTCTACTCAGAAATCAACTCATCTTACGAAGCATTTATTCGAGGAGATTTCAAACCACCAGATCCTGTTCTAAGCTGTTCGTGATCAAAATCACATCAACTCGATTCAAGTATGTCTTATCGAGAAAGAAGGAAGGAGATCTTCACTAGCTAGTAGTTTTGTAGTGGATTAACGTGAAGAGATCCAGTTACAGTAGTTTTCTATAAGTTGTAAAGGGACACGACCCTTAATCGTGCATAAGTTTCAACCAGGCTATGTTTGAAACTTGCGGTTCGTACTCAACGAGTATAAACAAGGAGTATCCTAGTAGTGGATATCTAATCCAGTTTGGATTAGACCGTGGACGTAGGGGGTTTCCCGAACCACATAAAAACAACTGTGTTATTTACATTCTGCATCCTTTATTTCAGTTGTTTTTATTCACTAACATTCACTCTCATTCAAAACTGCATTCTTAATTAATCTGCTAAATACTTGGTTAAGTTTTGTAAAGGTTTTCTAAATAAGATCGCTCTTGTTCTCTGCCTAGTGTTACTCACTCGAGAGATTCTGCTTGGACAGAACGAGGTCGATCTGGTTATCAATCTGTTCTGTCGCAAATCGCAATCTGTTCTTCAAAAAAGGTTAAATCTCTCTAAATTTAGTCAAGTAAACTAAAAAGTTTGTATTTGGTGTATTCCCCCCCCCCATACACCAAACCTTGCTCTTTCGGGACCAACAAAAATTCTTCACAAGCCCTAATAACAGAAGATTCCATAATGACAGATGGAATGCACGTGGATGAAAAAGGTTTTCCTAGATCTATTCAAGTTGACCACGCAGGTTTCAACCTTGTGCAACAGAAATAATGGTCCTATGAACCACTGCTCTACTTGTTGGTCCCGAAAGAGCAAGGTTTGGTGTATGGGGGGGGTGGGGGAGGGGGAATACACCAACTGCAAACTTTTCAGTTTACTTGACTAATTACTTAGAGAGTTTAAGCTTTATGAACTAAGATTGCTTAACTTTGACAAACCATATCAATAACCAGATAGATCTTGATCTGTTCGGATAGATACTCTCTTGTGAAAAACACTTAGCAGATATCAAGAGTGATCTTTATCTCTAACAGAGCGTTTGTGTGCGTAATATGGTGGACTTAGTCTGTGTTCTTGCTTAGAAAACCTTCTAAAAGTTTAATAAGATTGATTAACAGATTGATTAAGAAATGCAGTTTGAATGATTGTGTTGGTTAGCAGATAAACAACTTTGTTCGGAACCCTAAGTAACTTTGTTTTGATGATGGTCTTTCTAAACACACTTAGTTATCTTAAAGGTTAAACTGATCTACGTGTTAAACAGATCACTAGATATAAAGTGTACTCTGTTATGAAACAGATTAGGAGGTGACTTGATATGTAAAGGAAATATTCCTATAGAAGTCAATCTCAACTTAATATAGGATGAAGGTCAAGATTTCACGCCAAAAGGAATCGATCTGCTGTAACAGACAGCGACCAGATCGATGACCAGGTCGATGCCTACAGCGAGGAACCAGAACGATTGAGTCATCAATCCACCAGCTGACATCATCCTACACATCATATGCTCTTGCCACGCCAAGATTAAAGTCCATCCAACTGGGATTGGAAAGAAGATCTTCGGTTAACATATAGAAGGAAAGAGACCGTTAGCAATCTACTTTCCATAACTCAAAGATTGAGTCAACCTTTCCTATATGGCAAGAACAGATATGATGGAAATCATTGATTGGCAATATACCATCTATCTCACGCCAATCAACAACGGCTAGAATTTCAAAATTCAATGCCTATATAGTTGAAGTCAGAGATCTGGAGAAAAGTGAGAACGCACGCGAGCTATACTATTGTCATACTTTCAAGCAATCAATCTGCTATCCAGACTTAGAGCTTCAACACTCTGTGATTCTACATCACACCAACTACCTCGATTCAAGTCTGTCTTATCGAGAGAAAGGAGATCACCCTGCTAGCTAGTAGTTTTCTAGTGGTAACGTAGAGGTAATCTGTTGTAAAGGGACACGACCCTTAATTCGTGCATAAGTATCTCTCTAGTTTGATTGATACTTGTGACTCGTTCTCCATGAGTATAAAGAAGCAGAGTATCCTAGTAGTGGATAATCTGGTCTAGTTTTGACCAGATCATGGACGTAGGGTTTTCCCGAACCACGTTAAACAACTGTGTGCTTTACATTCCTGCAAATTTAATTTATGTTGTTTATTATTCTAATCTTCCACACTAGCATTCGATCTGCATCTCAATCAATCCCTTTTAACAATCTAGATAATCTCTAAGGTTTTCTAAACAAGAGCAATCACTAATCCACCATTATTCCGCACTCACTAAACATTCAGAAAGTAATAAGCTCACTCTTATTATTAGCTAAGTGTTATCACTAAGAGAGTAATCTGTTTAGACTAAAACTGCTATCGATCTGCATATCGATCTGTCTAGTCATCTTCGAGCAATTTCTTATACAGAATAGCTTGAACTCTCACATAACTTGTTAAATAAACTGAAAAGTTTGTATTTGGTGTATTCCCCCCCCCCCATACACCAAACCTTGCTCTTTCGGGACCAACAAGTGGTATCAGAGCAGTGGTGCAAACGACCATTGTTTTGTTTCACAGGGATAAAACCTGCATGGTCAACTTGAATAGATCTAGGAAAATCCTTTTCATTCACTAGCATATTATCTGCTATGGAATCATCTGTTGTCAGGGCTTGTGAAGAATTTTCGATTCAAGGTTACAGAGAGTGGAGCTTCAGAATCAAAATGTGCCTTAAAGCCCATCACTGCCTGATGTGGAAAGTAATCGAAGAAGGGCCACTGGCAATTACAGAAGAAACTACTCGTATCACTGATACAGGAGTAGTCAAAGAATCTGTGCTAAAGTATCCCAGAAAATACAATTCTGAAGAGAGGAGAGAAGCAAATCTTGATGACTTTGCCAAAGGGATCATCTCCAGCACGGTCAAAGGCATACATCTGGCTAAAATCCAAGATCTGGATACTGCCAAAGAGATGTGGGAAGCCTTAAGAGACCTAGCCCTAGGATCTGAAGTAATGATTGAGAACAAGTTGTCTCTTGCCTGCAAAAAATATGATGAATTCAAAATGAGACCAGGCGAGACAATAGAACAGATGAAGATGAGATTCACAGGAATCCTTCTTGAGATATCTGCATTCAAAAAGAACAAATATACTCAAAGGGAGAAGAATATGAAAGTACTTAGAGCTCTTCCACTAAGCTGGGAGATCTATGCTACAATGCAACCCCTTCGTGCAGACTTTAATGAATTGTCCACTGAAGCCTTATTTGATCACCTTGAAGGTCATGAGTGTGACATTCAAAGAATTCGAGGACCAGATCATCTGTCCAAAAAGGCAGAAAGCAGCTCAAAGAAGGACAAAGAGGTAGCCTTCAAAGCGAAGAGCAAACCTGATGATCTTTCTGAGTCTGCTACTTCAGATGAAGAGAAAGGATATGACAAACTGTTAAAAGAGTTTGCGATAATGGCCAAAAGAATGGACAAAATGGAGACCAGATCGAAGAAATACAGACGCTTCTACAAAGATAACAAGAGAAACTTCAATAAAAAGCATGATGATGATCGATCTGATGACAAGAATGAATTCAAGAAGCAGACTGCTAAAACAACAAAGACCTCTAACTCCACAGATTACACTTGCTTTGAATGTGGCAGAACAGGTCACTTCAAAACAGATTGTCATGATCTGTCTAGAAGTCAAAGAGAAGAACTAAGAGCTAAAAGAGATCGAAAGCTTAAATATGAGCGCAAAGCCATGATAGCTGAACAGAACTCAAGCAGCTCGAGTCATTTCTTAGATAGCTCATCAGAATATGATGAAGCTTTCGTTGCTGACGACGAAGAAAGTTGGAATGAATGCTTTGTGGGATTGGACAACGGTCTAGATGATGTTGAGGTAAATTCTTGCTACTCAAATTCCTCAAATAATAATAACGATCTGGAACAGGAAAGTGAAGATCAAGCAGAATACTCATGGGATGAAGTCGATGAGATGTTCAAAAGTTACTCAAGCATCAAGAGATTGTTTAGAGAAGTTGTTGAAGAGAATGACAGGTTAAAGAAAGTTGAGCAGACTCTAAGCACAGCAAACACACAATTTGTTGCTAAAATGAACGATCTGGAAGAACAGATCAAGAGAAAAGACAGTGAGATCCACTCACTTAATTCAAAAGTTAAGGATTTGGTTACAAGAAACAATGTTGCTGAGGAAAAGATCAAGAAAGGAAAGGAAATGATTTACAAAAGTGATGAACGTGCGAAGTTGCTAATCAATCTACAACAAAAGGGCACATCTGGATTAGGATATTCAGGCCACTCAGAAAAGTCCTCGGGAACCATAAGCTTTGTACCAGAAAGGAAGCAAATACCAGATCAAGTGAAGGACTTGAAAAACAAGAAAAGTTATCACCAGAAGATGATAATAAAAGATGCGAAGATCAGGCAATATCATCAAACAAAGGGACAACCAGCTCACTACACAGAAACAGATCACCTTCAAAAAGCAAATGTCAACAGGACAAAAATTTTCAACAGGACAGTACCTACTAAGAAAGGATTGAAGAAAGATGGAATAGAGAGATATCATCCATCTGAAATTCACTCTCTATCTAAAGTTGACAATGAGGGGAACATCATTACTTGCTATATTTCTGTTCCTAACCCTAAAATGTTCTGGATTCGAAAAGGAATATTTGCTAATAATCAAGCACCCAAACGTTGAAAGGGTAGCTAAGTTTGTTTAATTGCAGGATCAAAGAACTACAAGAAGGAGTAAGGTAGCAAGAGGAACAATCTCGATAATAGATAGTGGTTGTTCAAAACACATGACATGTGACAAGAACCTACTATCAGATTACTTAGAGAAACCAGGACCACAGGTCAATTTTGGATGTAATTCAAAAGGATATACCAAAGGGTATGGAAACATCAAAGTTGGCAAGACCACCATCACAAATGTATCATATGTTGAGGGTCTTAGTCATAATCTGTTTTCTGTAAGTCAGTTATGTGCTAACGGTAATCAGATTGTTTTTGATACTAACAACTGTCTGGTGAAGAATAAGGAAGGAGATGAAATACTCCTTACCGGTAAACTGCAGGATAGATTATACATTGTCCAGTGGACAAACCAGATCGAGACCTGCTTAGTCACTAAGACTGTATCAGAAACCAGCTGGTTATGGCATAGGAGATTAAGCCATCTAAACTTCAAGTCAATCAACAGGATTGCCAAGAAAAGGTTAGTGAAAGGACTACCAAATCAAGTGTATGATAAAGATCACATATGTGATGCTTGTCAAGCTGGAAAGCAAACCAGATCATCCTTTACAAGCAAAACAGCTCACTCAACATCAAGGATACTGGAGCTGTTACATCTTGATCTGTTTGGACCAGTCAAGCCACTAAGCATAAATGGGAGAAAATACACATTGGTAATCATAGATGATTACTCAAGATTCACTTGGGTCATCTTTCTGTTAAAGAAGAAAGAGACTCTAGACAAACTCCCTAATTTTCTGAACAAGATCACCAAACAAAAAGAAATGAGTATAACCTCTATCAGAACAGATCGAGGAACAGAATTTCTCAACCAGAAGATTGAAGCATACTGCAACAAGATGGGAATCACTCATCAAACATCTGCTGCTCGAACTCCTCAACAGAATGGAGTTGTTGAGAGGAGAAACAAATCACTCAAGGAAGCAGCTCGCACAATGCTCAATGCAACCAATCTACCAAAGAAATTCTGGGCAGAAGCAATCTACACAGCCTGCTACACTCAAAACAGATCATCCATCACACTCAGACATAGAAAGACACCATATAACATATGGAACAGCAGAAAGCCTAAGATTTCTTATTTTCGTACTTTTGGTTGTTTGTGTTACATACACAATAATGGGAAATCACAATTGAAAACTTTTGATAGCAAAACTGACCCTGGAATATTCTTAGGATATTCTGATGTTAGTAAAGCTTATCGAGTTTACAATAAGAACTCTCATATTGTGGAGGTAACACCTCATGTTGTTTTTGATGAGTCTACTGTTGAGTACAGGTCACCAGATGAAAAGCAAACAGAAAATCAAGTGACTACCAGAAGGATGAATGAACTATTACTTGAAGATATCCTTTTTTGGAATTCAAAAAGTGAGGATGAAGAAATGGTCACTCCACCCGTTGCTGAAGAGATCATACAACAAGGGGGAATATCACAACACGATCTGGATGAAAACAGATCATCAACAGAAGACAATGAAATAATTATTACAAATGATGATCAACATGAAAATCCAAATCCAGAAGAAAGTCCAGATGAGAATCCATTTCAAACTACATCAACAGTACACCCTGAATTTGAGGAACCAACAGATCAACCTGATCCTGAGATATCTGATGAAGAGATGACCAGGAGAAGGAGATGGATACAAGATCATCCACCAGAACAGATCGTTGGGAACCCATCAGATCATGTGAAGACCAGAAGAATGCATGGAGAGAGTGCATTGTTAAGCTGTTACCTCTCTCGCATGGAGCCATCTGATGCTTATAAAGCCCTTCAAGATGCAGATTGGATAACTGCAATGCAAGAAGAACTCAATGAGTTCAAAAGGAATGAAGTCTGGTATCTCGTGGACAGACCCAAACACCAAGGTGTGATAGGTGTAAAATGGGTGTTCAAAAATTAACGAGATGAGAATGGTGAAGTAGTCAGAAACAAGGCCAGATTGGTAGTTAAAGGCTATAATCAACAAGAAGGCATTGATTTTGATGAAACATTCGCACCAGTAGCCAGATTAGAAGCTATAAGGCTATTTCTAGCATATGCTGCTCACAAACGGTTCAAGGTATACCAGATGGATGTCAAAAGTGCTTTCCTCAATGGTATCCTTGAAGAAGAAGTATATGTGGAACAGCCACCTGGATTTGAAGAAGCAGATCCAGATCAGAGAGTATACAGACTAGCTAAGGCAGTCTATGGTCTAAAACAAGCCCTTAGAGCTTGGTATGAGACCTTATCATCTTTTCTACTAGAATCTGGATTCAGAAGAGGATCTGTTGACAAGACTTTGTTTATCATCAAAGTCAAAGAAAACATTCTCTTAGTCCAGATCTATGTAGATGATATCATCTTTGGATCTCAATCTACCTATCTGTGTGACAAATTTGCAGAACTTATGAAAAATAAGTACCAAATGTCCATGATGGGAGAAATGAGCTTCTTTTTAGGTTTGCAGGTCAAGCAGCTAATAGATGGTATTTTCATTAATCAGACAAAATACATCAACGATCTGCTGACCAAATTTAGGTTGAAAGACAATAACCCAGTGAAAATCCCAATGCAGACCAATGGGAAAATTGATCCAGATCCAGAAGGAAAACCAGCTAACATTACTCAATACAGAGGGATCATAGCATCACTTCTATACCTAACTGCTAGTCGACCTGACATCACTTTTGCAGTAGGTGTATGTGCAAGATATCAAGCAAATCCCAAAGAGTCTCACATGGAAGCAGCTAAGAAGATACTAAGATATCTTAAGGGAACAGCCCATGTAGGATTATGGTATCCATGTGAAGACACTTTTGAGCTAACTGGATACACTGACTCAGATTATGCTGGATGTAAACTGGACAGAAAGTCAACATCTGGTACATGTCAATTTCTAGGAAATAAACTGATTTCTTGGTTGTCAAAGAAACAGACATCAGTTGCCACCTCAAGTACAGAGGCAGAATATATGGCAGTTGGAAGTTGTTGTGCACAAATACTGTGGTTAAGACAACAGCTTAAAGATTATGAGATTGATGTCAAGGAAATACCAATCTTTTGTGATAGCTCAAGTGCTATAGCTATCACACATAATCCTGTTCTGCATACCAGATGCAAACATGTGGATGTAAGACATCATTTTATAAGAGATCATGTTGAAAGAAAACATGTACAGATCGAGAAAATACACACTGAAATACAGAGAGCTGATATTCTTACTAAAGCAATACCAGAAGAAAGATTTAAGATGCTTTGTGGTAAACTAGGATTATTAAATCTTGAAGCAAGGACCAGATTGATATAAACCAGATCAAGTAAATGTTCCAACAGGGAAACAAAACCAAATTGACATGGTACAGATCGATAAAATTAAGATTATGTGAAATTCCAACAGGGAATTGACACCAGATTACTAAGTACATATCAATACAGATTAATTAAAATTCCAACTGGGAATTAGTAAAAGAGTCAAAACACCAGATTTGACAGTGGCACTACCAGATCAATAGTTCTCACTATGTAGGAGATCGACCTTGACCAGATTTGCCACGTGGATATTAAATTAATAATTCTTATTAATTATCCCATTACTTGGTTAAGGGGGAAAGGTCAACTATATAAGGCGACTAATTATATATATTCTGACATCCGATATCAAATCTTTTATTTTTGATGATTAAGTACAGTAATTGGGAAACGTGATCGAGGAAATATCTACCAAATCGGGAAAAAGGGAGAAAATTAACTGCAACAAAAACAACGCGCCACATTACAACCATTCGATCAAAGCGCGTGCATCATACGATAAAGAGATGCGATGATAGACTGTAAACCTAGAACATGGAAAGGCGGGAAAAGCTGAAAAAGGGAAGGATTTCTTAATATTTTATTACTTTACTTATCTTCTCCTTCGTTTATATGTTTGATAAGTTGTTTCATCTGTCACTTACACTTATACTTCTCCGAAACCTTAGCAAAAACTCCCTCTCTTTCAAACTCTCTCTACCTCCGAAAATCACTCTGTTCTAGTACCAATGGCACCCAAATCCTCTATTTTTCTTGATCAAGCGACCTTTTTGAAACCATACTTGCACCAAGACCTCTTCGTAGTTCTTGATACCTTCGGGTTTCACAAACTGGAAAAGGCATTTGATCTTGTCCGCCAGTGCAAAGGTTCATTGCTTTGTGAGTCTTGTTTCCGTTTGTCTTATATTATCTCTTAAACATGCTTTTGATAAACTGCTTTTACTCATCTGCATATATATATACTTGTGATTACTGTGATATAGATTGCTAGAATGTATAAACTGTTTTGAGCACTTACACTTCACTGATAGAAGGATAGTGCTCACATATGCTCTTTCGTGTTTCCTATAGGTTTTTACAACATTATCACTTCACATCCAGTTCACTTTCTACCTAAGGATGTTGCTGCTTTCTACCTCTCATGGCAGGGAGAGAGAGGTGGACACGAGGCAACCATCAGGGTTAGTAAGGGGAACACTATTAGCAACACCTCTTATAACGTCATCAACATCATCAACGACGTTTACAAATTGAAGGATGAAGGTCTTGACCTTGGGGACATAACTGCAGAACAGCTGCAAGAAGCAGTAGAGATAGTGATGATCATACCTATCCAATATACAAACAGGATGTTTACCCGTGCTCTTCTCGCTCCAGAATTCAGAATTCTGTTTGAATTCGTACAGCGCATTTTTCTCAACCACAACGGATCCTATGACCAGGTCACCCCTGAGAAGTTCAGGATCCTAGCAGCCGTGGTACTCAACCTTCCAGTGAACTGGAGCAGGATCTTATTTGATCTCTTGGCAAAGGAGGCCAAGATGATCTTGTTTGTGAAAGGAGGCTCACCTGGCCTCGAGGTAAAGAGAAGCAGCTTGAGACACTCCACAAAAATCAGTTTCATGCTGGAAACTTTCTTCCCTCACCACCAGTGGGACACTGCTGTTGAGTTCAACACCAGACAGCACTTTCCCAAGAACCAGCATCAGATAGAAATGTCAATGGGCATTTCAGCAAATCTGATTGTACGGGTGAAAGACTCAGTCGTTTTTAACGCTCTGATGGAGATGGGTAATTCTAATCCTATCTGGATCCCACCCACTACCACAACTGAGAAACCAAAAAAGTCCAGAGTGACAAAGGACAAGCCAGCAGACAGAACCCCCTCCAAGAGAGTGACCAGGAGGGCCAGTTCTGTTGAAACCGAAACTTCTACAGCCGCTCAGCAACCCAAACCCAAAAGAAGAAGGCTGCAGAAACTTGTTGAAGCAGCACAAAGCCCAAAACCTACACCAGAAACTGACATCCCTCAATAGGAGGTTGAGGAAGAAGAGGTTATGATGGGTGGTTCACCAGAGGATGTGGCCCCCATTTCATCCGTGCATCCAGATCAATCCAAGGATTTCTTCCCAGCAAACTCTACTAGTCCATCATCTGCTGATTGCCTAGAGCAGATTGATGAGGAGGCTGAGGGAGAAGAACAGTCTACTGATGAGGAAGAGGAGCTACAGAAAGCAGAAACTGTGGTGAGAATGCTGGAGACAGAGGCAGATCACTCTGTGCTCAGAACTTTCCCGGGGATCCAGCTCACCCCAGAAACCTATGATGCAGCCAAACGCTTAAAATTTCTTCTGCTAGTAAAAGACAAAGAATTCTATGTTTTGGATGCTCTGCTCCGCACCAGATCAATTCACGCACTGAAAATCGAAGAAGCCACTCTGCTCAAGATATTCACTGCTTCTTCAATCTCTGAGTTAAGGGAGACCTACCAGCCAGACATACTTGGCATGGCAAAATTTGAGGCTGAAGAACTCCAGATCGACCTGCGATCTGTTTATGCGAAAGCCAATATGCTGGATTTTTATAACAGCATTGAAGAAAAGGTTGTGGAGGAAGAGGCTGAAGCAGCTCAGGTTGATGCTCACCAACAGGGTGCAGCAATGACAGAACCAGATCAGCCCATGGCTGAGGTTGAAGAGCCCACCACTGCACCGGCTGAGGGGGAACCAGCCAAGGATAGCTCCATTAAACATGCACTGAGTGAACTCCCTCAACCGGATCATGAACCAGCAGGACATAGGGTGGGTGGTGTACAAACAGATAACATATACACCCCAGCTGTCGCTGCTACAATGGAGGAACATGTAGAGATGACCACCCTAGAGGACATATTGATGGACCAGCATCAATCCCTATCCAATACACAAGTGAGGGATCTCATCTCTCAGAAGGTTGACAAATACATGTATGGAACGCTCACTTATGTCCAAGATGAAGCCATCCGCATACTCACAGAGTTCAACGACCACTTGAAGACTCATGTCGATCAAGTTGACTCTGACTTGAGGAGAATATGCAGGCTCAAAATCGAAGAAATTAGCAAGAAAATGGACGATGATCGAGCTGCTGCCGATGAACGGAAGGCACAGATCGATCAAAGTTTGTTTATAACTGAGCTCAAAGTGAAAGAGATGTACAAAATCATCACTGCCTTTACTGAAAAAGAGAAAGACATGGTCCGCACAATAGTCAAGGAACAGACCGATGGTCTAACAGCTGACATAGTCAAAGAAGCTAACTCTTACACCAAAACATTGCTCAGGCAGTTTGAGGCCAACGGGAAAGATTTTGTACAAAGAAAACTGGGTGATCTGGGCTACCCAACCAAACTCATGATTGACACATTTTTTTACGAGATTAGGATAATAAAAGAAGAGCAGGAAACGCATACTGCCAACCTGGCCTCCACAAGCACCACTCTCCAAAAGCAGATTGATGACTCAAACCTTAACATCACATCGCTGCTTACACAAAAAGTCGAGACAGACAAAGAGATCAACACACTGAAAGAAGAGATCACTTCCCTACGGGCACTTATCAACATAGTTGTTGATGATGTCAAAAAGGGGGAAGGATCTGTGAAAGGGAAGAAGCCAGCTGCAACTGTTGCAAAAGGAAAGGAGAAGGAGATAGTTCAACCTGAGCAACAGATCACGCCACAGTCAGCCACCCCTCCATCTATTCTATCTGCTCACACTCAACACTCTAAACCATCTAGTAGATCGAGCCAAATTCAAAAGAAGAAAAAGAAAACTGGATCCAGCTGGCCATCTGCTCACATCAGACCAACTGGAGTGACCAACTGGGTCCCAGCTCACCTAAGAGATGGATGGGAAGGGCTCAAGAATGCCTTCGTTCTCTGCAGATATTTCTTAAAAGAACCTGCATACATTGAGGGATCACCCAACGAGGCATTCAAACGCTATCTGGACATGAATGAAGCCAGTGATCTGGTAGAAGAAATTAGAAAGGCTGCAGCACAAGCTAACATCCAGATCACTGCGCCCGAGAAAGAATACAGATCATGCCCCACCATTCCAGGGACTGATCTACCGGACAAAACATTCCTGCTCACCTTCATTAACCAGCTAGCTGAGAACAGAGGGTACAAGGTGGATGCAGAGGACCCGGACTATATAAGTATCAGAGAAGACATATACGAGAGTGTCCAACTCATCTCAGACGAGACCAGAGCAAAAATGAAGACACAACAAGAAGAAAGAAGAAAGAGCAGATAGCTATAATTCTCTTATCATTATGATCTGCTTTTCTTACCCTTTTGTTATGTTGATATGTAAACTCTTTTTGTCCTTATATATATAAAGTTTCTTTGAAGTTTCTGATGACAACACTCTATTGTCCAGAACACATATAAAATATCCTAAACGTTATAAACTTAATAACGAACAAACATCAATCTGGTTATCAGACCAGATCACCTTTAAGAGCCGATAGGACATTATTGTGAAGTGTGGTTTTGACATCATCAAAAAGGGGGAAATTGTTGGGAACCCTAAGTAACTTTGTTTTGATGATGGTCTTTCTAAACACACTTAGTTATCTTAAAGGTTAAACTGATCTACGTGTTAAACAGATCACTAAATATAAAGTGTACTCTGTTATGAAACAGATTAGGAGATGACTTGATATGTAAAGGAAATATTCCTATAGAAGTCAATCTCAACTTAATATAGGATGAAGGTCAAGATTTCACGCCAAAAGGAATCGATCTAATGTAACAGACAGTGACCAGATCGATGACTAGATCGATGCCTACAGCGAGGAACCAGAACGATTGAGTCATCAATCCACCAGCTGACATCATCCTACACATCATATGCTCTTGCCACGCCAAGATTAAAGTCCATCCAACTGGGATTGGAAAGAAGATCTTCGGTTAACATATAGAAGGAAAGAGACCGTTAGCAATCTACTTTCCATAACTCAAAGATTGAGTCAACCTTTCCTATATGGCAAGAACAGATATGATGGAAATCATTGATTGGCAATATACCATCTATCTCATGCCAATCAACAACGGCTAGAATTTCAAAATTCAATGCCTATATAGTTGAAGTCAGAGATCTGGAGAACAGTGAGAACGCACGCGAGCTATACTATTGTCATACTTTCAAGCAATCAATCTGCTATCCAGACTTAGAGCTTCAACACTCTGTGATTCTACATCACACCAACTACCTCGATTCAAGTCTGTCTTATCGAAAGAAAGGAGATCACCCTGCTAGCTAGTAGTTTTCTAGTGGTAACGTAGAGGTAATCTGTTGTAAAGGGACACGACCCTTAATTCGTGCATAAGTATCTCTCTAGTTTGATTGATACTTGTGACTCGTTCTCCATGAGTATAAAGAAGCAGAGTATCCTAGTAGTGGATAATATGGTCTAGTTTTGACCAGATCGTGGACGTAGGGTTTTCCCGAACCACATTAAACAACTGTGTGCTTTACATTCCTGCATATTTAATTTCTGTTGTTTATTATTCTAATCTTCCACACTAGCATTCGATCTGCATCTCAATCAATCCCTTTTAACAATCTGGATAATCTCTAAGGTTTTCTAAACAAGAGCAATCACTAATCCACCATTATTCCGCACTCACTAAACACTCAGAAAGTAATAAGCTCACTCTTATTATTAGCTAAGTGTTATCACTAAGAGAGTAATCTGTTTAGACTAAAACTGCTATCGATCTGCATATCGATCTGTCTAGTCATCTTAGAGCAATTTCTTATACATAATAGCTTGAACTCTCACATAACTTGTCAAGTAAACTGAAAAGTTTGTATTTGGTGTATTCCCCCCTCCCCCATACACAAAACCTTGCTCTTTCGGGACCAACAAACTTAAATTTAAAATGCAGAATGTAAATAACACATTTGTTTTTACGTGTTTCTGGAAACCCCCTATGTCCACTACTAGGATACTCTCTTCTTTATACTCGCTGAAAACGAGCCACAAGTTTCAAGCACAATCTGGTTGAAACTTATGCACGAATGAGGGTCGTGTCCCTTTACAACTTACAGAAACACTATAACTGGATCTCTTCATGTCAATCCACTAGTAAGCTACTAGATAGTGAAGTTATCCTTCCTTCTTCTCGATAAGACAGACTTGAATCAAGTTGGTATGATTTCGATCACGAACGGCTTAGAACAAGATCTGGTGCGTAGAAATCTTCTCAAGTAAATGCTTCGTTAAGTGAGTTGATTTCTGGGCAGAGTAACAGCTTGTTGATCGTTGATGATAGTATCGTTACTTTTCTAGTCTTGGTTCCAAGCTTTTATAGGTGTAGAATTTGAAATTCTAATCGTTGGACTTGATTGGTTTGAAATAAATGTGATTACCAATCAAGAGATATGAATCCCTGATTTATCTCTTCTTGCTTTTGGAAAGATTGACCGAATCTTCAATAAATATGGAGAGCAGATCGTTGATAGATACTTCTTTCCTTCTTCGCGCGTTGATTGATTCTCCTTCCAAACTTGATCTCCAATAGATATACTTTTCATCTTCATGAGATTATGCTGATTTGGCAGTGAGATTGGTATTCTCATCAGTCAATCTGGACAAACAAGTGAATGTCAGTTGATTGGAAATGATCTGGTCCAGGATGGCTCACTTTGTAGTAACGATCTGGCCAAAGCAGATTGATGTCAATCTGGTCAGTGATTATCAGTCTGCTCCAGAATGCTCCAAAGCATGATTGCAGTCTTCTGGGAATGATTCCATGTAAACCAGATTGAGTGGCCATTGGACAGATCATCTGTTTGCTTCAGTCTGATGTTGATGTGGTCCTCGAACAAGAAACAGACGGAATAACTTCTATAGGATGTAATCCTTTACATTTTAAGTTACTCTCTAGGATCATGGTCTCTATCAGCTTCACTTTACACATTAGTGATCTGGTACAGTTTATAACAGATTAAAACTTAGCAAGCAGAATAAAATCTAAGTGTGTTTCGAGAGAACATCATCAAAACTAAATATTGTGGGGTTCCCAACACACACTTTTGTGATGCATGTAGTTGGGACCATTCTTGGGCAAGTCAGGCCACATTTCGTGAAAGAGGCAAATTCTTAGGGTTGTAACACCTTGAGCTAGGAACATCTGTGCTTAAGACAATGTACCGCGTGGGATCTGGACCTGACATTTCAAAGCTGGAAGGCGAGGTTTCTTGAGCAACACCTTAGGCAAGTCGTTTGGAGACTCTCTGTGCCCAAGATGGAGTAACTGGAAAACAAGGAGCTGAAATGGAAAGATTTGACGAGATCTTTGGAGGAGCGGATGCAGATTCTAACCGTGGAGTGCAAACAAGGAAAGATATATTTCATTTATCTTGCCAGAGCTACATAAGGAAAGAATCAAGGCGGTCAACTGATGTAGATACTAGGGATTCATTCAACAAGGAAAGAAGATTTTCCATACAAACCTTAGCCGCCGCCAAGACAAGTTGAATCCTGACAAGACGATGCACAAGGCATGACCTTGAGCAAGACGACAAGGAGAACGTTCATCCAGAATACTTTATGCTACCTAGAGAAGCTTGGAGCAGAAGAAAGGAATGTTCGGGCAAGTTGGAAGGCAAGGTGCATACGCCGTATGTCTTGAGCATGTCCTTGGGCAAGGTGCGGAAGATCCAAGCAGCCTTGAGAAAATAAGGAAAGAAATCTTTATTTCCTTCCACAATGGATATGCACGATTTGGACCTCATTGATGATAGGGATGGATATATTTGGAGATATTTATGCAAGAAAAGAAATCCCTTGAAATCTTAGCTTGCTCAAAACGTCATGGGCCTGGCCCATAGCCCACTCCAACTTCAATATAAAGCCTTGGCAGCAGCAGTCAGCATATAAAAAAAGACAAGACATATACGACATAACGTGAAATACGTGGAGGAGAGCCGCTGTTGCACGATCCACTCACACTCTTCGTCATTTCTCTTAGTATATTATAGATTGATGTTTTGAGAGTCTAAGGAGGAAGAAACTGTTGGGAACCCTAAAGTTTTAGTGTTGATGATGGCTTCTCGAAACA
>JAPKLX010000117.1:653500-672817 GCA_026898415.1 Leonotis leonurus | reverse complement strand
GTTTTAGTGAGAAGTGTTGTTGTTGTTGTTCGTAACATTGTAAACAACACAACACTTAGTTTTGATAATTCTTTCTGGCCGTAAAGGCTGCCGTGTAGGTTGTTTGTTAACACAACCTACGCAAAATTATCTCGTGTGTTCTTTTTCGCTTCCACAACAACTATTTAGAGTAGGTGATACACTTTCACAAAGGTTTACAGCTAGCTGCTAATTAGGGACATATCGTTATCAACGATCTGTTCCTTTACATTTTAGCTAATTGTTAAAATAATCTTATACTCGTCTTAAAGGAAGTCATTATGTTCAAGAAAGCTCATAAGAATAATACAAATCATATAACCAACGATCTGCTCCTTTTATAAGCGAGCTGTTCTTTAAAAGATGATATTGATCACTTGATTTTAAAGAACATATAGTTACTAAGTGTTGTTTCGATAATAATCATCATAACTTAAATAAATTCGTGGGGTTCCATATAGATGGCTAATCTTGTTTTTCTCGTTTTTGATTTTTTTTTTCTATAATGTTTTTTGGTTTTTCTTGTTCGCACCGTTGAATGCAGCAATTCAGAGACATATTCTTTTCCCTATCTATTTTCTTTCTTTACTTTTTCGCAATGTGGACATTGCGTAATTTTTATGGAATGGGAGGTGTGCATTGATTATGTCTTATGTATGCATTCATTTTTCGTGTTTTAGTGTTGGAATTTTTTTATATTGTGTATCTTTGTTTGCTCTCGGAGAAATTGAGCTTGATATCTTATGATTGAAATCGGGTCATATGTATTTGTCATGAGATATGATTTGGCATCATTGAGTCGATTTGTTTTGAGTCTTGTTTTGTAATTAGTTAATCATAGAGGTATGGAGAACTCATGATTGGATTATTGACCAAAGTAGAATGTTGAGACGGTGATGTATGGAATATTTTGTTTGATTGTTTGCTAGCTGCTTTATTATTATTAATACATGTCTGTGTTTAAAATGAGGAAACGTTTCAAGAGGTCTCTGCTTCTATGGAAACCATGAGCATGGGAAACTGCATGTAGAGGCATTAGGGAACCCCTAATTGTTCACACCTCATAACTTATGGTCATATAACTCGACTTGTTTTTAACCCTTATTGTTTTTTATTTGATTGGGCATTAATGAGATATTAAAGGATTCTACCTCACTCTCTTAACGAGTTTACAATCTTGTAAAAGAGATGGGTATGGGAAACCACGATGGGAAGTCCTCGTACTTCGAAGTCTATACCCGGTGAACATTGTCCTTAACGATCTTCATATATATAAAAAAAATGAATAAGAGCAAAGCTAGTTACATTATTTCAATTGTGTCAATTGTATTGCTTGATTCAATTTTTCTCTATATATTGTGATAATTTGGCCTCGAATCATGATTTGTATCGTTTTTTAGGTTCGTGGACCCAAATGCGCAACTTGATTGATTTTAACTTTAAAAAAAAAACTAGAGAAATAACAGAGAAGAAATGATGAGTCCTGCAAGGCTAAGTCAGCGGTCTCCCATAGGTCAGAGACATTGACTAGGTGTTGCGGTCTGTGTTATCCATTGACACGTCATCGGTCACTGACCGTGGTGCTCGTCAGTCATTCGGCGGTCTCTCACAGGGTCAGAGACCGCCGACATGTGATCACTGAATGACTGACGAGCACCACGGTCAGTGACCGATGACGTGTTAATGGATGACACAGACCACAACACCTAGTCAGCAACCGCTAACTGTACGCGACCGCTGACCTGTTTGGATTATAAATAGGTGTACGCAATTTCATTCGAGCAATCATCTCACATATTTTCCAACTCGATTTCTAGGGTTTCTAGAAGCGATTTTCATCATTCCAAACACTAGTCTTGTCAATTTCAATTATCGTTTTCAAATTCGTATTTTCATTCCATAGTTAGCCATTGCAACATTCGAAGTTCTACATTCCTTTCTTTCGTTCTTCAATTGCCGATTCTACGCTTTGCACTTTCAGACCTAGTTTAGTTTATATTAAATATGATTTATTTGATTCTTAATTGTGCGATGGGTAGATTCGTTTGTTCTTTAATTCGTAATTCAATCAATTATGGTTTCTTTCAATTAATGTCTTTCAATTATGTTTGATTTTATTTTTATTAGTGAGGGTTTTATTTCGTATGCGTTTATTCTTTTTAATTATTTGTTCTAGTTAGTAATCACACTCATAATTCACCCAATCAATTTGTTTAGGGTGTTAGGATTTTATAGTTTTGCGTTAAAAACCATGAGAAATTGCCCTACTTAGCCTTCCTTGTGATTTGACTTGAGATGACATATCATTGCTTAAACGAACTCGTCTATTGCAAGTGACTTAGGTAATTTAGGTCGAAACATGTATCCTGCGAATCACAAGCCCCTCATCCAGGTTCCTACATCAGATTTTGCTTAAACAAACTCGTCTATTGCAAGTGACTGAAGCGGACTGTTGTTCGTCACTGACGTTTCAAATCGTCTCTTCGCAAGCAGTGGATTAGCAAAGGAGAATGTATTAAATTTATTCCACAAATTTAATATCCTATATGCGGTATATGTGTATTAAAATTGCATTTTCTATTTAAATCATTAGACATGTGGATCATGCGAATTGCGAGCCCCTCATGCGGGTTCCTTTATTTCGGCCTCCCCTTACCCTTTATTTATAGGTGTGTTTTGGGCAAGGTTAGAGTTTCAAAGGAAAATAGGTCAGGACCTTCCAACATAAGATTTAGTCCAAACTTATTTCTAATATTTCTTTATCCAATTAATTAACCCAGTCAAACTTTGACTTTCATTAAATAATACACCCTTCGTCCCAATATTGTTGGCCCCATTTGACCAAATCTATGAGTGCTTTATTGACTTTTGAGGTTAACAATAATGAGACAGATGGAGTAATGAACAAGTCAATTTGACCCAATTAATTATTTTAGAAATATAATAAGATATAGATCTTATATGAATATTTATCGACTCCACTATAGGATAAATATTGAACTATCCGGTGACCACTCAAATTGCAGATGTAACCTTCTTTTATTTTTAATTAATCACATCGTTTAAGATTCTTAAATCCATTATTTAATCGAGCTCGCTGACGGCTCAAAATTAATGTATTTATATGTGATCCAGTTCAAATTTAATTGTTATATATGGAATAAATTCCAACTGGACGGGTCTGTTTTATAACAAACCTCTCTGAACGTCTCACGGAGATTTAATCAACTCATGGTTTATCGAGACGTGATTCCATGCAACTATAGTCAAGCATTTCTCGCTAAACCAATCACCACTATCCAAAACATTACTATATAAGGTTGCGAAAGACCCGCAAATGCAAATGAATCAAAATAGTGCATAATTAGTCATGTATACTAATGTCATCATCACATATTAAGAAATAAAGAATTTTCGAGACCTCGTTCTTAGCAACAGCACGAAGAACTTATCTCATTGTGAAACCACACAATATATATATGTGTGCGTGTGTGTGTGCGCGCGCACATAACAGCACAACATATACATACTGATATCATTCTGCAGGATAAGGTCAGCTCTCTAATTAAATGATGTCGCAGCCTTTACCAACTAAATTGTCCAAATTTGTTTAGGCTATGAACTTTATTCTACAATGAAGCCGACTATGTTACCTTTTGTGATCAGCGATCTACCACACAGTCTACAATTATAGAAAAAGGACTTGTTTGCAATATAATAATCTTCAAAAAATAAATCACAAACCTATGATGAAAATATTTATTTTCATTAAACAGAAATGAAACAAGTGTGTTACAACATCTTAGCATAAAACATATTTTGAAGTATACAAACCCTAACATGCAATCCCTATAATCAACTAGAAAATTATATATAGATAATATCAATTAAAGCAACGATAAAATTAAATAACAATATATGATAAACACAAACCTTGAAGAATAATTAAAGAAGTTGAATTTAACTCCAACTTGAATCTAAAGTTTGCAACAAAAAGTAAAACTAGACTGAAATTATATGTTTGGTCCCCTTAGGGATCTTGGGAGATGAGGGATGAGAGGGGATATTGGGAGATGAGGGATGAGATTGGATGATTACAAGGGCTAGAAAGGAGGTATTTATAGGTACAATAATGTCTTGGACGCCCTAACTCGAGTATGGTATGAATCAGGCTCAAAAACGCAAGAATCTGGCGCAAAAGGAAAGTTTTGGAGCACACGCCAGGCTCCATCTCGGCCTGGGTCTCGGTCGATACCCTGACCGAAAGGCATTGTGAACAACAATTTTGTTTTGGTTTGTTCCCCCTTGTTTCAACTCCACTTTGAGGCTACAACCTCTTATCGAGATGAACTTTAATACTATGCATACCAAGTAATCCAATTCCTGATCACGAATACATGCAAAAACATTAAAAAAAATCAAACGAAGAGTAGTATTGCTCGACTTTACAATAATCAATGAAAATACGAGCATAAACAATTACCAAACTTGATGGAATGAACATCAAATGAGCTCGGAAAATCATGTAAAAATTGTAGTTATCAAGATACGCCCCGGCTAGTGCTCACGATCCGACATATCATCCTCAAAAATAAAATGAGTACGTCTTTCTCAAAGTGAGCGCCGAAATTCAAAAAAGCTCCAACGAACAAGACGATGGAGAGAAGTGAACAACTAAATGAAGCTCCTAAAAACTAAAGATGAAAATATGCACAAAGGATAGAGGAGAGAACAATGTTTTTTTGTTTTTTGTGCGAAAAAACTAGCTCTCAAGCCTCCCTTTTATAGCATCATCGGGAAACTCATAGGTCGCTTCCATAATTAAGCTTTATAATTGTTATTGAATTATAACTTAAAAAACCCCTTGGTAGTTTCCTTGTGAAAATTTGACTTTCCAAGTACCAACATGGCTAAATGGAAAGTCATACATATGCACGTGACAATTCAAAGTAGGCTTTTCAATTTTGAGACAACCACTATAATTATCTACTTGAAGCGTAGAATAACTCTCAACTTTAATTCTCAAAGAATTAAATTTAGAACCGCTAAATTAATTAAAAATCATACAAGTTCAAAATCAAATTTCCAACAATTAATTGATTAACATGAAACTTAATAAATCATTTATCTTTTTTACATGTTTATACTTGTTGCATAATAAATTATTTATATTTAATTGTAACAATCGTGCTCTATTAAAATGTGAAAAAATGTTACTCATTTTTTTACTTGAATTTTTATGGACCGTATATGTATTCGGAAGTATTTTATTACTTTATCAACTCTATTGTACGTAATTTCTTTTATGGATTATTATTATATGATTAAATGATTTAAACTATAATCTAATTTAAAAAAATTATAGTATTACTTTTAACTCTTGTTTTGCATTGCAAGTGGACAAATTAATTATAATAAATTGGGTTAGTCATTTAAATACATAAGCTCTTATCATTTTCTTATTTTTAATGACTTCAATACACTAAAAATTGTACAGAACATGTACTCTACTCAACAACAATGAAAACAATGTCTTATTATTAAATGATTTAGTGACTTTTAATTATAAGTGTTCAAATGAACCGCAACCATCGTAATCGAAGCATAATCAAATCATAAATGGCGGTTCTCAAAATTATAATTATACTCAACGATTTGATTTCAAATCGTGACTGTATAGAGGACGTTCGGTTACGATTCCAAAATTTTGGAAGCATAATCCAATTTTTTTTATTTAATTCAATATATTTCATATATTATAAAGAGTCGGTTTTTATAATTTTTAAAAAATACATCAAATTTATGAATACGTTAATAAATAAATAAAAATGAAACTTTTAAATTTAAAGTTGAAAATTAATGACACTTTATAATTTAATATAATGGTACAACACTATTTTGTTTATTTTATGATCATTATAATTTTAAAATTAACTAATGAAAAGACATTGGAAATTTAAAAAATTAAATAAAAATATATATTACTAAGTTATCAAAATGATTATGATTTTTAAATTTACAAATAATAGTATTATTATTTTAAAAGGTACGAAATTGAAACCGCTAGCTCTATACATTTCAATTTCAAATTGTGAATCATTCTAACAACAATTTGATTCCAACCATAACAATGAACATCTCTATTTTTAATCGAACTATTCTTGAATCACTTTAGGCACAAAGAAGGATATAAATAACTAACCAATACCCCTCTATCTAAATCAGGAAATGAAAACTAAATTACAACTTAGTAATTAACCATTTTATCTAAATTGAAAAAAAATAAATACTCCTTGTTACTATGAAATTGGTTTTAAGGCAAACATTGCCCCCAAACAATCATTATCCATTTCTTTCCATCCTTACAAACATTTGGACAATGGCAACTAGAGACTACAAAGAAGAGATTCTACACCAACACTACAACATACGATACATGAGTTCAACTCAGAAGGATAAATTGTACAATGAAAATCGTACTACGATTCAATCCAAGAAAAGTAATTCAACTACTGCAGTAAATTTGCTACTCAAGCCTCGCTCATGAATTGGCATTGCTTACTGTGGGGGTCGAGCGTTTGAAAACTAGATTCGTCAAATAGAGAAATATCATTGCGATGAGGTCAGTAAGAAGCAAGATTCACTAACCAGGCATTGTCACGTTGATGTCGGTAGGCTTGTTCCTTGATTCTTGGGGCATTGAGGACCAGCTATCCCCACGAAACGACGGGGAAGTATGGTAAGCATCTTCCATCCCTGCACTGGAGATGGGTATGGCGGCAGTCGGTACAATAGACAAGGACTCCGGTTTTTGTTTCTTTGTCTTCTGCTCAAGATGGTTCCCTGCCAGAAAGCTTCCGACAACAATCTATTGCAATTCACAGGAACCAAGAATTACAGGTAATAATAGTAATATGTAGAAGAATGTATATATGGATGTTAATCGATCCAGAAGCCAATGAGCTGGTCTTAACTCCTAATATACTTGAAATTCCTAAAACCAAAAAGAAAATAATTCAGGTACAAAGGAGTAGCTCAACAACCTGATAACATCGGCCCTAATTCTGCTAGAAACCAATAAACTGAAAGAAATGGAGAGTTGAAAATTATAAGGAACTTAGTCTAGTTGGCTCAAACTCATCAAGTTATATTAGTGGTATGTTGCATGCAATGCACTTAAAGCTATAGATTTAATAAAGATATTTCACAGATTTCATAGTTTGTAAGAACTCACACTAACTAAAATTTAAGATTTAATAAATTACTATATTTCTCTAAAAATAGATATGTTAGAGGGATATATTAGGTAAAGCCAATTCTGTAAGAATCTACTCTTTTATTTGTTACATACTACCAAAAATGATCACCCGATGTGCCTACGACTGACATGACATCTCATGATAAATAATAATTTTTTATAAAAGAGACACCAACGAAATATAGATAAATGGTCAGGCAAGGAGATGGAAGAAAAAGGAGAAACACAAGATCATGATTCATGTCAAGGCTGTGATGCCGATAGAGAAGTTGCATTCTTCAAGATATAGATACTAGTTATTTTATTTTATTTTATTGAGTTTTTATTTTTTAGATACAGTTTCTAGCTATTTTATTTCAATTTTCATTGTTTTAGAGTAGCTAGATTATATTGTCATGCAAAAACCACTATACAATACTTACAATTTATTCATAAGAATGTTCTTTTTCTAAAATTTTAATTTATGGTTGATTAATTCTCACTTTACAACTACGGTTTATTGATTAGGGTATATCTCAGTATTTATTAAATATAAAATAATAAAAAATAAAAAACGAAAATTATAGTGACTCATATGCTTATGTGACATCAGTTGTGCCCGTCACGGGCGGTGAAGCAGTCATATATATACTATATAGTCATATATATACTATATAAACAGATTATAGATACAAATAAATATGATTGCTAAATATAAGATTTTATAGAAATGAATGTCAATCCAGCATATGTATTGTTCAGCGACTCATACCTGTACAGGACTCGCTGCTACTAATAAACCAGCAACTCCACCTCCAACGACACGCCCATCCGGACTAGCCAAAGAGACACTCATGCCACCAGATCGGTTTCTCATTCCTCCAGTCTCGGAAGGCATGAATGAGCCAGTCAGTGACAGTATCTCAAATCGACCCTGCTCGGCACAGCAAATAATGGCAAAAGTATTGTGGTCAATTACAAATGGGCCAACTTCTAAAAGGAGAGAACAACTAGCTATTCTCTCATAACATGAACAGATATCGAAGGTATTTGCCTCCTATCCAAATGAACCATATTGAAACTAGAAAGATTCTGTTTTGTTTACAAAATGGACCGAGTATTAGCATACAAGAGTTTGAGGAACAGAAAAAAGTTCAATTGATAGTGGTTTCAATAGCCTAATAATGGGTATTCTGCTATTGCAACAGAACAGAAACAGCTCAAGTGCTAGGTTTGAGGTCAAAGAAAGAAACAATTAGTAGAGGAAATAGTAAAATTGGAAATAACTTGTACTCTAGACACATGGAAAAACTTTTATCATCAAGAGAGAGGAGAAACATAACTAACATATTAAAAAATGATAGAGGAAAAACATAAATTGTCTGAATCACATGTGCTAGATCTTTAATTTAGTGACTCAACAACCAGAAAAAAACAAGACAAAGATATGCCTAGGAAGAAAGTTCCCAGAAATTTGGAACAGGTTCAAAGAGAAATAGATCAATTAGTCGAGTGAAGAAAAGAAAGTTCAAATTATTGTAGCACCTCATACGTCAATGTACCACCAGAAGAATCGGGTTGACGAAGAGTTACACTAGAAATTACACCATTAGCAGAGAGAATGCATATTGCTCGGGGACCTTGTTGAGAGAATGATATAACCTTCATGGTGACATCCTGAAACCCATAGAAACGGAATCATTAATCAGTTGCTTTATAACTCGTGGTTTCACCTCAGAGACTAAGACACGAGCTAATTGTTTGAATAAGCATTTCCCAATGTAGGTATTGGTACATAACACATGTAAGATTATCTCTTATTGGTCATAACTTTGATTAAACATGAGAAAATTCACAATATAATGCATGATACATGTAGATTTGATTAGAGAGCAGAAATTATTCGGACAATGTCTGCACATAGAATCAAGTAACTGAGACACATTAAAACACACACAGTCTAGAGAGAAGGTTGCAGTTGTTCTCTAAGGTGAGAGATAATTTGAACAAGATTAAATTGAAATCGACACAAAGAAGAAGGCAGAGGTACTTGTCTACTAAATAAGTGTGCTTTATTGCCTTTTACCTCTCCAGCGTTGACTGTGATGATATGAGGCGTAAAGTTGGCACCAACAGCACATGAAACCCATTCGCCTACAAAATTGAAAATAGCAACAATCAGCAAGTGTAACTAAGACCTGTTGAAGGTTTGTAACAAAAAAAAACAAAAAACCTAACGTAAAATTCATGAATTTGGGAATGCAAATTCGTTATGTTTGATGCTTTTTGCATAATGAATAAGTATCATCTAAATAACTATCATTGTTAACTTTTAGTGAAAAAGGACAGCTATATACCACAAGATTATAATTTGTTTTCTATACATCATTCAACTATACAAAGTTAATTTAACTAAGACATCCATCCCTTTTAACAAGCGTACAGGGAGTCCAGTCTTGAGCTTAACTTACAAGTATTTCAAAATCATAGTTTCGAACAGTCAAAATATTACAGGGCATAACATAATGCAGTCTCACATTAAAGTTTTCCATAGTACCAAGAACAACTTGCATATGTTAAGCTTAGGCCAGAAATTTTAACATATAGCAACAGTCGAAAAAATGCCCTGTTCACAATACTAGGCATGGTAGAAAAGAAAGTAAACAAGAACAAATTGTATAGAGCAAATTACTGCACCATACTTAAGCCATTAATTAAGTCAACTACCCAATACTTCAAGAAACCAACTCCCATGACACTCCAAATAGAAAAAGAAAGAAAAGAAAGGAGCCTCTCTAACTTTCATAATTTCAAGATTTCCCTTTTTTCAGACTTTGAGAATTACCCATTTGCAACAAACTACATAGTCGCATGCAACAAACAGATACTTCAATATTTCTATTTTTTCATACTTTCAGAACTACCCATTTACAACAAATTATCCTAGTTGCACAGTTAGGCCATTAATTAAGTGTAAATAGCAGATATTTCAAGAAACCAACTCCCATACCACTCCAAATTAACAAATAACAACATTCACGTTGCAAAACTGCGACCCTCTTCCAGATACGGTAGAAAAGAAAATAAACGAAACTAAACAAAGACAATCAATCAATTTAGTCCATATGTAGCAAATTTTCATGAAATCCAAAAAGAAGAAAAAAGAAAGAAAAGAAAAGCGCCTCTTAACTTCCATTGTTCCAAGATTCCCCTTTTTAACACACTTTGAAAACTACCCATTTGCAAGGAATTTATCATAACTGTGTCAATCTATTCACCGGTCCCACACACATCAATTCAAACATCACGTGCTTATTTCGAGTGTCGGATTCAGACAACACATCACAATATATGTCACACAGACAAATAGCTGCATAAAACACAACTCCATCTACATGCAGCAGCGCCATAGCCACATATACCTAAGTAAGCCCCAACCAACATTTTTCTCCTTTTCTATAATTACATAATCAACAAATTATCGAATTACTGTGTAAAAGCATCCGTCACCGAACCAATTTTCCTTAAAAAAAATTAGCTTCCGGAATCTCGAGTTTGAAATATAGAAAACATAGCCCCCACCCTCAGATTTTTTCATGCATGCACTAGCACCACACACGCACACACATTCCCTGTCTCTCTCTCGTACCCATATTGTCTGCTTCCATTACTGGCAGATGACTCTTCGTTGCGGCGGTGATCGAGCGGACTTTCCCGCGCTTCGCCACCGCGGAGAAGTCAATCACCGGCGGCGGCGCCGACGAAGAAATCGGCTTCGGCGAGAGCGCAGCCGCCACCGGACCATCTGGACCGTACTTCCTCGGCCTCCCCCTCTTCTTCTTCAATCCGCCGATGGCGGGCCCAACTCCGGCCCCAGAAGACGGCTCCAGCGGCGCCACCGTGGCAGATGGAGGTGCTGATCCGGTGGGCTCCTCGGCTGCGGTTCTGGGTGCCACGTGGTAGTCCGAAGGAGCATCTGATCCCACCACTGTAACTCCGCTGCTACTCAAAGTACTTCCTTCCATTATAACTCCCAAACACAAACAAACTCTTTCCTTTTCAAAATACCATTTCTTCGGTTGAAAAAATCCAAAAGGAACTGATTCTGCTTCAAGAATCAAAATCCCGTTATTTTTCTTCTAACTAGCTTTTCTGGAGTGTGGCATTCGTATCAGAGATAAAGCTAGCAAGCTGTAAAAAAAGTAATAGAAAATAATAATAAAAATTGGTGAGGATAAGCAAAAATTGTTGAGGATGAAGAAGAGAAAGATTAGATTTTAGGATGAAAAAAATGGATTTTTAGGATTTGGTGGAGATGGGAAAAATGGGGAAAATGAGGATTAGTATGTTTAAAAAGCCAATTTGGTTCCCTAACTTTTCTAAGATTGTCCGAATTGCAATTTAATATTGTTGGAAAATTTAATATTTGGGACATTAATTGTTAATTATTTGAAAGCAATGAAGTTATGTGTTTTGGTTAATAAAATTGTTTGGAGTCCGGTTGAGAGGAAAATTAAATTAAATAAATAAAAGAGAAAGAGAAATTAAATAAAGTAATTGTAGTTGGGAAAAGTGAAATTAGGTTGCCAAGGCCCAAGGCATGAAGACAACCATCACTTTCTTTTCTAAAAAGAGGAAAAAAATATTATATACATTACATTACATCTGTATCCATAGTAATTAATTATGATATATTATTGGGAAACAAATGCAGACAAAAAAGAGTATGAACAGAAGAAAATGAGGAAATATTCAAACAATTTAAAAACTCCAGTTTCTAATCATCATTAATTAACTTTAAAGCCTCAACTATTTTCTTGGTCTTTTCCTTCTTATTTTGTAATTATATAAAATCAATAAATTAGAAAGAAAAAGTAAAAAAGTGAAGTTAGTTCAGAATTGGAAGCTGTGTCGCTGGATTGCTTGTTCATCAGCCAATAGTAAAAAAGCTTTGCAACACAAAAGGGATCAGCTCAGCTGCATCATAGTTTTTTCTTTTTCTTTACCCAGTTGCCTCGTTCTATTTGGATTAGGTGGATTAGGGTATGCATTCATTCGTGGATCGATCCATTAAAATTTTATAAAGTAATAATTTAATCGATCGTTTAAAGAATATAATTTAAATGAAATCTCGATCGTTTCGACCAGTTTTGTTTTGAACCGAATAATAATTAATTTTTATGATTTTTAGAAGTATAAATAATTTTGAGGACCTACTTTCATAAAAAATGTATATTCTTACGTTATGAAATTCTAATTTTGAAATGTATTACATAATTATATATTTGTACTAAAATATAATTACGATTACTTAATATTTATATTAATTACATATATATTTAATATTTATAATAGTAGGTTTCAATCGGTTCGGTTATCAACAGAGCTAAAAATATAAACCGCAAACTGAGCTGAAATTTATCGGTTCTAAAATTTACAAATCAAACGGAAACCGACTTAATTAAAAATCGAAATAATTAACATAAATATCATTGTACCCATAATCTAGTATCATATTGTTTTAAAATTAAGGTAATATGTGTGTATGATTTATTTAATATAATAATACATCATATTATTTTTATTTTTAAATTAGACAATAGATTATTAATTAAATAAATTATATTCTTTTAGTTAAATCAGATTGTCGTTAGTCGTTACGTAGATATAATTTTTACATTATTACATATAAATATTTTATCAATTATAAACGCATACTACACACACATAACATAACACACAATGTAGATGTTTCTATACTAACCTAGTTTTTCACATGACAGATTGGCACATGGTTTTACTTAAAAAAAAAGCTGCAATCTGTATCTTATTTGAACTTTTAGAAATTATTGCTAGTCATAATTCAAATTTGTGGTTTGTCATAAATTTGTAGAATTTTAGTATATATTATTTGGATAGATTTATATATGATAGATTCAAATTCATGTGCTCTTTTTCTACAAATTTTTTTTTTATAAAGAGTCTATATATTGTGAAAATTGGGAAAAATATCTATGGAATAAGAGAGATGGTGAAACTGTAGAGAATACATGACGAAGAGGGAAGAGAGAGATGGTTGATAACCGAAAAAGGAATATGTTGGGAACTCCACACAATATTTAAGTTTTAATGATTTTCTCTCGAAACACACTTAGATTTATTTCTGTTAGTCAGACTGTAATTTGTTCTTCCTGTACCAGACCACTATAACATAAAGTGAATCTGATAGATAATATGTCTTTAGACCAGATTAGTGGATGACTTAGAATGTAAAGGATTAAATCCTATAGAAGTCATTTTGTTAGCTTTGTTCTGTTCGAAGAACCAGATCAACGGGAGCCTACTAGAGCTGTCAAAATTGTCGGGCCGGGCCGGGCCGGCCTGGCCCAGCCCAACGGGCCAACGTTTCATTTTGGGCCGGGCCGGGCCAGCCCGAAAATTTGATGGGCCAGCAAAATCTTAGCCCATCCCAGCCCTTTACGGGCCACCGGGCCAAAAAGGCCCATATAATATTTTATTTTTAAATTAATAATTTTGGTGTACAAATAAAATATTTAGAGTACTGAAACGACATCTACATGGCTACAATATTAGTGAAATTTGATTTATTAATAGTTATAAAATTAAATATTATTTAAAAATTATTATTATCAAAATAAAATAAAGATGAAGAGTAATAAAAAAATTCACATGATACTATTTTCCTAAAACAAAAGTTACAAAACAAATAGAATAAAATTTAGTTAACCCTAAAATTAACTTTCTAAATAAATAAAATATACTCCCTCCGTTTTTTAATAAGTGTCTTATTTCACTTTTTTTCTTGTTTCTAAATAAGTGTCCTATTTCAAAATTCTAGAGTATATTTATGACAATCTTTCAATTTTGCCCTTATTTAATACTTATTGGAATTTGATATTATTTGTATGAATATATTTATTATGCTATTCAATAAAGGGTATATAAGTAAAATTTTCATTTTATTGGTATGTGTGATTTAGTAAAATTGGACATTTATTAAAAAACGGAGGGAGTATATACTTAATTACCGGGCCTAATTGGCCCATAACTTATAGGGTTTTTTTGGCCCATGGCCCGTTTGGCCCGTCGGGCCGGGTAATTTAGGCCCGGAATTTTTTGGGCCATCAAATTTTGAGCCCAACTCAGCCCTAAATGCGGGTAGGCCGGACCAGCCCATCGGGCCGGGCCATTTCGGGCTGGTTTTGACAGCTCTAGAGCCTACAAAGAAAGTAGATGATCTGATCGATGGCCACTCGATCTGGTTGCCAAAAAATCATTCACTAAGATTGCAACCATGCTTTGGAGCATTTTTGGGACAAGCTTGACTTTGACCAGATCGATTTTAATCTGCCCAACCAGATCATGTACTATGGAGTGAGCCAGGACCAGATCAACCTAGTCATCTGACATTCGATTTAAATGTCTAAATGTACTTAGGAGAATCCCAAAATCAACTTGTCACGTCAGCAGATCTCTCGAAGATGGAAAGTGTATCAATTAGAGATCAAATTTGGAAGGAGAATCAATCACTGCACGAAGAAGGAAACAAGTATCAATCACGATCTGCTTTCCATAGATTCAAAAATTTGGTCAACCTTTCTCAAAAGGCAAGAAGAGATAAATCTGGGATTCATATCTCTTGATTGGAAATCAAAACCGATCAAGTCTAACGGTTAGAATTTCAAAATTCTACACCTATAAATGCTTGGAACCAAGACTGGAAGAGTTCAGATACATCAAGATTATTATTGTCGATCAAGCTATTACTCTGCTTAGAAATCAACTCATTCAACTAAGCATTCATTTGAGGAAATTTCTACATACCAGATCATGTTCTAAGTCGTTCATGATCGAAATCAGACCACTCGATTCAAGTCTATCTTATCGAGAAGAAGAAGGAAGATAGCTTCGCTAGCTAGTAGTTTTCTAGTAGATTAACGTGAAGATATCTTGTTGCAGTAGTATACTGTAAGTTGTAAATGGACACGACCCTTATTCGTGCATAAGTTTCAACCAAATTGTGTTTGAAACTTGTGGCTCGTTCTCAGCGAGTATAAAGAAGAGAGTATCCTAATAGTGGATATTTAATCCGGTTTGGATTGGACCGTGGAGTAGGGGGTTTCCCGAACCACGTAAAACAAGTGTGTTATTTACTTTACGCATCTTTACTTTCAGTTGTTTTATTCATTAACCAGCATGTTCATACAATCTGCATTCTTAATCAATCTATTAATATACTTGGTTAAGTTTTCTAAAGGTTTTCTAATAAAGAGCACTGACTAAGTCCACCATTTTCCGCACACAACGCTCTGTTAGATAACAAGATCACTCTTGATATCTACTAAGTGTTCATCACCAGAGAGAATTAATCTGGACAAACTTTGTATCGATCTGGTCAGTCACACTTAAGCAATCTTACTTCGAGAAAGCTTAATATCTCTAAGAAATTAGTCAAGTAAACTGAAAAGTTTGCATTTGGTGTATTCCCCCCCCCCCCCCCATACACCAAACCTTGCTCTTTCGGGACCAACAAGTGGTATCAGAGCAGTGGTTCATACTACCATTGTTTCTGTTTCACAAGGTTGAAACCAACGTGGTCAACTTGAATAGATCTAGGAAAACCTTTTCATTCACGTACACACTATCTGTTATCATGGAATCTTCTGTTATTAGAGCTTGTGAAGAATTTTCTATTCTAGGATACAGAGAATGGAGTTTCAGAATCAAGATGTGTCTAAAAGCCCATCATTGTCTGATGTGGAAAGTAATAGAAGAAGGACCATTAGCTATCTATGAAGAGAAGACTCGTGTCACAGAAACTGACGTAGTCAAAGAGGACGTACTTAAAGATCCCAGACAATACACCTCAAAAGAACGACGTGAAGCAAATCTAGATGACTTTGCCAAGGGAGTTATTTCCAGCACAGTCAAAGGAGTCCATCTAGCCAAGATCCAAGATTTGGATACAACCAAAGAAATGTGGGAGGCACTGCGAGAACTCAACTTAGGTTCGGAAGCCATGATCAAGAACAAGTTGTCACTAGCATGCAACAAGTTCGATGAGTTCAAGATGAAGCCTGGAGAATCCATTGAACAGATGAAGACCAAATTCATCAAAGTGTTACTTGAAGTTCTTGCATTCAACAAGAACAAGTACACTCAACGAGAGAATAATCTCAAGATACTCAGAGCATTGCCACCAAGCTGGAAGATATACTCTGCTATGCAACCACTATGTGCTGATTTCAACGATCTATCAGTTAAAGCATTATTTGATCATCTGACTATACCTGGATGTGATATTAGAAGAATTCACAGACCAGATCATGCATCAAGCAAAAAGAACGAGAGCAGTTCCAAGAAGGAGAAAGAAGTAGCCTTCAAGTGCGTAGCAGATGAACAAGTAACACCTGCTGCAGCTGAAGAAGGAGGCTATGACAAGCTGCTCAAGGAGTTTGTTATGATTGCCAAGAGAATGGACAAAATGGAAGTTAGATCGAGGAAATATCGTAGATTCTACAAAGACAACAAGAGTAGACATAAGAAGAATAGAGAACAAGATCGATCTGAGATGAAAGGCGAAACAAAAAGTAATGGTAAAACATCTAGTTCTAATGACTATACATGTTATCGCTGTGGCAAAACAGGTCACTTCAAGACAAACTGTCCTGACTTCTCTAAAAGTCAGAGAGAAGAACTAAGAGCTAAACTAGATCGAAAGCTTAAAGCTCAACGCAAAGCCATCTTGGCTGAAGAAGACTCAAGCAGTTCGAGTCATCTATCTGATAGCTCATCAGAGAATGATGAAGCATTTTATGTGCAAGACATAGAAGAAGATTGGGATGAATGCTACATGGGATTAGACAACGGTCTTGATCAAATCGAGGTAAATTCTCATATCTCTATGACATCAAATAATCTTATCTATGACTCTGGTAATGAAGATGAACCTGAAGTCTCATGGGAAGAGATCAATGAGATGTTCAAGAGCTACACAAGTATAAAGAAGTTATTCTCTGGAGTTATTAAGGAGAATGACAAGTTGAACGAGACAGTAAATATTTTGAGTGAAGCAAACACCAAGTTTTCTGCTCACCTGAACGATCTGGGAGAACAGATCAAGACAAAGGATGCAGAAATCTACTCACTCAACTCTAAGGTCAAAGATGTGATCAGCAGAAAAGAGGTAGCTGAAGAAAAATTGAACAAGACCATGGAGAACATGAGCAAGATCAACAAAAGTCAAGAACGAGCTGGTATGATAATTGACATGAAGAGAAGAGGAACAACTGGACTAGGTTTTACTAGAAAAGCAAGTGAAACCAAGTTCGTGGCTGAAAGAAAGAACATACCAGATCAAGTCAAAGATTTGAAGAATAAGAAGAATCAACTCGAGAAGATGATGATGAAGGAAACATGAGATAAGAAGTATTTTCAGATAAGAGGACAACCTGCTCATTATGTTAAAAAAAACATAAATCAGAAACAGAAGGTCTCTACCAGAACATCATCAACCAAGAAGAAGAAGATTAATTGGGATAATATAGAGAGGAATCATCCATCTGTTTACAAAGTCATATCAAGAACAGATGATGCATGAATAAAGATTACCTGTTATATTTGTGTTCCTAACACTAAGTTAATTTGGGTTCCTAAAGGAACATTTGCTACTAACAAAGCACCCACTCGTTGAAAGGAAATGGTAGCTAAGTCTTCATAATTGCAGGATCGAAGAACTGCAAGAAGAGGACAAGTAGCAAAGGGAACCATTTGGATTATTGATAGTGGATGTTCGAAGAATATGACATGTGATAAGTACTCTCTATCAGATTATGTTGAAAAACAAGAACCACAGGTAACCTTTGGTTGTAACTCAAAAGGTTATACTAGAGGATATGGTAATATCAAGATTGGCAAGACCACCATCACCGATGTATCTTATGTGGAAGGTCTTAGTCATAATCTGTTTTCTGTTAGCCAATTTTGTGCTAATGGTAATCAGATTGTTTTTTATGCTAACAACTGTTTTGTGAAGAACAAGGAAGGAGATGAAATTCTCCTTACCGGGAAATTGCAGGACAAATTGTACACTGTGCAGTGGACAAACCAGAACGAGACATGTCTAGTTACTAAGACAATCTCTGAGACAAGCTGGTTATGACACAAGCGACTAAGCTATCTGAATTTCAAGCCAATCAAAAAGATTGCAAGAGAAAAGCTAGTCGATGAGCTACTAGATCAAGTATATGACAAAGATCATATTTGTGAAGCATGCCAAGCTGGGAAGCAGACCAAGTCATCCTTTACCATCAAGGCAACTCACTCATCTTCCAGGATTTTGGAGCTACTACACTTAGACTTATTTGGTCCAGTCAAGCCATTAAGTATCAATGGAAGGAAGTACACTCTGCTCATAATTGATGATTACTTAAGTTTTACTTGGGTCATCTTTCTGTTTAAGAAGAAAGAAACATTGGAGAAACTGCCAAACTTTCTCAACAAGATCACTAAGCAAAAACACACTTCTGTTGTAACAATCAGAACAGATCGAGGGACAGAGTTTCTTAACTAGAAGATTGAGGCATACTGCAACCAGATGGGTATCACTAACCAAACATCTGCAGCAAGAACACCTCAACAGGATGGAGTTGTAGAGAGGTGAAACAGATCGTTAAAAGAAGTAGCTATGTTTAATGCAACCAGATTACAAAAGAAATTTTGGGCAGAAGCCATCTACACGGCATGTTATACACAGAACAAATCAATGATAACTCTCAGACATGGGAAGACACCATACGAGATCTGGAACAACAGAAAGCCCAAGATACAGTATTTTCGTACTTTTGGTTGTACGTGTTACATTCATAACAATGGAAAATCTCAATTAAAAACCTTTGATAGCAAAGCTGACCCGAGAATATTTTTATTATATTCTGATGATAGCAAGGCTTATAGGGTGTACAATAGGAAAACTCATGTTGTGGAGGTAACACCTGTTGGGAACCCCACAATATATTCTAAGTTTTGATGATGTTCACTCA
>JAPKLX010000117.1:580866-641830 GCA_026898415.1 Leonotis leonurus | reverse complement strand
TTCCCCCCCCCCCCCCCATACACCAAACCTTGCTCTTTCGGGACCAACAACACCTCATATTGTATTTGATAAAACTATTCTTGAATACAGTGAAACAGGTGAAGAACAGGTTGACAACCAGATCAACAAAAAGAAATTAGGAGGAATACTGCTTGAAGATATCCTGATTTGGAATTCATTAGAAGAAGATGAGATTTATGATCAACCTGTAGCTGAAATCAACACACAATAAAGGGGAACTGATCACATTGATCTGAATTAGACTAGATTAACCCCAGATGATAATGAACCTGTGGAAGTAGATGATGTTGAACCTATTCAGAGTCAATCTGAAGAATCCAGAGATATTAACAGCTGGAATAATGATCAAGAGATTGAAGTTGAAAGACCAGAAGATGAAAAGCCTTTCCAAGCAATTTCAACGGCACATCCTGAATTTGAGGAACCAACAGAAGAACCAGAGCCTGAGATATCAGAAGAAGAGATGTCTAGTCGAAGAAAGTGGATACAAGAACATCATCCACCAGAACAGATTGTTGGGAACCCATCAGATCGTGTGAAGACCAGAAGAATGCATAGAGAGAGTGCTCTTCTAAGTTGTTACTTATCTCGTATTGAACTCATATTGTTGTATTCCAGATCAGAATATCTTCTAGTAGAATCCCTTCTGATTTCTTGTTGCATGTAGAAAGAAAGTATGTACAGATCGAGAAGATACACACTGATGTTCAACGAGCTGATATATTGACTAAAGCACTACCAGAAGAAAGATTCAAGATGCTATGTGGAAAGCTAGGATTGCTAAACCTAGATGAAAGAATTAGATTAACACCAGATCGTTAAAACATATCATATAGCAGATTGAAGAAGTGCAAATCACATACTGTTGAAAGATAAGGAAAGAGAATGAGTGATTACAGATCACCATAGAGATTGTGAGAATCTAGTTGTCAACCAGATTGATAATCGACAGAATATGGAAGTTATGTAAAACAGATTGACAGTTTATGAGAGCCAGATGATACCAGAAGAGAGTACCAGATGGTATTAGAAGTGAAGACTAGACCGTTTGTGGTTAACACGTGTCAGATTTCGGATAAGACCAAACTATGCCACGTGGAAATGAATTTTCCAATAAAGATTACTGTAATACCCCGAAATACTGTAGCCGTAATTAAAGTGTGATTAAACCTTAATTAGGGCATTGCATCCTTAAGAGATAATATTTATGAGATTAAGAAGAGTTTGAAAGCTTTATTATATAATTTAGAAGAAAGAATTTTAATTATTTAGTTAAGAAAGAAAATGGAATTTATTAATTCCATATTAATAATGAAAGAAAGGGGTTTGAGGCAAAATAAATTCAGATGAAGCATACCCCTCAGAAGAGAAAATTTTTATCTATTAGACAATGTAGAAAAATGGAATTAGAAATTTCATTAAGTCAGTAAACAGATAAAATAAGGAATAAAAATTTATTATTGCAATTTCAGCAATAATTAAATAAGTTTTCGTTTAGAATTCAGTTTGAGAATTCGACAATTGTAGTAATATCTACAAATTATGCCCGATTTTATAATATATATAGAAGAGATTATTATGAAGATTTTACTAGAAAATATCATTTTAGAAAGAATTTATTCAATTAGATTTAATTGGTATTTTAAAATTTGAATAAGTTATTCAAATGAACTCCAAATTACGAACGGTCTGAACCAGTGAATTCTAGATGTCGAGATGAATCATCCAGTATTAATATCTCAAATCCCAAAAAAAAATGAAGAATCGGGACGTTTCTAGAATGCTCTAGAGAATAGTAGAAATTTATAAATTAATTATTTAATTAGGAAATTAGTTACTTAATCTATAAGTAAGATTATATCTACTATTTATGATCATCATCAACCTTATTCCTCCCCACATTTTCATCCATCACCATATATACCTCCATAACCAAAAAATTTTCCTTCTCTAACTATCAATATTCAAGCAAGATTTGTCCCAAATTTTCAAGAAAAAGATCATATTAAGGTAAATAATTCCTATTTCTATATCTTTAGCTTGTAAAATTGATGGAAAATTCATCTTTCTATTCATGATAATTTCATGCCCTATAGCATGTTAGTATATGGTTTTGATTTTCAAATATGTTGTAGCAAATAGATAGAATTTCATGCTCTAAGTAAGATTTTGGAAAGAATTTCAAGAGATGATGGATAATTAGATTTCCATTAATCTCCTACATAAACCCTAAATTGAATTATTAGAATTTGTATGAATTTGCTTGATTTGAGCATGGATAAGTATCATTAGAAATCAATAAGCATGATTAGAATAAGAAATTAGAGCAAAATCCAAACTTTCTAAATGTTTCATAAGGACCGAAAATTTCATGTTATGTGTCCTATAAGATTTTGATTTTATTTGTTTAAATTGTGATCATATTTGAGTTCAATGGTATGAATAATGTCTAGAATAATTTATAGAGAATTTTTCAAGCACTAGAAATGGATTTTCAAAAATCTAGTAGTTAATGACGTTTCATAGTTTACATATATGTCTATGTTAATTTGCTTAGATGATAATGTATTAGAGTTATTTAGGTAGTAGTAAGCATAGATAAATCAAGAGATTAAAGGTAGAACCATCATTTCATTAAAATTTACAAATTTCTTGGAGAAGGGGATGATCAAAAGACATATCTAGAGAATTTAGTTGTTTGATCTAAGGTCATATTTGAGATAAGAGAAGAATATGATGACTAATGTAAATTTATTAGATTTAAAGAGCCATGTATGTGAAAGTTAGAAATTGTTAGTTTGGTGTGTAAAGAAGGAGGTATTATGGTTGTATAAGTTAAATAAGATGCAAGGATATAAAATGATTTAGGAGTATAAGTGAATAATCAAGCTTGATTGATCTTCATAAGATAATTATGCATAAGTTGGTATTTTAGTATAAATAAAGAGTATGCATAATTATTAAGTATGAGGTTAAGTATGTAAGTAAGTTTATAAATAAGCTTAGAATACAAAATTATGTGTGTTTATAAGATTGTAAATAAGGAAATAGATTAAGGATGCAATGACCCGAAAGAAAGTAAAATCTTAGTAATCCGAATTGAGACAAGAGATTATATTTACGTAAGCAAGTATAATTGAGAAATAGTGGAGTAATATCTTTCTAATATACTCCAAATTTATATATTTAAGGTGCAAGTGGAGTAGAAAGAAGAGGGACGGAACCAAAGAAAGAAGAAGACGAGCCTTTGACTTATATAGAATAAGTCATTCAGGTGGGCATTTCTTATTCAAGTATGCATGCTATTTATGAAACATGTGATTATGCAATTTATTTGAAAGATGTGACTTGCATGTTTTAAGTATGAAGTGCAATGTATGATGCCTATCTACGAGAGAATTACGATATCGGCCCTATGCTGGACGAGCTGCCAGTAAGGGTTTGTGTACACATATGTGACCGTGAGCCGGTGAGCGGACTGGCCGGTCATAGTGTTGAAGGGGAGGCCTACCTTTCAACACGAGAAGTGCGTAGATATGGTGTGTTTGATTGATTCTGTCTGCAGACACAAGTATGATTTGATTATGTTACAGTTTGAGCATGAGAATGTTTCATTTTGAAAGAAAGCATTTGCAAGTCACAAGAGTATGTTTTAAAAGTTTTGGCAATGTGCCCACTGAGTACATATCGTACTCATGCCCTGCATATTCTTCTTAATGTGCAGGTTGAGCAGCGGAGATGGAGATGGGGTTGAATGCTGGTTTTGCGCTTGCTTTTCCCATGCTTTGTTCATATATGTATCTAGTTGTTCCAAAGATGTTGTTATCCTTTACTATCATCTACTCTTTTTGATTGAGGAAAACTCGGTTCACTTTTGTTACCAATATGGATGTTGTGTACTGTTAAGTCTGGTTAGTTTATGGAACTCATGTTGGTACGTTTCTCTTGGTGAATTATTGTGTTCGACCTATTTCCCGATTGTTTGAGTTTTTCTCTTGACGAATTGAGTTCCGAATCCATAAATTCTCCGTATATTTGCTTTCGCTAAAAACAGGGAAGCCTCTGAATTCCCTTCTTTCTGCATGTCCGGTTGTCCGAATTTCTGAAAATCTTATACCATTTTAAAGATCTTTTCGTTACCTTTCTAACGGTTCTTTCGGATCTAAAATTGGAGTCCAGATGAGAAAGTTATAAGCTTTTGAAATTTAGGTGTCAAACCTGCCGGCGAGTTCTGCGAAAATTTGATATACCTTATCTTTGAGTTTAAACTTTGTTCCAAAGAATACAGTAAGTTCATTGAGTCATGGTCTAATTGCTTAACTAAGAGAGGGTTAAGAAATTGGGCTGTGATAATTACTTAGTCAAGGGGGAATTTAGAAATTAGAATCATTTTCTGACCTAATTACTGCCCTAACTATGGTCTATAAAGTGATTTTCTGACATGAATTTGCTAAATCTTCCATAATTGTGATGATTAGTAAAGGCTTTGGTAATTGTAATCGAGGAATATCATTACCAAAATAAGAAAAAGGAAAGTTGTAGTGGTTAGAAGGATTCACACGCTCCATCCTGTAACCCTAGGATCTAGCGCGTGTATCTAACGCAAGGAGAGGTGTCACAGCCCAATTTCTTAACCCTTTCTTAGTCAAGAGATTAGGCCATGACTCACTTAACTTAGAAATAACTCTAACAATTGATGTTTGGTTGCAAAGAAACTCATATAAGTTCTCGCGAAAAACAGGGCAGGGCCGACACGTTGACTTCGAAAGCCCATAACTTTCTCGTTTGAACTCCGAATTAAGATCCGGAAGAACCTTTGGAAAGGTATCGAAAAGATCTTTAAAATGATACTAAATTCAAAAAATTCGGACTTCTAAAACTCACGCAAAAGAGGGTTCAACTGACTGCCCTGTTTCTAGCAAAATCAAAGTTTACACAATTTTTGAACTTGGAGTTTCAATACATCAAAAGACCATCTCAAGCAACCAAGAAATAGAGAGAACACATAATAATTCATCAAGGAAGATGCTACCATAGATATCAACGACTAAACCATACAAAGGTACCAAGTGCTCAAATGACATATCAACTAAGGGTTGCAACGGAAACATGAGTTGAGTTACATGTATGATGACATACAACTCAACATACCAAATATCCATCATAAAACAACAAGACAATCTATGGTTCACTGACAATTCATATAACAAGGATAACCACAGTGTTCGAATCCATCGCCATCTCCAGCTCAACCTGCACGTTAAGAAAACATGCAGGGCGTGAGTACATAAAGCACTCAGTGGACACATGCCAAAACATTTAAAACTTGCTCATAGAGCCATATCATTGACTTGCCAAAATCTTTCTTTTCTGGAAATAATGTAACTGAGCATGCATGAAATGTGTCTGCAGACATAAATCTGAAATCTGAAATACCATATCTACGCACTTCTTGTGTTGAGAGGTAGGCCTCCCTCTCAAACACTATGACCGGCCGATCCGCTCACCGGCTCACGGTCACATATGTGTACACAAACCCTTACCGGCAGCTCGTCCGGCATAGGGCCGATATCGTAATTCTCTCGTAGATAGGCAATATGCAACATGCTTAAAAACAGGCAAGTCAACTTCTTTAACATAAAACATAATGCATAAATAAATCTTTAGCACGTGCATAACTTTTAGTTAGAAAGCCCACCTGGATGTTCCTTAGAGCTAAGGAACTAATTTGCTCATAGCCACCACCTATCCTCGTCTTCTAGATCCTCTCTTTTCCTTCTGCTCTTATCTCCTTCTGGATCTCATCTACCTCTTCTTTCTATAATGATCCAAATCTTATTAGCTTCTCATACTTAAATCTCATTTTTCTTGTAATCTACTTTGATTATCATTTCGTATGCTTATAACTTATTCGGCTATTGCATCCTTCTATTCTAGCATCTCATTTATCATTTATCTCATCTATATCATTATTTCACTTTTTAACTTACTAAACTAACAATTTCCAACTTCTACATATTTGGCTAATTCAATCTCATAATCTCACATTAGCCATCATATTCATTCTTAATCTTAATTGCTTCATCAAATCTAACAATTATAATCTCTATATATTAATTTCAATCATGCCCTTCTTCTTAAGAATTTCATATCTTAGTGTAAGATTAAGTTTATTTCTAGTTTCTTGATTCCATTATGCTTAATGTAGCTCAATGATCTCTAATGGACCATTACTTAGGCCAAATAACCTTAGCATATACTTAAACTCATAAACTCCATAATCCACTAAATTTTGAACATTCATTTCCTATGCTTAGAAAATTCCAAATAAATTAATCTAAGCATTAATCACACCATTGAACTCAAATATGATCTCAATTTAAACAAATAAAATCAAAATCTTATAGAACCAAATGCCATAATTTTCGGTCATTACACATCAATTAAGAGGCTTGGATTTTGCTCTAATTTCTTGTTCTAATCATGCTTATGGAGGTCTAATGATACTTATTCATACTTAAATCAAGCAAATTCATGCTATTTCCCCAACCTCAAATTAGGGTTCATGTAGAAGAATTTAGGGGAAATCTAATTACTCTTCATATCTTGTAATTCTTTTCAAATTCTTACTTAAATCATGATTCTCTACTCATTTCATATCACATATATGGAAATTAACATCATATCTTCATGAATTATAAAGCATAATTTTTCATAGATAAATACATAAATTTTCTTCCATTTCTACAAATTAAAGAGGTAAGGATGATGGATATTTACCTCAAAGATCAATTCTTCTTAAAATTTGGACCAAATCTAGCTTGGAAACTTGATTTTGGAAGAAGAAATTATTTGGCTATGGAGGGGGAAGCCATTTTCGAAAATATAGAGGAGGGAGGAGGTGGAAGATGATGAAAATGTGATAAGGTAAGTATGTTTATCTCTAAGTTAAGATATTTTTATAATTAATTAATTAAATAATTAATACACAACTCTAGAGGCTTCTAGAAGGTCTCGCCTCCTCGATTTTCGTGTATCTAGATTTTAATGCTGGATTACTCTTCTCGACACAAGGAATCCAGCGGTTCAGACCGTTCGTGATTCCGAGTTCATTTGAACAAATTATGCGAGTTTTAAGATACCGAATGAATTTAATTAAATAAATTCCTTTCTAAAGCAATATTTTCTAGCAAAATCCTCATAATAATCTCTTCTATATACCTTAGAAAATTAGGCATAATTTATAGATTCTACTACAACTGTCGGATTCTCAATCCGAATTTTAACCGAAAACTTATTTAATTATTACCGAAATTGCAATAATAAATTTTTATTCTTTATTTTATCTGTTTTCTAGCTTAATGAAATTTCTAAATCCATTTTTCTATGTTATCTAATAGAAAAAAAATTTCTCTTCTGAGGAGTATGCTTCGTCTGAGTTTATTCTATCTCAACCCCTTTCTTTTATCTCTAATATGGAATTAATAAATTCCATTTTCTTTCTTAACGAAATAATCGTAATTCTTTCTTCTAAATCATATAATCGAGTCCTCGAACTCTTTTTAATCTCATAATTATATTCTCTTAAGGATGCATAGCCTTAATTAAGGTTTAATTACGTTTTAGTTATGGCTACAGTATTTCGGGGTATTACAAGAGGCGACTAAAGAAAAGTTGAAGCGGGAAAATCTAAAAAGGGAGACTTTCATCCTAACCTTAAATTCTTATTGCTTTCATCTCAGCCGTTCATTTATTTCTTATATATATGCATCGTATGTGTTCATAACTGTTCACCTTACACTTTCATCTCACTGAGCAATCTTCCATCTTCTAAGCACTTAGGTGATTTCTAGTTTCAACTTCTTCCGAAAGCTTTCTCAGAACTCTCTCATCTTTCGAAAATGGCACCACAATCATCTTTGTTTCTCCAACATGTTGCTGAAGTTCAAAAGATTCTGTCACCTGAACCATTCGTTGTCTATGAAACCGATGGTTTTCAAAAATTGAAAGAAATCTTTGTTGGGAACCCCACAAATATTTTTGTTTTGATGATGTTCTCTCGAAACACACTTAGAGCTCATTTTGTCTTGCTAGATCCTAATCTGTTCTAAATGTACCAGATCACTGTAATATAAAGTGAATCTGATAGAGAACACGATCTTAGTGCAGATTAGAAAATGACTTGGTATGTAAAGGATCCCATCCTATAGAAGTCATTATGTTTTCTTTTGCTCATGAACCAGATGATCAACAGCAGATTGAAGCAAGCAGATGAACTATCAGATGGTCACTCGGTCAGTTCTTTCAAAACATTCACAGAAGATTCTACCATGCTTTGGAGCAAATTTCTGAAGACCAAATCGACTGCTGACCAGATCGATATCAATCTGGTACTACCAGATTGTTGTTTGAAGATAAACCAAATGATATCAGATCACCTAGCAGTTAATTGGCAATCACATGTTTGATCAAATTAACTAATGAAGAGTCTCAAACTCATTGCCACATCATTCGAGTTTATCAAGATGGAAGGAGAATCAATCTACACATGAAGAAGGAAAGTAGTACCTATCAACGATCTGTTTTCCATATTTATTGAAGATACAGTCAACCTTTCCAAAGGCAAGAAGAGATAATTTAGGGATTCAAAACCCTTGATTGGTAAATCACATTTACTCCAAACCAATCAAGCCCAACGGTTAGAAATTCTACACCTATAAAAGTTTGGAACAAAGACTGGAAGAGTACAAGACAATCATCTACGATCAACAAGCTGTTACTCTGCCCAGAAATCATCTCACCCTTCGAAGCATTCACACAAGAAAATTTCTACTCACCAGATCGTGTTCTAAGCAGTTCGTGATCGAAATCACATCAACTCGATTCAAGTCTGTCTTATCGAGAAGAAGAAGGAGATCTTCGCTAGCTAGTAGTTTTCTAGTGGATTGACGTGAAGAGATCCAGTTACAGTAGTTTTCTGTAAGTTGTAAAGGGACACGACCTTTATTCGTGCATAAGTTTTAAACATATTGTACTTAAAACTTGTGGCTCATTCAGCGAGTATAAATAAGAACAGTATCCTAGTAGTGGATATCTAATCCAGTTTGGATTGGACCGTGGACGTAGGGGTTTCCCGAACCACGTAAAAACAACTGTGTCATTTACTTTCTGCATTTTAAATCTCAGTTGTTTATTCACTAATCAGCACATCCACTCAATCTGAATTCTTAATCCATCTGCTAAATATTCGGTTAAGTTTTGCAAAGATTTTCTAAACAAAGAGCACCGACTAAGTCCACCACAGTCCACACATAACGCTCTGCTAGGGAACAAGATTACTCTTGATCTCTGCCCAGTGTTATTCACCAGAGAGTTTCTTTCTGGACAGAGCAAGATCGATATGGTCATTGATCTGGTCTGTCACAATTGAGCAATCTGTCTACAGAAAGTTTTACCTCTCTTTCGGGACCAACAAATGGTATCAGAGCGGTGGTTCATAGGACCATTGTTTCTATTTCACAAGGTTAAAACCTGCGTGGTCAACTTGAATAGATATAGGAAAACCTTTTTCATTCACTAGCATCCTATCTGTCCTTATGGAATCTTCTGTTGTTAGGGCATGTGAAGAATTTTCCATCCAAGGGTACAGAGAATGGAGTTTCAGAATCAAGATGTGTCTCAAAGCTCATCACTGTCTGATATGGAAAGTGATAGAGGAAGGACCATTGGTGATTCAAGAAGAGAAGACTCGAATTACAGAAACTGGCCCAGTCAAAGAATATGTGCTAAAGGATCCCATAATGTATACTTCTGAAGAACGGCGTGAAGCAAACCTTGATGATTTTGCCAAAGGAATCATATCCAACACGGTAAAAGGAGTCCATCTGGCAAAGATCCAAGATCTTGATACAGCCAAGGAGATGTGGGAAGCATTGAGAGAACTAAGCGTAGGTTCTGAAGCAATGATCGAGAATAAGTTGTCCCTGACATGCAACGAAGTTTGATGAATTCAAGATAAAGTCTGGAGAAACCATCGAGCAGATGAAGAACAGGTTTATTGAAGTGTTACTTGAAGTTTCTACATTCAACAAAAACAAGTAGACACAGAGAGAGAAGAATCTCAAAATCCTTAGAGCATTGCCACCAAGCTGGGAGATCTACTCTGCAATGCAACCACTACGTACTGATTTCAACGATCTATCCGTTGAAGCACTGTTTGACTATCTGGCTGTTCACGAATGTGATATCAGAAGGATTCATGGATCAGATTATTCCTCAAGCAAGAAGAACGAGGGCAGTTCGAAGAAAGAGAAAGAGATAACCTTCAAAGAAAAGTGCAAAGCAGATGAACCTGTACAAACTGTAGCACTAGAAGAAGGAGGTTATGACAAGTTACTTAAGGAGTTTGAAAGTGTATCAACCTACTCTAAGCGAATATTTGCGGAAGCTAAATTAGAAGACACGAGATATTTTTGCGTAGGTTATATAAATTAATAACCTACACGGAAGCCTTACGGCCAAAAAGAATGATAAAAACAAGTGTTGAGCTATTACAATGTTGAGCACAACAATAACCACAACACTATCACTAAAATACTAAATGTATGTTCTTACGAGCTAAGAAACATACAGAATTAAAACTACAAAATTAATCTGCAAACACGTCTATCTAACGTCTGTCTACTGAATGAATGACTCTATTATTTATAGATAGACTACATGGGCTTGGATCCATAAGTATAGCAACTGTTTCGGCCCATGTCTCCACAATTCTCGCAGTTCAGTTGTTGTGCTCCGCATGTCTACCTGGAATTGTGGAACTACTTCAATCTGTTTGTTGACTCCGAGATTTGTGGAACGGAATTCCACTTAGCATGAAACTCTCAACTGCCTAGTACGACTTGGTCTTCTCTCTACCCTTCGTGCGTTCTTCAAGTCTTCGTGCGTCTTTTAAGAAATGCCAAGTCAGCCTTCCACGTGGCTGTGGAGCTGGACGCTGAGTCAACACCAATTGTTATGTTGAGTCAGGAGCTAAGTCAACATTCCTGTGAAGAACACAAAAACATACCTGTTAGGTCAAACATTTTAAATAACAATAGACTTTAAATACCTAACAAACTCCTCCTGTTTTTGTGCCTTTTTCAAAACACTCTTTTCTTCACTAGAGCTCCCCATATGTCTATGCCTGCAAAACGAGTCAACAATAGCAACAACATTTGGCACAATATCAACATAGGCATTCATCGATATGTTAAGCAACACAAGGTGATCCATCCCATTAAAAAGTATGCTGGAGTAAAAAATATCATCCAACATCCACCACATCAAAAGAAACATAAATTGTTGTTGTTGGTGCTCCCCACATCACAAAAATTAATGTTTTGACCACAGACGGTCATCCTCACAAGCGCTCATTTCCATCGTCTTCTTCATCCTCAACGTCTTCTCCCTCCTCATCTGGTTCGCCGCCTGCTGCTGCTGCTTGTACTGGTTCTCCCCCTTGTTGTGAAGACAGGCAGGCTAGGAGAGAAGGAACGAGCGCAGCCAGTGTATTCAGAGCACCAATTAATTGTTGGACAGTCTATGGTGGCAACTGAATACCAGAGGTACCCGACAAGGGTGTATCAGGGTTGCGCCAGGGTAGATCAGCCACCTTGCTTTTGCTGAACAAGGATATATGAATGGCATACTCAGGAACCGGAACCGCCTCATGGGTTCTGGCGATCGCCGGAAACCCTTGATGTTCCATAACCCTGCAGATAAGAGATGGAAATAGGAGAGAACTGATTTGTGTTTTAGCAGACAGAGCAACCAGTTGGTCAAAAACAATCCGCCCAAGGTTGAATGGCTTGTTGATCCCAACAAGGTAAAGCAACACCCCATGTTGCTGTGTAACAACAGTAACATTGGATGAAATTATCCAGTTGTATGTGAGAACCTTGTGGAGGACAGAGTAGAGGTGAGTCAAACAAGAGGATTTCATGGGTTGGACCCATTTGGACCTCTTTCCTCCGGTGATGAGTTTGGCAACATCGTCAAGGCTGGAGACAATGTCACCCTCCACATTTGGTAGTCCTAGGGCAGAGTTGATGGCTTCCGCAGAAAAGTCAAATACGGTATTGTAAAAGCAGACTTTGGCAAATTTTTGGGAGGAGCAATTTCCAAATTCGCGATGCAGGTTGCAGTAGAAGTGTCTAACAATGGATTTAACAAATTGAGGGAGTTCAAAAATGGTACCAGCAGTCCTTGGGTGCAAAAGAAGGAGAGCAAGTTTTTCTCGTCAAACGTCGTCTCCTCCATGGTGCGCTCACTGATGCAGGGAGCGTTTCGGAGGCGCTTCCACTTGACCACTGACATCTCATCGTAGAACTGTAGATTGAGGGCGAGAGCGGGGTCCAAGGGACCGTCCAGAGCGCTAGACGGCTCAGAAACGGGAACCGGAGCCTGGACAACTTGTTTTCCTTTCGCTGTAGTGGGAGCGGAGGAAGTGGGCTCGGTTTTGACTTCAGCGGGAGCGGTGAACCGATGACGCTTGGGGGCAGAAGACACTTCATCCTCACTGTCATCGGGAACGACGATAGTGGGAGCCGGATTCTTTGATTTCTTGGACAGACTTGTGTGTGTGGAAAGTCTGGAACCCCGGGTGGCTGGCTTTCGTGGTGGAACAGCCGGCGGAGACGACGACCGGGATTGTGGTGATACTGGTACGGGCTCAACTAGGGCAACAGTGGTAACCGGAGGGGCAGATTCTTCAACAGCCGGAACCACATGTGTTTCGGCCGTGGTTGGAACGAGGGGAGTAGCAGTGGTGTCTGCAACCGGCGAGGGTGCGACAGAGACTGGAATGGACTGAGTCTCCACCACTGCAACGGGTGGAGTCTCGACGACGGGCAGTGCCAGAGCTGGTTGGAGGGCCTGGAGTAGGTGAGGGTTGGCGGCTAGAAGTGCTTGAAGGAGGGCAGTAACTTCGGGATTTGGAGGAGTAGCCATCTCAGGAGAATTTTGAAAGAAAAACTGAGAGTGAAAAATGGAGGATTTTTGGATGAGGGAGGACGGCGACTAATGTTTTGTTTTATCTATAGTTCGAAAAACCGTATCAGTCTAGGGATATGTGCAGATTTGGTAGAGAGAGGGAATAGAGGTGGTTTCTAGGGTTTCATGTGACAGAAAAAGCAATGATGGAGAACAGTCTGGCGACGGTTCAACTCAAAAGAAGTTATGCCGTTTAACTTTCACCTGACAAACCCAAGAACACGCTACACGACAGTTATAACCCACGATCAAGAGAGAAATAAGTGATGTTGAGGGCCATGCGAGATTATGCAGTACAGAAAACACAAGTTGCGGATGTTGGAAACACATTTTTAGAGAACAACATTTTGATAAAACAGTGTAACTTGCTCTGTTGTGTCAACATCTCTGCAACATCCACCCGGTTCATATAGAAAAAAATAGGTGCAGAACTACAAGAATCCAAGAGTTAGTGAGCGTAGAGTGCATCGTCGCAGTGAACGCCGTGCCCCTAGCCTTTCACCCTCGAAAGCAGTCGCAGTTGCAATCTTTTGGTAAGGTAGCATCGTCGCAGCGAACGCCGTGCCCCCCAAACTACTTGGATTGTTTACCACACAGTTACATAAAAACATATATAGCAGAATACCAGGTGTCCGTAGACAGATTATGTTGATTATGTTGTTATACCAGCAAGTTAGACACACAAGCTACACCCTTTGATATAGATAACAATGATATGGATATGGGTGTAGCACAACACACATTTTTAATGATAAAAAAAAGACCATGAGACTTTCGTAGGTATACGAATCTCTCATGATCCAATGGTTTTGTAAAAATGTCAGCAACTTGGTTTTCCGTTTTCACATACTCAAGCTTGATCACCTCTTGTTCCACTAAATCTCTAATGAAATGGTGTCTTATGTCAATATGCTTTGTTCTTGAGTGTTGAACAATATTTCTAGAAATGTTTATAGCACTCATATTGTCACAGTACACAACTAGGTCATTGTTTTCTAGGCCATAGTCACTAAGCATTTGTTTGAGCCACAATAGTTGTGTGCAACAGCTGCCTGCTGCAACATATTCGGACTCAGCAGTGGACAAGGAAACACAGTTTTGCTTACAACTATGTGTTGGTCCCGAAAGAGCAAGGTTTGGTGTATGGGGGGGGGGGGAATACACCAAATACTAACTTTTCAGTTTTACTTGACAGTTTGTAAGAGAGTTCAAGCTATTCTTATACGAGAAATTGCTCGGCAGTGACTAAACAGATCGATATACAGATCAATAACAGATTTAGTCCAAGCAGATTACTCTCTTGGTGAAAACACTTAGTTGGTAATAAGAGTGATCTTATTACATTCTGAGTGTAGAGTGAGTGCGGAATAGTGGTGGATTAGTGATTGCTCTAGTTTAGAAAACCTTAGAATATTAACCAGATCGATTAGAAGATTTATTGAGATGCAAATGGATGATAGTGCAGAGAGTAAAAGTAATAAGCAACAGAAATATAAAGAATGCAGGAATGTAAAGCACACAGTGTTTAACGTGGTTCGGGAAATCCCTACGTCCACGATCTGGTCAAAACTAGACCAGATTATCCACTACTAGGATACTCTGCTTCTTTATACTCGTGGAGAACGAGTCACAAGTACCAATCACAACTAGAGTGATACTTATGCACGAAATAAGGGTCGTGTCCCTTTACAACAGATTACCTCTACGTTACCACTAGAAAACTACTAGCTAGCAGGGTGATCTTCCTTCTCTCGACAAGACAGACTTGAATCGAGGTGGTTGGTGTGATGTAGAATCACAGAATGTTGAAGCTCTAAGTCTGGAATGCAGAATGCTTGGAAGAATGATGGCTGAATAGCTCGCGTGTGTTCTCTTGTTTTTTTTTTAATTCCAGATTGTTGACTTCAACTATATAAGTATTGAATATTGAAATTCTAGCCGTTGTGGATTGGCGTGAGATAGATGGTATATTGCCAATCAATGGTTTCCATCATATCTGTTCTTGCCATATAAGAAGGGTTGACTCAATCTTTGATTTATGGAAATCAGATTGCTAACGGTCTCTTTCCTTATATGTTTAATCGTAGATCTTCTTTCCAAACCCTGTTGGATGGACTTTGATCTTGACGTGGCAAGTGTATATGATGTGTAGAATGATGTCAGCTGATGGCTTGATGACTCAATCGTTCTGGTTCATCGCTGTAGACATCGATCTGGTCATCGATCTGGTCGCTGTCTGTTACAGCAGATCGATTCTTCTTTGACATAAAGCATTGACTTTCATCCTATTCTAGTTTGAGAATGACTTCTATAGGAACATCTCCTTTACATTTTAAGTCATCTCCTAATCTGTTTCATAACACAAATCGCTTTATCCATAGTGATCTGGTTTTACATGAAGAACAGATTATGTTCTAAGCTAAGTGTGTTTCGAGATACCATCATCAACACTAAAATCTTTAGGGTTCCCAACACTATGCCATGACACAATATTGTTACCTAGATAAAAGCATCATCCACTCGTACTCTTCCTATCATCCACATCTCCAGCCCAATCAGAGTCACTAAACCCTATCAAGCTCATATTCATGTTTTTAGAAAAAAGGATTCCTAAATCTAATGTTCCAGCAACATACCTGATGATTCTTTTAACAGCTTTAAGATGGGATAACGTGGGTTTAGCTTGATACCTGGCACATACACATACACTAAATATCAGATCTGGACGAGTAGATGTTAGGTATAGTAGACTCCCTATCATTGATCTGTAGAGTGTTGGATCAACATCTTCTCCAACATCATCTTTTGTCAGCTTTTCTGTAGAACCCATGGAGTTTTCATGTGCTTTGCTCCTTCAAGATTAAAATGCTTTATCATCTCTTTGGCATACTTGCTTTGAGAGATAAAGATGCCATCTTGTCTTTGTTTAACTTGAAGTCCAAGGAAGTATGTGAGTTCTCCCACCATGCTCATCTCGAACTTTGTAGACATTGCACCTGAAAATTTATTGAGCATGTTATGTGAGGTGGAACCGACAATCATATCATCAACATAGATTTGAGTAATAAGAATGTGTTGATCTTTCCTTTTGATAAACAATGTCCGGTCAGCCGCACCTCTCACAAACCCGTATTTGAGAAGAAAGTTTGTGAGATGTTCATACCAAGCATGTGGTGCTTGTTTGAGGCCGTATAGTGGTTTCTTCAGTCGAAAGACATAGTCAGGCTTGTGAGGGTCCTCAAATCCTTTGGGTTGTTCAACATAGACTTCCTCTTTGAGTTCACCGTTGAGAAATGCTGCCTTCACATCCATCTGGTATAGATTGATGTTGAGATGGCATGCAACATCAAGCAACAACCGAATGGACTCAAGTCTTGCTATTGGGGCAAATGTGTCATCAAAGTCAACCCCTTCGACTTGAGTATACCCTTGAGCCACCAATCGTGCTTTGTTTCGTTCTCATTAGATTTTTTCTTGAAGATCCACTTTGTGCCAATAACATTTCTGTTGGCCGGTCTGGGAACAAGGTACCAAACATCACTACGCACAAACTGATTTAGTTCTTCATGCATAGCATTTATCCAGAACTCATCAGTCAGTGCTTCCTTGACATTTTTTGGTTCAAACTTAGAGACAAAGCATGTTACACCTGCAATTGTAGAGCACACAGAGTACATGCATGCCATGTCTCTGTAGTTAATCGACTGTTTACTTCTGGTCTGAACACCGTCCTCAATATTTCCTATTACTTGAGAAAGGGGATGGTTTTCTCTCACCCTTCCTGGAGGTTCTCTACGGAGAGTAACTTCTTGAACCTCATCTTGTTCATTTTCTGGTTCTTGTTGTGTACCATTGTTTTCCTCATCACTTCTAGATGTTGTGTTGGGTGGAGCAATTTGAGCTTCAACAGGAGGTAAAACAACTCCCCCTTGATGTATGTCGTCTTCTGCTTCCTCTTCCTTGTTCATATCACCTGCATCATCAAAGACAATATTAACAGATTCTTGTATTGTCTTAATGTGAAGGTTAAATATCCTATACGCTACGCTGTTTGTTGAGTACCCAACAAATACTCCTTTTTCGCTCTTGTCATCAAACTTAGTTAGATACTCACGATCATTTAGGATAAAACATACACATCCGAAAACACGAAAATATTTTAGGTTAGGTTTTCTTCCCTTAATTAGCTCATATGGTGTTTTGAATGAGTCTTGTCGAATATTGACTCGATTGTTGATGTAACATGCGGTGTTTACTGCCTCAGCCCAAAAATGTTTTGCCATTTGTTTTGAGCTCAGCATAACCCTTGCCATTTCAATCAAGGTCCTATTCTTGCGTTCGACCACCCCATTCTGTTGTGGAGTTTTTGGTGCTGCAAACTCCTGACATACTCCCTTTTCATTGCAAAAACTTGTAAATTGTGAATTTTCAAACTCACGGCCATGATCAGATCTTATACGAGATATTCTAACATCAAATACGTTAGCAACGCGAGCAAACATATTTCTAAACATCTCAAATTTTTCAGATTTGTTTCGTAAAAAATATGTCCATGTAAATCGGGAAAAATCATCTACCACAACTAGTACATACCTTTTGCCACCAATACTTTCCACTTCCATGGGTCCTACCAGATCCATATGCAGAAGTTCAAAGCATCGGTTGGTTCCAAAGTGTTGCTCACGGTGCTGTAGAGCAGGGTGTGAGGCATGCAATTGTTTTCCTCTCTGACAGTCTCCACATACAATCTGGTCTGCCTTTCCAAGTTTAGGTAAACCTCGTACTGCGTCCATCTTTACTAACCTGCCAAGATTTCGAAAGTTAGTATGACCTAATCGTTTGTGCCAGAGTATAACATCATCAACTTGTGTCTTGTTGCATTTTAGGTTATCAGTCATATAACAATTGTCTGACGACCTTTGACCTGTCATGATACACAAGTTTCTATTATTGTATACTTCACATGCATCTTTGGTGAATTTTACAAGCATGTTACCATAACATAATTGACTTATGCTGATTAAGTTTGTCATAAGCCCTTGCACATGATACACATTTGTTAGGGTAGGCAAGCTAGGTACATTAAGTGTACCTCTCCCTACGATTTTACCTTTTGAACCTCCACTGAAGGAAACATTTCCTCCGTCATAAGTCTCATAGTTGGAAAGAAATGTCTTGTTACCTGTCATGTGACGTGAACATCCGCTGTCAAAGTACCAAGATCCTGAAATGTTAGTTTTCAATGCTGTGTAAACAACATTACATGTTAGATCAGCTTTCTTTACCCATATCATTTTGGGTTGCTGTGGCAGCACAGAATATGACTTGTCATCCCTTTTCTTTTGATAGCAAAAAGGTTTTATGTGGCCTGGTTTGAGACAGTAATGACATATATATTTCCTTCTACGTCTCTTACTCTTTCTCTTACCTTTCTTTCTTTTTTCTGCTTGATAGTTGCTGTGCTTTGTCTGTGTTGGTGGGTCTGTAAGCACAACATCTGCTTTGGCGTTAGATGTTTCTCCTGTCGATGTGGACCCATGATAAAACACATTTGGTGCAGCATATCCGAGGCCCCTTTCGCTTGGATTTACGCTGTCCATGATCTCTTGAAGTGAATAAGTCCCAGTCTTCCATTTGCGGATGGTCATCTGTGCTTCTTCAAGTTGGGATTTCACCTTGGTGAGCTCTATATCGCGTTGTGTGATCAGCACCTCCTGTTTTGCTTGTACTTCCTTGAGTCATGTTATCTCAGCTGTTGCGGTTACCAAATCTCGTGCTTGTTGTTTCCATTTTCCCAACAGCTCATCATACAACCCTTTTAATCCTTGTATTATATTGAGAGCATTGTCAGTACATTCTTCACCATATGCAGAGTCTATGTCATCCTCAACACTTCCTGCATCATCAACAGATGCATTTAAACAAAACAATGTAGAGTAATAGTTAGAATCATACCTATCTGAGAAAGTTTCAGCATCAGCGTTTTGGCCTGATCTATTCTGTGGTGTTATTGTCACATGCAGTGCTATGCTCTCAAACAATCCTTCATCAACATCTTCAAAGAACTCGTGCTCATCATCATTCCAAGACACCCAATAGGACTTACCCCTTTTTCGAAGTGTGTTGGCGCACTGATTTGCAAAGTGCCCAAAACCTCTACATTCATGGCATTGTATGCTGTTGAGTTTAGAGGAGCTGAACTTGAACACTTCGTTGTGAGGTGTTTTCCTAACCGGAGGTCTTATCTGATTGTTATCGTTCTTTGGGAGTTGATAGTACTCCAGACGTGGTACATCTCGCTCCTTGGGCCTTTCTTTGTTCTTGTCTCGATTGAATCCTCTCACCATCTGATTAAACTTTCTGGTGATCATGGCAACATCATCTCCTTCATGGATCTCTTCCACTTCTTCGGATTCACTGGACTCCATTATGTCAGTTAACTTACTGCACGAAGGAGACGAGATTGTGTCTGCTGTGAGAGCCACCGTTTTCTTCTTCGTGAATGTCCCTCTTGCCTCTAGATTCATCTCATAGGTTTTGAACGAGTTCATGAGGTCCGTGAACTCAATCGTATTCACAGCTTGTGATGTTTCAATGACTGTTACCTTCATATCGAACCTAGGTGGCAAAGTGCGAAGTGCTTTGGAGACCAGAACTTTGTTACTTAACGCATCTCCCAGATCTTGACACTCATTTGAAATGTCAAGAATCTTCTTTGTGTAGCTGGATATGTCTTCATCTTCCTCCATCTTCATATTCTCAAATTGAGAGGTGAGAATACGTAGACGTGACTGCTTAACGCTGGTGTCATCTTCACAATGCCTTTGTAAGATGTCCCAAGCATCTTTAGCACACATATAGTTCTTGACCAGCTTGAACATATTTATGTCAACTGCCGAGAGAATTGCGTTGAGTACGCGATCATCGAGCGTAGCAGCCTCAACTTGATCACGTGACCATGCATTTTGTGGTATTGGGACCACATCACCTTCTGCGTCAGTTTGTTTTGGTGGTGACCACCCATTTTCCACAGAAATCCACGCTCTTCTATCTAACGACTTAATGTATGAGCGGGTACGTGTCTTCCAGTACGAGTAATTCGAGCCATCCAAGACTGGAGGCCGAAATACTCCCATGTTGTTTGGATCCATTGATTATTAGAGTCGTGATACTTTCAGGACCACACTCAGTGAGTCGAGTGATGTCTCTGATACCACTTGAAAGTGTATCAACCTACTGTAAGCGAATATTTGCGGAAGCTAAATTAGAAGACACGAGATATTTTTGCGTAGGTTATATAAATTAATAACCTACACGGAAGCCTTACGGCCAAAAAGAATGATAAAAACAAGTGTTGAGCTATTACAATGTTGAGCACAACAATAACCACAACACTATCACTAAAATACTAAATGTATGTTCTTACGAGCTAAGAAACATACAGAATTAAAACTACAAAATTAATCTGCAAACACGTCTATCTAACGTCTGTCTACTGAATGAATGACTCTATTATTTATAAATAGACTACATGGGCTTGGATCCATAAGTATAGCAACTGTTTCGGCCCATGTCTCCACAATTCTCGCAGTTCAGTTGTTGTGCTCCGCATGTCTACCTGGAATTGTGGAACTACTTCAATCTGTTTGTTGACTCCGAGATTTGTGGAACAGAATTCCACTTAGCATGAAACTCTCAACTGCCTAGTACGACTTGGTCTTCTCTCTACCCTTCGTGCGTTCTTCAAGTCTTCGTGCGTCTTTTAAGAAATGCCAAGTCAGCCTTCCACGTGGCTGTGGAGCTGGACGCTGAGTCAACACCAATTGTTATGTTGAGTCAGGAGCTAAGTCAACATTCCTGTGAAGAACACAAAAACATACCTGTTAGGTCAAACATTTTAAATAACAATAGACTTTAAATACCTAACAGAGTTTGGCATGATTGCCAAGAGGATGGAGAAGATGGAAATCAGATCAAGAAAGTGTCGAAGGTTCTATAAAGATAACAAGAGTAGATACGAGAAGAATAAAGAACCAGAACGATCTGATGACAAAGCTAACACAAAAGGTAATGGTAAAACTTTCAACTGTACTGATTATACTTGCTATGGCTGTGGCAGAACATGTCATTTCAAGACAGATTGTCCTGATTTGTCAAAAAGTCAAAGAGAAGAGCTAAGAGCTAAAAGATATAGAAAACTCAAAGCTCAACGCAAGGCCATGTTAGCTAAAGAAGACTCAAGCAATTCAAGTCATTTCTCTGATAGTTCATCAGATACTGATGAAGCATTCTATGCAGAAGAAACAAATGAAGACTGGGATGAATGTTACATGGGTTTGGACAATGGTCTCGACCAGATCGAGGTAAATTCTCATGTCTCTATGTCTTCAAATAAACCTGTCTATGATTGAGGAAATGAAGATGAACCAGAAGTCTCATGGGATGAAATCAATGAGATGTTCAAGAGCTATACAAGCATAAAAAAGTTATTCTCTAAAATTATAAAAGAGAATGACAAGCTGAATGAAACAGTGAAGTTCTTGAGTGAAGCAAACACCAAGTTCGCTACTCAAATAAGTGGCCTTGGAGAACAGATCAAGACAAAAGATGCAGAAATATATTCACTCAATTCCAAGGTGAAAGATGTGATCAACAGGAAGGATGTAGTTGAAGAAAAATTGAAGAAGACCATGGAAAACACGAGCAAGATCAACAAAAGCCAAGAACGAGCTGAAATGATCATCGATATGCAACAAAGAGGAAGAACTGGTCTAGGATACAATGGAAAATCTAGTGAGACCCAGTTTGTTGCAGAAACAAAGGACATACCAGATCAAGTCAAAGATCTCAAGAACAAGAAGAACCAAGAATAAGAAGAAGAAGGGTCAACTTGCTCACTGCCAAATCAAAACAGATAAAAATCAAAAGCAAAAGACAACTGCCAAAACATCATCTACCAATAAGAAGAAGATAGACTAGGATAATATTGAAAGAAATCATCCATCTGTTTACAAAGCTATATTGAGAACAGATTACGCTGGAAGAAAGATTACATGCTACATATGTGTTCCTAACACTAAGTTAATCTGAGTTCCAAAAGGAACTTTTGCTACTAACCAAGTACCCACTTGTTGAAAGGGTAGCTAAATCTTCATAATTGCAGGATCGAAGAACTGCAAGAAGAAGTAGAGTAGCAAATGGAACAATCTGGATTATTGATAGTGGATGTTCAAAGCATGTGACATGTGATAAGAACGCTCTATCAGAATACGTGGAAAGAGAAGGACCATAGGTAAGCTTTGGTTGTAACTCAAAAGGCTACATCAGAGGCTATGGTAACATTTGTTGGGAACCCTAAAGTAGTTTTGGTTTTGATGATGATCTTTCGAAACACACTTAGTCCTTTTTAGAGCTAAACTGTTCTACGTGTTAACAAATCACTACATATAAAGTGAATTCTGATAGAGAACAGATTAGGAGATGACTTAGCATGTAAAGGAACTATTCCTATAGAAGTCATTTCTATAATAGTATAGGATGAAGATCAAGTTTTTTCACCAAGAATAAATCGATCTGCTGTCAACCAGATCACCGAGCATATCGATGTTCACAGCCAAGAACCAGATCGATAGAGTCATCAAACCACCAGATGACATCATCCTACACATCATGTCCTCTTTCCACGTCAAAATTGAAGTCCATCCAACACGGTTTGGAAAGAGAATCCACGATTGACACAAAGAATGAAAGTAACCGTTAGCGATCTGCTTTCCATACTTAGAGGATTAAGTCAACGATTTTACAAGGCAAGAACTGATATGATAGATATCAGTGATTGCAATCTACAATCAATCTCACGCCAATCAAAAACGGATCGAATTTTAAATTCAAATCATATATATATTTGAAGTTCAAGATCTGGAGGAGAATATATACGCGCTACATTGAAAAAGTAACTCTCAAGCAATCATTCTTTGAACCAGACTAAGAGCTTCAAACAACTTGTGATTCTACATCACACCAACCCAACCTCAATTCAAGTCTGTCTTATCGAGAGAAAGGAGATCACCCTGCTAGCTCTAGTGGTAACGTAGAGGTAATCTGTTGTAAATGGACACGACCCTTACTTCGTGCATAAGTATCCTTCTAGGTTTGATTGATACTTGTGACTCGTTCTCCACGAGTATAAAGAAGAAGAGTATCCTAGTAGTGGATAATCTGATCTAGTTTTGATCAGATCGTGGACGTAGGGATTTCTCGAACCACGTTAAACAACTGTGTCATTTATCTTTCTGCATATTTATTTTCAGTTGTTTATTATTCTAACTCCCTACACTACCATAGAGTTTGCATGTCTAATCAATCTGCTTTAATCAATCTGGTTAATCTTTAAGGTTTTCTTTATAAGAGCACTCACTAAATCCACCATATTTCTGCACACACAATACTTAGAAAATAATAAGATCACTCTTATTATTGTCTAAGTGTCTTCACTAGAGAGCAATCTGTTTGGACTGACCTGGTATCGATCAGCTGATCAATCTGGTTAGTCATCTGTCGAGCAATTTCTTATTTAAGAATAGCTTGAACTCTCTAATAAATAACCAAGTAAACTGAAAAGTTTGTATTTGGTATATCCCCCCCCCATACACCAAACCTTGCTTTTTCGTGACCAACAAGTGGTATCAGAGCAGTGGTTCAAACGACCATTGTTTCTGTTTCACAGGGATAAAACATGTGTGGTCAACTTGAATAGATCTAGGAAAACCTATCTTTCATTCACGTGCATACTATCTGCTATGGAATCATCTTTTGTTAGGGCTTGTGAAGAATTCTCCATCCAATGATATAGAGAATGGAGTTTCAGAATCAAAACTGCACTCAAAGCCCATCATTATCTGATGTGGAAAGTTATAGAAGAAGGCCCACTACAGATCACTGAAGAAGTGACAGTAACTACTTCAACTGGTGTAACTACACAGATAGCTCCCAAAGATCCAAGAAAATATACTGCAGAGGAATGTCGCGAAGCCAATCTGGATGACTTTGCTAAGGGGATCATATCTAGCACGGTCAAAGGCGTACATCTGGCCAAAATCCAAGATTTGAATACTGCCAAAGAGATGTGGGAAGCCTTAAGAGACTTATGTCTAGGATCAGAGGTCATGATTGAGAACAAGTTGTCTCTTGCCTGCAATAAATACGATGAATTCAAAATGAAACTAGGCGAGACCATTGAGCAAATGAAAATGAGATTCACTAGAATCCTCCTTGAGATATCAGCGTTCAATAAGAACGAGTATACTCAAAGAGAGAAAAACATGAAAGTACTCAGAGCACTTCCACCTAGCTGGGAGATATATGCAGCAATGCAACCACTTCATGCAGACTTCAATGAACTCTCTACAGAAACTTTATTTGATCACCTTGAAGGTCATGAATGTGACATTCAAAGAATTCGAGGACCAGATCATCTGTCCAAAAAGGCAGACAACAATTCAAAGAAAGAAAAAGAAGTTGCCTTCAAAGCGAAGAGCAAAACAGACGAACCTTCTGAATCCTCTACACCAGATGAAGAGAAAGGTTATGAAAAACTCTTAAAAGAGTTTGCAATGATTGCCAAACGCATGGATAAGATGGAGGTCAGATCGAAGAAATATAGATGTTTCTACAAAGATAACAAGAACAAATTTTACAAGAAACGTGACAATGATCGACCTGATAACAAGGATGAATCAAAACAGCAGACAGGTAAAATCTCAAAAACATCTAACTCAACAGATTATACATGCTTTGGTTGTGGCAGAACAGGTCACTTCAAAACAGATTGTCCTGATCTGTCCAAAAGCTAAAGAGAAGAGCTGAGAGCAAAAAGAGATCGAAAACTCAAATATGAGCGCAACGCCATGCTAGCTGAACAAGATTCAAGCAGCTCGAGTCATTTTTCAGACAGCTCATCAGAGAATGATGAAGCATTCTTTGCTAATAACAAAGAAAGCTGGGATGAATGCTATGTGGGATTAGACAACGGTCTGGATGAAGTCAAGGTAAATTCTTGCAATTCAAATTCCTCAAATGATAATGATCTTGAACAGGAAGAAGAAGATCAATCTGAATACTCATGGGAAGAAGTAAATGAGATGTTCAAGAGCTATTCGAGCATCAAAAGACTTTTTAGAGAAGTAGTAGAAGAAAATGATAGACTGAAGAAATCAGAATAGATACTGAGCACAGCTAACACCCAATTCGTTGCCCAAATAGCTGATCTGGAAGAACAGATCAAGGGAAAAGATAGAGAGATTCACTCTTTAAACTCAAAGGTCAAAGATCTCATCAACAGAAACAACGTAGCTGAAGAAAAGATAAAGAAATGCAAAGAAATGATCTACAAAAGTGATGAGCGTGCCAAGCTGCTAATCAATCTGCAGCAAAAAGGCACATCTGGATTAGGATATCCAGGTCACTCAGAAAAATCTTCAGGAACCATAAGCTTTGTACCAGAGAGAAAGCAAATACCAGATCAAGTAATAGATCTGAGGAACAAGAAAGATCATCCCCAGAAGATGATGGTGAAACAGTCTGGGTACAGACAATACCATCAAACAAAGGGACAACCAGCCCATTACACAGAAACAGATCATGTTCATAAAAAGAATGTCAACAGGACATTACCCAACAAGAATGTCAACAGGACATTACCCATTAAGAAGGGATTGAAGAATGATGAAATAGAGAGACATCATCCATCTGTATTCCATTCTCTGTGTAAAGTTGATAATGATGGGAACATCATTACCTGCTATATTTCTGTTCCTAATCCAAAAATGTTCTGTAATCGAAAGGGAACATTTGCTAATAACCAAGCACCCAAATTTTGAAGGGTAGCTAAGTGTAATTAATTGCAGGACCAGAAGACTACAAGAAGAAACAAGATAGCTAGAGGAACAATCTGGATAATAGATAGTGGGTGTTCGAAGTACATGACTTGTGACAAGAATCTACTATCAGATTACATTGAAAAGTCAGGACCACAGGTTACCTTTGGATGTAACTCAAAAGGATACACCAGAGGATATGGAAATATAAAAGTTGGCAAGACCACCATCTCAAATGTTTCGTATGTTGAGGGTCTTAGTCACAATCTATTTTCTGTAAGTCAGTTCTGTGCTAACAGTAATCAGATCGTTTTTGATACTAACAACTACTTTGTGAAGAACAAGAAAGGAGATGAGATACTCCTTACCGGAAAATTGCAGGATAGGCTATATATTGTCCAGTGGACAAACCAGATCGAGACCTGCTTAGTCACTAAAACTGTATCAGAAACAAGCTGGTTATGGCACAACAGGTTGAGTCACCTAAATTTTAAGTCAATCAACAGGATTGCCAAAGAAAAATTATCGGAAGGACTACCAGATCAAGTATATCATAAAGATCATATATGTGATGCCTGCCAAGCTGGAAAGCAAACCAGATCATCCTTTACAAGCAAAACAGCTCACTCAACATCAAGAATACTGGAGCTTCTGCATCTGGATCTGTTTGGACCAGTTAAACCACTAAGCATAAATGGAAGAAAATACACCTTAGTAATCATACATGATTACTCCAGGTTCACCTGGGTCATCTTTCTGTTAAAGAAGAAAGAGACACTAGCCAAACTACCTGATTTTCTACACAAGATCACCAAACAGAAAGAGGTGAGTGTTGTTACTATCAGAACAGATCGAGGAACAGAATTTCTCAACCAGAAGATTGAAGCATACTGCAATAAGATGGGAATCACTCATCAAACTTCAGCTGCTAGAACACCTCAACAAAATGGAGTTGTTGAAAGGCGAAACAGATCACTCAAAGAAGCATCTCGTACTGTGCTAAATGCTACCAATCTACCCAAGAAATTCTGGGCAGAAACTATCTACACAGCCTGTTATACTCAGAATAGATCATCAATCACACTCAAACATGGAAAGACTCCATATGAGATCTGGAACAACAGAAAGCCTAAGATTTCTTACTTTCGTACTTTTGGCTGTTTGTGTTACATACACAATAATGGGAAATCTCAATTAAGGACTTTTGATAGCAAAACGGATCCTGGAATATTTTTGAGATATTCTAATGTCAGTAAAGCGTATCGAGTCTACAATAAGAACTCTCATATTGTGGAGGTAACACCTCATGTTGTCTTTGAAGAGTCTATTATTGAGTATAGGTTACCTGTTAATAAACAGACAGAGAACCAGATGACTTCAAGAAAGACGAATGATGAAGAGATCAACACTCCACCAATTGCTGAAGAAATTATACAGCAAGGGGGAACAATTCAACGTAATTTGGATGAAAACAGATCACCAACAGAAAGCAATGAAACAGTCATTACAGATAATGATCAATCTGAAAATTTAAATCCAGAGGCTGAAACAAATGAGAATCCATTTCAAGCTTCACCAACAACACACTCTGAATTTGAGGAACCAATAGATCAACCTGATCCTGAGGTATCTGATGAAGAGATGACCAGGAGAAGGAGATTGATACAAGATCATCCACCAAAACAGATTGTCGGGAACCCATCAGATCGTGTGAAAAAAAGAAGAATGCATGGAGAAAGTGCCTTATTAAGCTGCTATCTTTCTCGCATTGAACCATCTGATGCTAATAAAGCACTACAAGATGCAAATTGGATAACCGCAATGTAAGAACTTAATGAGTTCAAAAGGAATGAGGTCTGGTATCTCATAGACAGACCCAAACACCAAGGAGTAATTGGTGTAAAATTGGTGTTCAAAAATAAACGAGATGAGAATGGTGAAGTAGTCAGAAACAAAGCCAGATTAGTAGCTAAAGGCTATAATCAACAAGAAGGCATTGATTTTGATGAAACATTTGCACCCGTAGCCAGACTAGAAGCAATAAGGCTATTTTTAACATATGCTGCACACAAAAGATTCAAGGTATACCAGATGGATGTCAAAAGTGCCTTCCTAAATGGTATCCTTGAAGAGGAAGTATATGTGGAACAGCCACCTAGATTCGAAGAAGCAGATCCAAATCAAAAAGTATACTGACTGGGAAAAGCAGTCTATGGTCTAAAGCAAGCCCCTAGACCTTGGTATGAGACATTGTCTACATTTCTACTAGAATCTGGATTCAGAAGAGGATCAGTTGACAAGACATTGTTCATCATCAAAGTCTAAGAGAATATCCTTTCAGTACAAATATATGTAGATGATATCATATTTGGATCCCAATCTACTTAATTTGTGTGATAAATTTGCTGAACTTATTAAAAATAAGTATCAAATGTCCATGATGGGCGAAATGAGTTTCTTTCTAGGTTTGCAAGTCAAGCAGTTACCAGATGGCATCTTCATTAATCAAGCAAAGTATGTTCACGACCTTCTGACTAAATTTGGGATCAAAGACAGTAAACCGTTAAAATTCCAATGCAGACCAATGGGAAAATTGATCCTAATCCAGAGGGAAAACCAGCAAATATCACTCAATACAGAGGGATCATAGGATCATTGCTCTACCTAACTGCCAGTCGACCTGACATCACATTTACAGTAGGAGTATGTGCAAGATATCAAGCAAACCACAAAGAGTCTCATATGGAAGCAGCTAAGAAGATATTAAGATATCTTAAGGGAACAGATCACATTGGATTATGGTATCCATGCAAAGGCAACTTTGAGCTAACTGGATACACATATTCAGATTATGCTGGATGTAAGCTGGACAGAAATTCAACATCTGGTACATGTCAGTTCTTAGGAAATAAACTGATCTCTTGGTTCTCAAAGAAGCAGACATCTGTTGCCACATCAACCACAGAAGCTGAATATATGGCGGCAGGGAGCTGTTGTGCACAAATACTATGGTTAAAACAACAACTCAAAGACTATGAGATCGATGTCAAGGAGATACCTATTTTCTGTGATAGCTCTAGTGCTATAGCAATCACACAGAATCCTGTTTTGCATACAAGATGCAAACATGTAGATGTGAGATATCACTTTATAAGGGATCATGTTGAAAGAAAACATGTACAGATCGAGAAGATACACACTGAGATACAGAGAGCAAATATTCTCACTAAAGCATTACCAAAAGAAAGATTTAAGATGCTTTGTGGGAAATTAGGATTGTTAAATCTGGAAGAAAGGACCAGATAGTCTTAGAACAGATCATGTAAAATTCCAATTGGGAATTAACACAAGATCATCATATTCCAACAGGGAATTAGAACCAGAATGACATAATCCAGATTGATATAGACCAGATCATGTAAAATTCCAACTGGGAATTGACACCAGATCACTTAGTACATGTTAATGGTCAAACAGATCAATCAAATTCCAACTGGGAATTATTAAAAGGTCATCACACTAGATTGATGTCCAAATTGGAAAGTGGCATGAACAGATCGATAATGTTGACAACAGTTCGTTAATAAGGAGATCGATCTAGACCAGATGACTAACAGCCACGTGGATATTAATTAGTTCTTTTATTAATATTTCCCATTACTTGGTCAAGGGGGAAAGTCAACAAGATACAGCGATTAAATCAATTTAATCATAGCATATATCTAAATTCTGACATTATATAGTGTTTGGGAAACGTGATCGAGGAGATTTTTACCAAACCAAGAAAAAGGAAGAAAATTGACGGCTAAAACAAAACACGCGCCACACCACAACCGTAGGATTGAGCATGTGTATCAAACGCAATGAAGAGGAGATAATAGACCTTAAGTCTATAACTCACAAGGCGGGAAAAAGTTGAAAAAGGGAAGAATATCAATTAAAATATTATCTTGTTTATCACTTATCTATATATATTTTGATAAGGCGGTTCGACTATCATCTACATTCTCCTTCTTCGACACTTAGCAAATTTTTCATCCTTTCAAACTCTCTCAATCTTCAAAAACCTATCTGTCAACATGGCTCCAAAATCTTCCCTGTTTCTTGAGCAAGTGAAGTTTCTTAATCAATACATTCATCAAGATCTCTACGCTGTTCTTGACACCTTCGGTTTTCACAAACTAGACAAGGCTTTCGACCCTGTTAAACGCTGCAAAGGTTTCAAATTTCTGAGTTTTTTTTTTTCTTTTTAACTGTTCTATATCTTGAATGCTCTGAAACCTCCTAAATCCATATTGAAAACATGGCTTTATCCATTTGCATGCATATGTAAACCTGTATTGCTGTATGGAACTTGATACTTTGTATTACTTAAACTGCTACTGAGCACTCATACTTCATTGATGGAAGGATAGTGTTCATCTATGTTGCTTTAACTTTGATGTAGGTTTTCACAATATCATTACCACACATCCTCTCCACTTCTTGCCCAAATAAGTAGCTGTCTTCTATCTCTCATGGCAAGGAGAGAAAGGTGGGAATGAAGCTACCATACGAGTCAGCAAGGGCAGCACAATTAGCAACACAACATACAATATGCTAAACATAATAGATGAAGTATACAAGTTGAAAGATGAAGGCCTTAGCCTTGGAGATCTGACGGACGAGCAACTTCAGGAGGCCATAGAGATGGTGATGGTAGTGCCCATTCACAATACGAACAAGATGTTCAACAAGGCACTGCTTGCACTTGAATTCAAAATCATATTTGAATTCGTCTAGTGAATTTTCATGAACCACAATGGTTCCTATGATCAGGTCACCCCAGAAAAATTCAAGATACTAGCTGCAGTTGTGCTGAATCTGCCAGTGAACTGGAGCAGAATCCTTTTTGATCTATTGGCAAAGGAGGCCAAGATGATCACATTCATGAAAGGAGTAAGCCCTGGAATTGAAGTGAGAAGGAGCAGCTTAAGGCACTCCACCAAAATCAACTACATGCTGGAATCATTTTTCAAACAACACAAGTGGGATACCCTGGTTGACTTCAATGACAGATTGCACTTCCCAAAGGACCAACATCAAATTGAGATGTCTATGGGCATTTCTGTAAATCTGATAGCAAGGGTGACAAACCCTGTGTATGCCAATGCTTTAATGGAGATGGGAAGCTCTAACCCAATCTGGGTTCCACCATCTGCTCCTGCTGAAAAATCCACCAAATCCAGGATCACAAAAGAGAAACAAGTTGAAAGGACACCTTCCAAGCGAGTTACAAGGAGAGCTAGCTCAGTGGAGACTTACGCTTCTACAGCAGCTCAGCAGCCCAAACCAAAAAGAAGGCGCCTACAGAAACTTTCTGATCCGGTTGAGGAGGTCCAGGTTCAAGAAGCTGTCATCTCGGATATCCCTATCCCTCAACAGGAGGTTGAGGTTGAGGATGTAGATGACATTCTGATTGGAGGACAGCCAGAACAAGCTGTACCACTCTCATCTTCAACCTAAGTCAAGAAAAGGACTTCTCACCCGCTCACACTGCCAGTCCATCATCTGCTGAACCTTTGGAGCAGATTGATGAGGATGATGAAGAAGAAGCTGAATCCTCCGATGAGGATGTGGAGAAGAAAACAGCGGAGACTGTGGTGAAACTGATAGAAGCTGAAGCTGACCGAGCAGTACTTAAGTCATTTCCAGGCATCCAGCTCACACCAGAGAGCTATGATGCAGCCAAGAGAGTCAAACTACTGCTCCTCATCAAGGACAAGGAATTATATGTCCTTGATGCCCTACTCAAAACCAGATCCATTGACACACTCAAAGTAGAAGAAGCCACATTTCTGAACATATTCGAAGTCTTCTCTATTGCAGAGTTGAGAGAAACTTACCCGCAGACTATCTTGGCAATAGCTCAGCACGAAGCTCAAAAGTTAAAGATCGATCTGAGATCTATATATGAGAAAGCTGGAATGCTACAATTTTTCGAAAGTGTGGTAGATGAGAATGAAAATGAAGAACTGGCTGAAGCTCGCCAACCGGGTGCAGCACCACAAGAATCAGAACCAGATTAGATCGTGGAACCAACTGCACAGGCTGAGGGGGAACCAGCCAAGACGAGTAAGATTCAAATTGCAGTGGTTGATTATCCACAGTCCAAAACTAGGCCACCAAAATTCTCACCGATTTTAACAATCACCTGAAGTCCCACATAGACCAGGTGGACTCAGATGTGAGGAGAATTTGCAGACTGAAACTTGAGGAGTTGAGTAAAAAGATGGATGATGATCGATCTGCTGCGGAGCAGAGGAAAGAACAGATCGATCAAACTCTAGTAACTATGTGTTGGTCCCGAAAGAGCAAGGTTTGGTGTATGGGGGGGGGAATACACCAAATTCAAACTTTTCAGTTTACTTGACTAATTAAATCAGAGAGATGTAAGCTTTCTGTAACACAGATTGCTCAAGGTGATAGAACAGAATGATTTTCTAATCGATCTGGTTCTGTCCAAGTAAAGTCTCTCAAGTGAGTGATACAAAACAGAAAGTAAGTTTAAGCTTAAACTCCAACAGTGTATCGTGTGCGGAATAATGGTGGACTTAGTCGGTGTTCTTTGTTAAGAAAATCTTTAGAAGACTTAATCGAGTATTTAGGAGATTGATTAATAATGCAGATTGAATGAGTATGACAGATAGGGAATAAAAACAACTGAATATAAATGCAGAAAGTAAATAACACAGTTATTTTTACGTGGTTCCGGAAACCCCCTACGTCCACGGTCTAATCCAAACTGGATTAGATATCCACTACTAGGATACTCTTCTTATTTATACTCGCTGAGAACGAGCCACAAGTTTCAAGTACAAGCTTGATTGAAACTTATGCACGAATAAGGGTCGTGTCCCTTTACAACTTACAGAAAACTACTGTAAACAGGCTATCTTCACGTTAATCCACTAGAAAACTACTAGCTAGTAAAGATCTCCTTCTTTTCTCGATAAGACAGACTTGAATCGAGGTTGATGTGATTACGATCACGAACGGTTTGAAGCTTTTTGTCTGAGTGAGAATTGCTTTGAGAATATTTCTGTTGTATAGCACTTTTGTGTGTATTTTCAGACTTCAAAACTTCAAATATATATAAGCTCTGAATTTGAAATTCTAGCCGTTTGTTGATTGGCGTGATTTGATTTGTGGATTGCCAATCAATCATATCTCTTCTTTCCTTGTAGAGTCGTTGATTGAATCTTCTATGAAGGGTAAGCAGATCATCTGTGATTATTTTCCTTCTGGGTGTCGATCGGTGATTTTCTTTCCAATTCTTGATGGATTGACATCTTTGACTCATTTGGTTCAGCTCCTTCTGTTTTGTTTTGAACCTTCTGGTTATGTCCTTTCTGGTTTAATGCCTTTCTGGTTTAATGCCTTTCTGGTTGAATGTTGGTTAGACATTTTCCGTTTGAGGCTTTCTTCAACTTTCTGGTTGGTACTAGCTTCAACTTTCTGTTGAAGTTATCTTGTTCCACTTTCTGTCTGAGATTTGCTGGTTTAACTTTTCTGTCAGAGATTACTTGCTTCAGCTTTCTGTCTGAGTCATCTTCCAGCTTTCTGTATGAAGCTTTCTGGTTCAACTTTTTGTCTAAGACTTGCTGGTTCAACTTTCTGTTAAAGTTGACTTGCTTTAGCTTTCTGTCTGAGACTTCTTCCATCTTTCTGGTTGAACTGACTTCGACTATCTGGTTTATAAAAACCAAAGCAAATAATACAGAACATGAATAATACTAAGTGTGACTTTGAGAGAACATCATCAAAACTTAAAATATTAGTGGGGTTCCCAACAATTTCCCCCTTTTTGATGATGTCAAAACCACACTTAGACAGCGTGATCAAATTAGCATGTATCATGTTCTGGAGAGATTAGCAGTTTGTTATTTAAGTTAAATAACAGTAAGCAACAAAAAAAGATAAGAAAACTCTATATTCATAGATATATGAATTTCAGAGTACAAGAGTCAGCAGAAATGACAGAGCAAAAAAGCAAAAGATAAGAATTATCTATCTAAGAGAACCATCTAGCTGCTCCGCCCTTCTTCATCTTTTCTCTCTGAGCGTCGGATACCAGCTGGATGCTCTCATAGATACCATCTCTCACCCTGGCATAGTTTGGATCATGGTTGTCGATTTTATAGCCTTTGATCTTTGCCAGTTGATTGATGTAGTTCAGAATATACGTCTTATCTGGAAGATTGCTGCCTGGTATAGTTGGGCAGACCATGTACTCTTTCTCTGGTGCATTTATCTGAATTTTGGCATCAGAGGTTGCTGTTCTGATCCTCTGTACTGGCTCCTGGTCACTAAAATTTTCCAGATATCGATTAAAATCTTCATCTGGGGTAGACTCTGAGTATGTAGGCTCCTTCAGATAAGTCCAAGAAAGATATGGTCCATGCCATTGTCAAACAACAGACCGATGGGATAGCTGAAGAGGTGATCAAAGCAACCAATGCAGAAACCAGATCACTATTCAAGAAGTTTGAGAACGAAGGGAAGAACTTTGTGGAAAGGAAACTAAGCGAACTGCGCTATCCCACAAAAACCTTGATTGACTCATATTTTGATGAGATTGAGATCATCAAGGAAGAACAAGAGAACTACAAAGCTGATTTGCTCAACGCTAAATCATCATTGGAGAAGAAGATCGATGACTCCAATATGAACATCACTTCACTGCTCACATACAAGATGGATACTGAGAAGGAGATGAAGGACATGAAGGAGGAGATCACCTCCCTTAAGGCACTCATCAACATCTACATTGATGATGTCGAAAAGGGGGAAGGATCTAGGAAAGGGAAGGAGAAAGGAAAGGAGAAAGGAAAGGAGAAAGTGGCCGCCATCAAAGGAAAAGGTCAATTTGGTTCCACGGATGAAAAGAAAGAAGCTCAACCTGAGCAACTGACTGCACCAGATCGACCAACCCTACCATCTGCTCAAACTCAGAAGGCATCAAAATCATCATCAAGCAGATCAAGTCACTCTCAACCGTTAAAGAGGAAGAAAAGATCTGGATCTGGTTGGTTCTCATCTGCTCTTATCAAGACAAACAAGACAAAAGAGGAGAGACCAACTGGGTCCTAGATAACTTGAAGAATGGTTGGGAGGGACTAAAGTACGGCTTCATCATGTGTCGCTACTTCATCAGAGAACCTGCATATTGCGAGGGCACACCAAATGAAGCATTCAACCTATACTTAGACATGAATGATGCCAAGGACCTGGTGTAGGCAATAAGAGAAGCTGCTGCAGAAGCCCAGGTCACCATCACTGCCCCAGAGAGGGAGTTTAGAGAATGTCCTGAAATACCTGGCACCAAGCTTCCAGACAAAACTTATCTGCTAAACTTCATCAACCAGCTCGCTGAAAACAGAGGATATAAAATAGATGCTGAGGATCCAGACTATATAGGAGTCAGGGAAGGAGTTTATGAAAGTGTGCAGCTAATATCAGATGAAACTAGAGCCAAAATGAAGAAGCAACAGGAGGAAAGGAGGAAGAGCAGATATACATTTTTTTTTCACATCTTTTACTATCTGCAATTCCAGTTTTTGATGAACTGTAAACTTATTTTGTCTCTTATCTATGAAGATCATTTGAGCTTCTGATGAAAACTTCTTATTGTCCAGAACATATACAAACTGCTTTTAATCGTTATAACCTAATAACGAAAACTTAATCATCTAGCTATCAAACCAGATCACTCTTAATGAGTTATTAGGATATAATTGTAAAAGTGTGGTTTTGACATCATCAAAAAGGGGGCAATTGTTGGGAACCCTAAAGTAGTTTTGGTTTTGATGATGATCTTTCGAAACACACTTAGTCCTTTTTAGAGCTAAACTGTTCTACGTGTTAACAAATCACTACATATAAAGTGAATTCTGATAGAGAACAGATTAGGAAATGACTTAGCATGTAAAGGAACTATTCCTATAGAAGTCATTTCTATAATAGTATAGGATGAAGATCAAGTTTTTTCACCAAGAATAAATCGATCTGCTGTCAACCAGATCACCGAGCATATCGATGTTCACAGCCAAGAACAAGATCGATAGAGTCATCAAACCACCAGATGACATCATCCTACACATCATGTCCTCTTTCCACGTCAAAATTGAAGTCCATCCAACACGGTTTGGAAAGAGAATCCACGATTGACACAAAGAATGAAAGTAACCGTTAGCGATCTGCTTTCCATACTTAGAGGATTAAGTCAATGGTTTTACAAGGCAAGAACTGATATGATAGATATCAATGATTGGCAATCTACAATCAATCTCACGCCAATCAACAACGGATCGAATTTTAAATTCAAATCCTATATATATTTGAAGTTCAAGATCTGGAGGAGAATATATACGTGCTACATTGAAAAAGTAACTCTCAAGCAATCATTCTTTGAACCAGACTAAGAGCTTCAAACAACTTTTGATTCTACATCACACCAACCCAACCTCGATTCAAGTCTGTCTTATCGAGAGAAAGGAGATCACCCTGCTAGCTCTAGTGGTAACGTAGAGGTAATCTGTTGTAAATGGACACGACCCTTACTTCGTGCATAAGTATCCTTCTAGGTTTGATTGATACTTGTGACTCGTTCTCCATGAGTATAAAGAAGAAGAGTATCCTAGTAGTGGATAATCTGATCTAGTTTTGATCAGATCGTGGACGTAGGGATTTCCCGAACCACGTTAAACAACTGTGTTATTTATCTTTCTGCATATTTATTTTCAGTTGTTTATTATTCTAACTCCCTGCACTACCATATAGTTTGCATGTCTAATCAATCTGCTTTAATCAATCTGGTTAATCTTTAAGGTTTTCTTTATAAGAGCACTCACTAAATCCACCATATTTCTGCACACACAATACTTAGAAAATAATAAGATCACTCTTATTATTGTCTAAGTGTCTTCACTAGAGAGCAATCTGTTTGGACTGACCTGGTATCTATCAGCTGATCAATCCGGTTCGTCATCTGTCGAGAAATTTCTTATTTAAGAATAGCTTGAACTCTCTAATAAATAACCAAGTAAACTGAAAAGTTTGTATTTGGTGTATCCTCCCCTCCCCCCCTCATACACCAAACCTTGCTCTTTCGGGACCAACAACATTATAATTGGAAAGACCACCATCACAAATGTATCGTATGTTGAAGGTCTTAGTCATAATCTGTTTTTGGTTAGCAAGTTTTGTGCTAATGGAAATCAGATTGTTTTTTATGCTAACAACTGTTTTGTGAAAAATAAGGAAGGAGATGAAACTCTTCTTATCGAAAAATTACAGGACAGACTGTATATTGTACAATGGAGTAACCAGATCGAGACATGTTTGGTCGCCAAGAAAATATCTAAAACAAGTTGGTTATGGCACAAGCGACTAAGTCATCTCAATTTTAAGTCAATAAATAAGATTCCAAGAGAAAAACTAGTCGAAGGATTGTCAGATCAAACATATGGCAACGATCATATTTGTGAAGCGTGTCAAGCTGGGCAACAAACCAGATTGACATTTTCCAGTAAAGCAGTTCAGTCATCTACTAAAATCTTGGAGTTACTTCATCTAGACTTATTTGGCCCAGTTAAGCCATTGAGTATAAATGGAAGGAAGTACACTCTAGTCATCATTGATGATTATTCAAGATTCACATGGGTTATCTTTCTATTCAAAAAGAAAGAGACATTGGGGAAGCTGCCAAACTTTCTCAACAAAATCACCAAGCAAAATGAAATCTCTGTTGCAACAATCAAAACAGATCGTGGAACAGAATTCCTAAACCAGAAGATTGAGGACTACTGCAATCAGATGGGTATCACACATCAGACATCTGCAGCAAGAACACCTCAACAAAATGGAGTGGTTGAGAGAAGAAACAGATCATTGAAGGAAACAGCTCGCACAATGCTTAATGTAACCAGATTACCCAAGAAGTTTTGGGCTGAAGCCATCTAAACGGCCTGTTATACACAGAATAGATCGATGATAACTCTCAGACACGGGAAGACACCATATGAAGTCTGGAAGAACAGAAAGCCCAGAATACAGTATTTTCGTACCTTTGGTTGTACGTGTTACATCTATAATAATGAGAAATCTCAGTTAAAAATCTTTGATAGTAAAGATACCCTGGAATATTTTTAGGATATTCTAATGTTAGTAAAGTTTATAGGGTTTACAACAAGAAGACTCATATTGTGGAGGTAACACCTCATATTGTATTTGATGAAACTATTCTTGAATACAGAGAAGCAGGTAATGAACAGGTTCACAACCAGATTAACAACAAGAAATCAGAAGGGTTCTACTAGAAGATATTCTGATCTGGAATACAACAGAAGAGAATGAGATTGATGTTTAACCTAATGCTGAGACCAGCTCACAGCAAGGGGGAACAGAACACATCGATCTGGAACAAACCAGACTGATTCCACCATAAATATTAGTGAACCAGTGGAAGAAGGTAATAATGAACAATCTCAAGATCAACCTGAAGAATCCAGAGATATCAACAGCTGGAACAACATCCAAGAGATTGAAACTAAGGAACTAGAAGTTGAGAACCCTTTTCAAGCATCTTCAACAGCACATCCTAAATTTGAGGACCCAACAGAAGAACCTGAGCCTGAGATATCAGAAGAAGAGATGTCCAGCAGAAGGAGATGGATACAAGAACATCATCCTCCAAAACAGATTGTTGGGAACCCATCAGATCGTGTGAAGACTAGAAGAATGCATGGAGAAAGCGCACTACTAAGTTGTTATCTATCTCGTGTTGAACCATCTAATACTTATGAAGCACTACAAGATGCAGACTGGTTTATTACTATGCAAGAAAAACTCAACGAGTTTAAAAGAAACCAAGTTTGGTACCTTGTAGACAGACCAAGACACCAGGGAGTGATATGTTTCAAATGGATGTTCAAGAACAAACGAGATAAAAATGGTGAAGTTGTCAGAAATAAAGCTAGATTAGTTGCAAAAGGATACAGTCAACAAGAAGGAATTGATTTCGATGAAACATTCGCACCAGTTGCCAGATTGGAAGCAATCAGACTGTTTCTAGCATATGCAGCATACAAGAAATTCAAGGTGTACCAGATGGATGTCAAGAGTGCATTTCTGAATGGTATACTTGAAGAAGAAGTATATGTTGAACAACCACCTGGTTTTGAAGAAGGAAACCCAGACCAGAAAGTGTACAGATTAGCTAAAGTTGTCTATGGTTTGAAACATGCACCCAGAGCGTGGTATGAAATGCTATCAACGTTCTTACTGGAGTCAGGATTCAGAAGAGGTTATGTTGATAAGACATTGTTCATAATCAAAGTCAAAAAACGTATCCTTTTAGTCCAAATATACGTTAATGATATCATATTTGGATCACAATCTGCTTATCTATGTGATAAATTTGCTGAACTAATGAAAAATAAATATCAAATGTCCATGATGGGCGAGATGAATTTCTTTCTGGGTTTGTAGGTGAAGTAGTTACCAGATGGTATCCTTGTCAATCAAGCAAAGTATATCAATGATCTCATAAAAAAGTTTGGAATCAAAGATAGTAAACCTATCAAGATTCCAATGCAGACTAACTGGAAGATAGATCTAGATCCAGAAGGGAAACCAGCAAATATAACTCAATATAGGGGTATCATTGGCTCTCTCTTATATTTAACTGCAAGTCGACCTGATATTACTTTTGCAGTTGGAGTATGTGCTAGATACAAGGCCAACCCCAAGGAGTCTCATATGGAAGCTGCCAAGAAGATACTTAGATATCTTAAAGGAACAACCCACATTAGATATCTTAAAGTAGTTTACTAGTGGATTAACTTGAAGATATCTTGTTGCAGTAGTATACTGTAAGTTGTAAAGGGACACGACCCTTATTCGTGCATAAGTTTCAACCAGATTGTGTTTGAAACTTGTGGCTCGTTCTCAGCTAGTATAAAGAAAAGAGTATCCTAATAGTGGATATCTAATCCGGTTTGGATTGGACCATGGACGTAGGGGGTTTCCCTAACCGCGTAAAACAACTGTGTTATTTACTTTACGCATCTTTACTTTCAGTTGTTTTATTCATTAACCAGCACTTTCATACAATCTGCATTCTTAATCAATCTATTAATATACTTGGTTAAGTTTTCTAAAGGTTTTCTAATAAAGAGCACTGACTGAGTCCACCATTTTCCGCACACAATGCTCTGTTAGATAACAAGATCATTCTTGATATCTACTAAGTGTTCATCACCAAAGAGAATTAATCTGGATAGACTGTGTATTGATTTGGTCAGTCACACTTAAGCAATCTTACTTCGAGAAAGCTTAATCTCTGTAAGAAATTAGTCAAGTAAACTGAAAAGTTTGCATTTCGTGTATTCCCCCCAAGGGGAAATATAATATACATGAGGAATATATATACATGAGGAAAGAGAAACATAATATTATTAAATTATTTCAACAATAGGCATCAAGAGAAATATATATACATGAGGAAAGAGAAAAATGCTGACTAGGATAAAGAATAACCGCCTAACAAACTAGAAGAAACATAAATGGAGAAAACGCGCTTCTTGAACAAAGAAGAATAGTCCAAAAATACTCCAGAAGCTAGTGGAAGCAAAACCCTCGCTCATGCATGCATCCCATGCATTCTCCAACTTTAATACTCTCCCTCAAGGTGGAGAATACAAAGAACCAAACTCCATCTTGCTCAGAATAGCATCCAACGGTGGCTTTCCCAATGGCTTAGTAAATATAACTACTAATTGCAATTGATTCGTATATGCATCAGTTTGATTAGCCCATGTAGAAATTTCTCACGAACGGTATGGAGATCAATCTCGATGTGCTTCGTACGCTCGTGGAAGACTGGATTGGAACTGATATATACAGCGGCTTGGTTATCGCAATATAAAGGTGTGGCTCTAGTTTGATCCAAACCAAGGTTCTTGAGCAACTCCCGAACCCACATAACCTCACAAGTGGACAGTGCCATTGACCTATACTCTGCTTCGGCCGATGAGCGTGACACCACATGTTGTTTCTTTGAGCGCCAAGAAATTAGAGAGAACCAACAAACAAGCAATAGCCAGAAACAGACCTCCTTGTGTCCGGACTGCTGCCTAGTCAGCGTTAGAAAAGCTGCTCATATCAAGACTGGAGGTGCATGAATAAAACAAACCATGACCCAATGATCCTTTGATGTATTTGAGAACTCTTTCAGCAGCCACCATATGACCATCACATGACTTAGCTAGGTATTGACTTAGCTTATTTACCACAAATGTTAGATTTGGCCGTGTAATGCAAAGGTAGAGGAGTCTTCCTATAAGTATCCTGTAGGAAGAGGGATCAGTGAGAGGAGTACCTTCATCCTGCTTTAACTGCTTATTTGATAACATTGGTGTAGCAACTGGTTTACAACCAATCAACCCAGTGTCTGTAACTAAATTTATGGCATATTTCCTTTGAGAGATAAATAAACCTGATTCACTTCTTGCTACTTCGATACCAAAGAAATATTTTGGTTTTTCAAGATCTTTGAACTTGAAATACTTCCCTAGAAACCCTTTGAAGTTCTCACTCTCTTGTGGTGAGTTGTTGGCCCCAAGCATGTCATCCACGTACATTGCTAGACTCAAGAAGATTCTATTGTGATTCTTGATGAAAGAAGAGTGATCAGCTGCATATGGAACCATGCCAAAGTTAGATAAAGTTTCATAAAGTTTTAAGTACCATTGGCATGATGCTTGTTTTAGTCCATACAAAGACTTAGTCAATCTGCAAACCGTGCCACTAGGTAGATACTCCCCATGGCCAATCAAACCGGGAGGAACATCCATATATATATATATATCCTCCTTCAATGATCCATGCAAAAATGCATTGTTCACATCCAAATGACAAAGTGTCCAACCTTTCACCACAGATACAACAAGCATTAGCTTCACAATGACTAACTTGGCAACTAGGGAAAATGTGTCAAAGTAGTCTACACCAGCTTGTTGTGTATAGCCCTTGGCAACAAGTCTGGCTTTGTAGCGTTCCACTGTACCATCTGCCTTAAACTTGACCTTATATACCCATTTGCAACCAATAGTGGACTTGTGAGGAGGGAGAGATGTGAGTTCCCAAGTATTATTTTGCATAAGCACATCAAGTTCTTCTTTCATAGCTAAGAGCCACTCATACAACTTGGAAGCATGAGCATATGAGGAAGGCTCAGCCACAGCAGCAACAGAAGTAAGGAAAGAAAGATAAGAGGGTTTAAGTTTATGATAAGAGAGATAGGACTGCAATGGATATTTACATGATGAGGCAGAATAAGAATTACAAAGGTGTCAGCTAAGTATGAGGGTTTATGTATGATTCTTCCAGTTCGAGAAGAAGTAAGAAGAGAAATAAGTTCATTCTCACAAGGAGTGACAGTAGGACTAACCTGTGATATAGGTGAAGTGGAGTGAGCATGGCTAGGAAACACAGATACATCATTATCAAATAGAGTGTGTGGTGGATTAGGATTAGGGTTTTGTGGTGAAGTAGTGGTAGAGGAGGGTGGAAAACTTGAAGTTGGAAGGTGAGACAAAGGAAAAACTCCCTCATGGAACACTACATTTCTGCTGATATATGTCTCATTGTTCTCTAGGTTAAGAACTTTGTAGCCTTTATATCCAGAAGGATACCCAATGAATATACACCTTGAAGCCTTGGGAGTGAATTTATCCCTCTCTCTTTCCAAGCTAGAGACGTAACAAAGACAACCAAACACACGAAGGTGATCATATGAAGGTAGTTTGTTGAATAAAGACTGAAAAGGTGTGTATTATGAGACAAAAAAATGAAGGAATTCTGTTAATGATGTAAGAAGCTGTTAAAACACAGTCACCCCAGTACATAATGGGAAGATGAGATTGAAAAAGGAGACTCCTAGCCACATTTAACCAGTGTTGATGTTTTCTTTCAACCCTTGCGTTTTGTTGAGAAGTCTCAACACATGAATGTTGTAATATGGTTCCAAAAGATGAGTACAAGATAGGTTTAGAGAATTCAGGAGCATTATCACATCGTATGAATTTAATTTTCTTTTGGAACTGGGTGTTAATAGTGGAAAAGAATGTAGTTAACACACTTTTAACATCAGACTTGTGCTTCATTAAGAAAGTCCAAACGAACCTTGAATGATCATCAACAATAGTTAAAAAGTAGGAGTAACCCTCTACAGTTGGTGTTTTAATATGGGCCCCACACATCACAATGAATCAAATCAAAAGATTCAAAGACAACAGAAGTAGACATAGGATATGGTAGTTTCTTTTGTTTGGCTAAATGACATATGTCACATACATGTGTAGTACTACCCTTTATTTGAATATGAGAAGACAAGATACTAAGCTTTTTGCTAGACAAATGACCAAGCCTAGCATGCCAAACATCGGTTGAAACAACAGAAAAAATAGAAGGAGAACAGGTGCTATGATTGCCATTGTCTTCAAGGATGTATAATTTTCCTTCTCTCCTACCCTTCCCAATCATAGTCCCCTGAGAAGCTTCCTGGATTTCACATATAGAATCAGTAAATTTGACAATACACTTGGAATCAACAGATAAGTTACTGACAGACAAGAGATTGTATTTAAATGATGGAACAAGTAAGACAGACTTCAATGTTATAGTAGGAGATAGGTGTATGGTTCCTATTCCTGTAACTTTGATATGGTTTCCATTAGGTAGAGTAACAAAGATACTTGAAGGTTTAATAGATGAATAAAAAAGTTTTGGATCACAACACACATGATGTGTTGCTCCAGTGTCAAGGATCCAAACATTGTGGTTAAAAAAAGAAGAAGAACTGGATTTAAGGTTGAGTGTGAAGTTACCAGAAAAGGCTGGAGAAGTAAAGGTAGGAGTTATTTGAGGATTATTATTTTGAGAGTTGGAAGAAGATGTTATTGCTGCAACCGAGGTCGAGCTAACTGAGTTTGCAAGGTAGACATAAGTTGCTGACATTGTTCAACAATAAGATTGAGACTGGCAGATTTGTCTGAATTTGCTCCTTGCTCAAGCTCACTGCTCTCATTTTCAACCATATTAACAGATTTGCGTACATACTTCTCAGTCTGAAAGTTTGGTTTACCTCTACCTTTTGCAAAACCTGGAGAAAAATCATGTAGTTCAAAGCACCTATCCACAGTGTGGTTGTTTCTACCACAGTGAGTACATACAAATTTTCCTCTACCAAAGCCTTGAGAATCATTAACCAATGGACTTGACACCTCACACTCCACTGGTGGTAAATTAGGTTGAGTGTTGTTGTCAATGCTCCTTTGTCGTTCCTCTTGAATAGCTAGAGCAAAAATCTTATACTCATGTGGAAGAGGAGGTGTGGCGAGTAAATGTGATCTTAACTGAGCGAAGTTGTTTAAACCTTGCAGAAAGAACAAAGCACAGTCCTGGACTTGAAAATTGTTCCATTTCTTGGAGCTATCACAATGGCACAGACCACCCGAGCACCAACACGACGGTTGATACTCCTTGAGACCATCCCAAATAGAACGCAAACTACTATAGTACTTTCTTACTTCCATAACTCCTTGTTTATGACTCATCATCGATATGCGCAGCTGGTATACACGAGCTAAATCAGCTTGTGAATACCTTTCCTTTAACTCGTCCCAGACTTGCTGAGCAAAATCCATATACATGATGCTCGATCCTATCTCCTCATCCACATAATTTCTCAACCACGAAACTACCATACTGTTACATGTCATCCAAATGCGATACTTATCATCTCCTTCATCTGGCTTAGGGAGAGAACCATCAATGAACCTCAATTTATTTTTGGCTATCAATGCAGTAACTACACATCTGGACCAGCTGATGTAGTTTGACCCTACGAGTTGATGCGCTACAATGCTTGCACCTGGATTATCACTTGGATGCAAGTAGTACGGACTTGAGGAATCTTCTGAAGAAGAAGAACCAACAACTTCTTTACCATTTCCTTTTGCCATGACAACAACAACAAACCAACAGATAACGACGAGAAAGAAACAAAGGAACTAGGAACGCGTGGGCAAACACTCTAACACTTTGATACCATATGAAAACTGGGGAAAATATCTATGGAACAAGAGAGACGGTGAAGCTGTAGAGAATACATGACGAAGAGAGAAGAGAGAGTTGGTTGATAACCGAAAAAGGAATATTATTATGTTGTTTCAACAATAGGCAACAAGACAAATATATATACGTGAAGAAAGAGAAAAATACTGACTAGGATAAAGAATAACAGCCTACAAACTAGAAGAAACGTAAAAGGAGAAAACGCGCTTCTTAAACAAAGAAGAATAGTCCAAAAATACTTTTGAAGCTAGTGGAAGCAAAACCCTCGCTCATGCATGCATTGTCCAACTTTAATATATATTGTGCTAAATTTTTCTAGTACGATCTTCATAAAAAAATATAAATGTAATTTACATAAATTTTCTTACAAAATAAGTGATTAATCAATAAACTTAACCCAATAATACCATAAAAAATTATATGTTGGAACATATCAAGAGTGATCCAACACTATGCAAGATAATATCACTTTATGATATACGCGAACTATTTTTCTTTTAAAAATTGCACATAGAGATAAAAAAAAAACATTCAATCAAAGTTTGTGTGTCATTATTTGTCATAGTGACACTGCTAAAGTTTTGTTAAATATACTAACTATTCACAAATTCTAAAATTATACACAACTAAAACATATTTTCAATTTTCATATAGTTCGTATACTAAATAAGTCAGTTTTTTTATTATTATGTAATTTTAGAAGTTATTGATTGTTTTTATATTTAATGAGAATTAACACATAAACAAATATGTCAAATTATGTGTTAGAAAAAGTGTGAGTAGAACAAACACTTTAGTTTAACCCAAAAACGGAGTCAGGCCTCCAAAAATACGAGAAGTGAAATCCTTGATCCTATCTTTCAGGAGTAGTTTTTAGTGGAAGAACATCTTGATAATTTTTATAAATTTATATTTAAGATTCATAAATTTTTAATATAATTTTTTAGGTGCAGCAATACTCCACCGTTCTACAAGGTGGCCCCCACTGGTTTAACCATAATCATTTTCAAATAAAAAAGCGTATGTTGACAAGTGCGAGATCTGCCACGCCCGCTTTCTACTAATTCTAGTAAAGTCGGGAACATGACCAATGAAAGGAATAAACGACGAGAGAAAGACAATAAATATTACCTTCATAACATAAAGTAAGGACTTATCCCGTAAATCGGGAAGTCAGAGTCATAAGCTCGATATATTACTTAACAGAATTTAGAGTTTTGTTTCGGTTCTATTACATAAAGGTCTAGCAGCGGAATATGTAGAATCGTGTAATAAAATCCTACGTGTATGAAGACACGTAGAACCCCCAAGAGTCAGCTACCAGGAGTTCGACAAAAAGCACGATATAGCACCCACGTCTTCTTCAATCTTAACCTGCACGTTTAGAAATACATGCAGGGCTGAGTACAAATTGTACTCAGTAGACACGTGCCGAAATCGCACACGTACATATATAACTGTCAAGCCATTTCAAGTGAATCATAGGGATTTTGTTTCTAAAGCACCTATGTTCACAAAGCATTTCTTTTAGAAAGTTCTAGTTTGACTGCAATCCTAGTTCTTTGTAATCAACCATATCTGAACGTTATTTGTGCCGGGGAAGTGGCCACTTCCCACAGACACTTGACCGGTCAACCTTGCGCTGACTCACAGTCCATTGTGTACACTAGTTCGAGTGGAGCCGCTAACCCACTGGAACTCGAATTCGATTATAATATAACAGATAGGCATCATACATAAATCAAAAACATTTATGGCAAGACAGTGCTTTGAAAATAGCTCGTTTCATTTCGAAAACATGCACACATATATTTTCATAGAGTAATAAAAGCCTACTTGAATAGTCTCGATTGTTGTTGGCTTCATTCTCGGAGTGCGGATCCGACCTCTTGTCGAAACCTTTAAATAAATCTCAAGTGAGATATAATCTTCTAGTGCATTTAATATTTTCTAAGTGTAAGAATATTATCCTTTATTATTTGGGGAATTATTCTCGGATCTTTACTCAACTATTATTCAAATATCGAATTTTTGTCTATAAACGTTGATTTCTCAAATCAACTATGTTTTCTAAAATTTTATATTTCATTTATTACATCTAAGTAATAATTATTGAATAAATAAATAAATCTCTAATTGAATATTTTGATTCTTAAGTCAAAATATCTATAAGTCTCTTATAGGTTAAAATAACCTAGTTAATATATATTTTAAGTATGATTTATCATTAAATCAATTATTAAGATTAAATTCTAGTTAAATAATTATAATTTAATTATCTAAATTAATTACTAGTATTTTCTTGGACTTAGTCCAACTAAATAAATTCTATCTACTAGGATTATTAATATTCTATCTAACTAATTCATTAGCCCATAATAGGAATTGGGTTAGCCCATTTGATTAATTAAGTGGCTCAATCTTATAATACAATTCTATAGGACTTTAAATTAGCCCATTTCAACATTTTAATTAGGCTCATTCATATATGTTTAATTAGCCCAATTGATAATTGAATAAGCCCAATTCAATAATAAATTTCGGCCCATTCGTATTTACTTAAGTCTAATTAGAATTAAATCAAGGCCCAACTATTATCTAATCCACTCCTATTTATTGGCCCAATTTAGACTAAATTCTCGGCCCAATTTAGACTAAAATCTTGGCCCATTCGTGTATTACTCTAGCCCAATACAAGGTTATTTTTACAGCCCAGTCCATTTAGTCATTGGCCCGTTAACCCGGTCCATACCCGGCCCAATTTCTAGACTCTTCTAATTTGCCTAACATAGACAAAACTGAATCCCCTTCTTCCCAAATCATTCTGCCGTTTCTCCCTCTCCGCTGTGCACTCTCTCTTCCTCCCTTGGTTCTCCCTCTCCGCCGGTTGTCGTCAGTATTCATCTCTCCTTCCCGGTGGCCAGTTTCCCTTTCTATCTCCTGACCTCTCTCTGCTCGCGCAGCAAATTGCTGCTGCCTTCTCTTCGTCGAGTCTCTCCCTTGGGGCTCCCCTTTCGCTGTGCCGCATCTGCCTCGCTCCCTTTCTCACAGCGCGGGCATCCTCTCTCGTCGGCGGGGGTCCCTTCCCTCAGAACCCCTCGCCGCCGCGCCTAGGCGCCGCTGTGCTTCACAGGTGAAGTTTCTCCCTTTCTCCTTCTATCTTTAGTTTTCTCCTTCTTCATTCTCAAGATTTTAATTTAATTTTTTTTTATAGCATGCATGTATTATTTTCCAATGAATTTGATTACAAGAAAGCTTTCGGGTAAGCCTAAATTTTAAACCCCCTGTTTTGGATTACAGTCTTGGAAGAGTCAATTTTTTTTAACTATAATTGCATGCTTAAACTATGTTTTATCGATTCATAAGGTGTTTTGGGAGTAATCATATTTTGCAGATTCGGTCTTATTCCCCTATTGTATAATTTGGAAAAAGCGTACTTTATAAGTTTTGATTCTATATTCGTAGGTTGGTTTCAGGCCTATTTGGGGTGATTCGAGATTTCTCGGGGCTATTCGAGGTGATTCGAACTAGTTCGGGATTGTTCGAGAGCTTTCGGGGTTGTTCGGTTTCGTCCGGGGCTATTCGGGATTGGTTCGGAGCTATTCGGGGTTGATTCGAGGCTGTTCGGAGTGATTCGAGGCTCTTCGGAATAGTTCGGGGCTGTTTCGGAGCTGTCTGAGGTTATCCGGAACTATCCTAAGCCGTCCGGGGTCTGCCGTGGCTGTCCGGTTCGAGGCCGTTCGAAGCTGCTCGGGGCCTGCTCGAAGCCGTTTGGGGCCTGCTCGAGGCCATCCGAAGCTGTTCGGGGCTGTCCGGAACTGAAGCGGCCGTGTATTGAACTTCAATACACTAGCTAAGTCCTACTTCTTCCCTTCTCTTTATGTTTTGGTGGATTTTAGCTTGATTTAAGTTATGTGTTTCAAGAATATGGGATAAATGTTGTCTTTGGTCAGATTGTGAGAATGTTTCTTGAGCAAGGATTATAGTTTCTAAGGCATGCTATGTTCATATAGCTTTCTAACATATCACAGTGTAAAATCTACATTCTTGATATGGAAATAAATATGTAGCTAAGGGGAGTAAATGTTATAGGCAGAATTCTTTACCTTATGAACTGCTATTTCTTCTCTTCTCCTGGTTCTTTCTTTAAGTTTCCATTTCGGCAGCGTTTTGGTATGGATTGAGTGGGTTGTAATTATTTGTTAAGGTTTTACTTCTTTATATAGAGGCAATGAGAGTCTATTGGTTGCTTTCTCTCTACTTGCTATCTGCACTAGACTCATCTCTTCGGATGCTGCAGGGTATGGATAGAAAGGAGGTGAGTTGAGTGAAGTGAAGTGAAGTGAAGTGGCGTGGGTGGCATCACATCTTCTCAGCCGCCTATTACTGCAGCCTACACTCTATAATTCTTTTATTTGCACTGCAGGCTTTTATCTCTCCCTTTTTTTTTTGCTGCGGTGTTTCAGGTTGATGATGTATGTAATATCTTTATTACTGTTGGTCCCGAAAGAGCTAGGTTTGGTGTATGGGGGGGGGAATACCCCAAATACACAAACTTTTCAGTTTACTTGACTAATTAAAGGAGAGATTTAAGCTCTCTGTAATTCAGATTGCTCAATATGTCAGACAAGATCGATTAATCTAATCAATCGTGTTCTATCCAAGCAGAATCTCTCGAGTGAGTAATACAAAGCAGAAAGTAAGAGTAATCTTATTCTCCAACAGTGTATTGTGTGCGGAATAATTGTGGACTTAGTCGGTGCTCTTTGTTTAGAAAATCTTTAGGAAACTTAACCAAGAATTTATAAGAATGATTAAGAATGCAGTTTGAATGAGTATGACATATAGTGAATAAAACAACTGAAATAAATTAAAAAAAAAAATAGAAAGTAAATAACACAGTTATTTTACGTGGTTCGGGAAACCCCCTACGTCCACGGTCTAATCCAAACTGGATTAGATATCAACTACTAGGATACTCTTCTTATTTATACTCGCTGAGAACGAGCCACAAGTTTCAAATACAATCCTGATTGAAACTTATGCACGAATAAGGGTCGTGTCCCTTTACAACTTACAGAAAACTGGATTTCTTCACGTTAATCCACTAGAAAACTACTAGCTAGCAAAGATCTCCTTTCTTTCTCGATAAGACAGACTTGAATCGAGGATGATTATGATAATGAACGATTCAGAACTCGATCTGGTTGAAATCTTCTCTCAGTAAATGTTTCGATGAATGAGATGATTTCTGGGCAGAGTAGATTTGAATGATATAGCAAGCTTATACACGTACAACCCCTGCTGATCTTTGTTCCGAGCTTTTATAGGTGCAGAATTTGAAATTCTGACCGTTTGAACTTGATTGATTTGAAGTAAATGTGATTTCATCAATCAAGGAAAGTGGATCCCAAGATTATCTCCTCTTGCCTTCTAATGCGTTTGACAGAATCCTCCAAGTATGGTAAGCAGATCGTTTGACAGATAGCTTTCCTTTTCTGGTCTTGATTGATTCTATTCCTTTTGTGGCACGAGGGACTTGTTGAGGTTTTGGGATTTCAGAGACATTTCATCTGATTCCAGTATTTGACTGTTGATCTGATTGAACTTTCTGGTTAAGTGTTTCTGGTTCAATCTGTCTGGGTTGATATCTATCAACTTTCTGGTTTAAGTCTCTTGAATCAACTTTCTGGTTGAGACTTGTTTCAATTTTCTGGTTGAGACTTGTTTCAACTCTCTGTTCGAGACTTGCTGGTTCAACTTTCTGTTAAAGTTGACTTGCTCCAACTTTCTGTTCGAGACTTGTTTTTTTAAGCTTTCTGTTGAAGCTTGTTTTGAACTTTCTGTTTGAAGCTTGGTGTTCATCAACCTTCTGTTAGAGACTCTCTGGTTCAACTTTCTGTTTGAAGCTTGGTGTAGCACATTCTGTTCACGTTGATTACCTGACATATAAATATATATACCAGATAGAAGTAATGCAGACCATGTATAGTCCTAAGTGTGTTTTCGAAAGAATATCATCAAAACTTTAAAATAATTTGTGGGGTTCCCAACAATTACTACTGTGAAATGTTACTTCCATCACCAGATCTGGTTTCTGTAATAAAATTTGATCCTTTTCTGCTATCTTTACTTTACAGCCTTTTATTTCTATTATATAATTATATATATATATATATTACGTTTTGTATAGGAAATCTTAGTGCTTGATTTCCCCCATACATATAATGTATAACCCATACATATAATGTATAACAAGTTGATATGCTATGAACTTTTACTATTAATACCTCTAAACGATTGATGATACAGATTGATACAATTATCACACTAAATATTATTATCACATATATATTAATATACATTACGTAATGTAATACTCCACCTAATATTATTATCACACTAAGCTTTCACCTATGATAGAATTTAAATTGAAATGAGTTGTTCCCAACTTATTTTTAAACTGAAGTACGTGGCGTTGTTGAGTCCAGACCCACTGTCCGATAAAGGGATTCAGTATTGGGCACGAGGAATTTTTCCAGCCAATATACTCACAGTTTATTAAATAAACTAGTTCGCAAGAGTACGAATTCGTTGTATAAAGGTAAGTTGATCCTAAGTCGTATTCTCAAGGAAGGCTAAACAGGGCTTTATCTATGTCGCAGAACATAAAGCAATTAAAAGAAGGGTTTTGGAATCTATCTAGGCGAATTAAAATAAAGAATTTAAAATACGAATTACCTAGGCAAGAATTAAGAAAGCAATTAAATCCTAAATCTAAGAACGAAGAATTAAAGAAACTGAATTTAAACATGCTTTGAATCGATTAATTAACATAATTGAAAAGGTTTGGATAAAGAATTGGAAATTAATCAAAAGCAGAACAAGAAGAAAATAATTCATAAAGCATTAAAGAAAGCAATAAAAGAACTCACGAATTGAAAGTAAAGATAATGCATTAAAGTACTCCGGGTTTGAATCACGAACGAATCCACAACGAAATTGAAAGGACGAACAAGAAATAAAGATCTAAACTAAAGTGTTTTCTCTCGTGGTCTAAACCCTAGACTAGAAAATAAAAACGTGAATGGGAAGTCAAGGTCTCTCATGTGCATCGCGAAGGAGGTTTAAATAGGAGAGGAAAAATCCATCTGGGTAGCGACCGCTAGGGGGTAGCGGTCGCTACCTTGGCTCTCTGATGTCATCCAGCGCCAAGGGGTAGCGCTCGCTAGGGGGCAGCGAGCGCTACCCCAACGTTCTGTCTTGGAAAAGTTGCGCAGGGCCAGCAGTCGCTAGCCCCCCAGTTCTGCCTTGGAAGATTTGCGCAGGGCCAGCGACCGCTAGGGCCCAGCGGTCGCTGGGCTCCTATTCTGCCCGACTTCATGGCTTGGCGCAGCGAGCGCTGGGGCCTAGCGCTCACTAGGCCCACGCTCTGTTCCTTCTCGTGTGCGATGAGCTATTTCTTTCTTCTTTCTTCGTCTTTTCGTCTCGTTTCTCCTCTCGAACCTTATTAGCTCTTAATGTCGATCTTTCACCTACAAAGTAGCGAATAACAGACCCAAGCATCAACTTGATCGACAATATCAACCAATACTAATCCAAATGACGAGAGAAACGAGACCAAAAACGTATAAAACAACCTCCCCACACACAATACCTTGCTTGTCCTCAAGCAAGTCTAAGTTCAACACAATACGGAGATTTCAAAACAAGAAACAATTTCAATCACGCAATAACAATCACAATCATCACAAGCACTCGATAGGGCTCATAAGACAATACATAAATCACCATTACGTGTTGCTCTCGAATATGCAATTTCAATCCGATCCAGCTCAACACACATGCAAATTCGGCTTTTAATCACTTATAGGCTAGACTATAGAACAATCTTAAGATATTATCAACACAAACCATTATCAAATCGCAAAAATTTTTAGTGATGTTAAGAACATTGGTCACTAGGTGTGAACTTCGATAAAACCGAGTATCCTAGTGTGGTTTCCCATACCCATTCCTAAACCTTAAGATTTCAATTGATTTCTCAAAGGAAGAGGGGTAGAGTTCTTTATCACCTATTCAAGCAATGCAAGTGATTTAATAACACTTTTAAAGGCCATTCGAGCCAAATTTTGGAAAGAGTGAGTTATATGGCAAAAAGTCACGAGATATGAACATTTAGAGGTTATGTAAAGTGTTCTCGTGTGGTTTCCCATGCTCATGGTTTCCAGAGGAGCAGAAGCCTCTCAACTCAATCTCACAATCAACACAATTTTTAACAAAAGTCTAGCCAACAAGCAATCTTATGTCAAATTCACACATATGCAAGCTTTCACATCAATTTATCACAAAAAACGATTACCCCACGGCAACTATGATCAAAATGCAAAGCTCATCACTCATCGACTCACAATGTTCATTCATGTCATCAAGCATATCAAAACACATTTCTCATCAAAATCAATCCTAATCATGCCAAACTTCTAACAATGCTTTCGGACACTCAAAGATATACATGATGATCAACAAAATACCGCAAACAATAAAAATAAAGCACACCCCTCCCCCTCACAAAGAAACTAGCAATGTCCTCATTGCTAACATAAGAGCAAGAGAAGGAAGGAAACTACCCGATTCGGGGTGATGCGGCGGAGTTGATGCGTGATCCACAAAGAGACATAGGAAACCGAACAATCTTCAAAAGTAAGACCAGCAAGAGAAACACCAAACAGCAAACAAAGCAACAACAAAAGGAAATAATAACAAAGAAACAACCTGGACACACATGAAAAGAAAATAAAAGGAAATACGTACTAAGCAGCAGTGACAAGTCACTGCTGATCCGGCGACGGCGGATGCGGATCATCATAGAATGCCCAGCTCGACCACTGAGCATCTAGCTCAGAAATTCGGTTGTTGTTCTCGACAACCTGCTGCTCTATCCTCCACTGACTCAAGGTTGTGTACCCTCCAAATTCATGGTAGAGAGTACGAGCTGTGGATGGTGAATATTGCCGAATGGTGTGCGTTAGAAATTTTGCCAAAAAGTGGCGGCGGCGGCAGCGAGCAGGTGGTGTTCGGTGGTGGTGGAAAGAGTCTTGGGTAGGTGGAGATGGTTGGTTGTGGAATGGGGTGAGAGAGATGGTGGATGGAAAAATTAAGGGAGGAAAAGTGGGAATGGGGAATTTTGATGGAGGTTTTAGAAGAGGTGTGCGTCGTGAGTGAGGGAAGAAAAGGGAAAGATGATTTTTGCGAGACGATCTGCGTGGAGGACGAGAGAGAGAGAGACGTGGGATAAAAGATGGATACGTATGGGTTCGCAGCGGGTAGCGCTTGAGGACTGGGATCAACCGAGGGCTAGTGACTGCTCCGACCTCGGCTTCTGATTTGAAGCTCTCTTCCAAAGTAGAATCCTGCATAACAGAGACCTCGGCAAAAGTATCAATAGAATCAATGAACGAACAATCCTTAATAGAACTAACTGAGGTCATAGCCTTGTGCTCATGTACAGAAAACGAAACTGACTCTCCTAACACTGACATCTTAATATTACCATTCTTAACATCAATCAAAGTGTTAGTAGTTGCCATAAAAGGTCTACCTAGCAATAATGTGTGATCACGCCCATTCTCATGCACATCACCTATCTCTAGCACAACAAAATCCATAGGCACAATCAAACCACCTACACTAATAAGAATATTCTCAACGATTCCTCTAGGGTACCTAACAGAACGGTCAGCCAACTGTAAGCTCATGCGAGTGGGTTTCAACTCTCCTAACTCTAATTCTTTAAAAATTGAATATGGCATAAGATTAATGCCAGCACCTAAATCTAGCATGCCTGTAACAGTCTTACCATTCCCAAGAGCTATATTGATAACGAAACTACCTAGATCTCACAGTTTCTGAGGAAGAGGCTGCTGCATGATAGAGCTGGCTACCTCGGACACCATGACGGACTCGTCGTCTGCAAATCTCCTCTTTTTGGAGGCAAGCTCCTTGAAGAACTTGAGGTAGGATGGAACATTTTGAATGATCTTTAATAAGGGCAGATTCACACGCACTTGAGAAAGCATTTCGTAGAAGTCCTTGAATTGTTGCTCCAGCTTCTCATTCCTTAGTCTGCTCGGGAAGGGAATCGGTGTCTTGTACGGGTTGGCTGCCTTGTGCAACTGAATAGCTGACTGCTCCGGTTCTATCTCCTTTTCTTTCTCTTTCTGCTCCACCATTTTGTCTTCCTCAGCTTTCGGGAGCTCCACTTTGTTATCCACGTGCTTGCCACTACGTAGAACAGTAATAGCTTGCACCTGGTGTGGTGTATGTTCTTGTCCCGGTATCCTTCCTGGCTGTAGCTGTTGTTGTACTTGATTCATAGCTCCAGAAATTTGCCCGACTTGACTCTCGAGGCGTTTGATAGTGGCCTCTTGCGCCTCCCGAGCCAGTTTGCTCTCTTGCATGAAAGCGGCAAGACTGTCCTCAAGAGATGATTTAGGCTGAGCCGGTCTTGGTGCAGATGGGAACTGTGGCTGAAACTGTGGTGGCGGCGGCTGCTGGTAAGGAGGTGGCGGCTGCTGATAGTGCGGTGGAGGTGGATAATACCCATGCTGCGGTGGGTAGAGGTCTGCGGCGGATAATACCCTTGTTGCGGTGGGTAATACTGCTGTGGAGGTGCTCGTTGGGCAGTAAAGTTTGAGCCTTGCCCCTGATTCGGCCCCTTCCATGGAGAGTTGTTCTGGGTTTTCCATCCCGAAGTTTGCTGGGCTAGATGCTGCTCGAATGGCGGGCGTGGTTGGAAACCTTGTGCAGCATAAACTTCAGCCCCTCCTTCATAAGTCATCTCTGCCATCCTGGTGCATTGATCCTCATTATGTGTCAGATCACCACAAATTGGGCACGGCTCGGGTATGGGCTCGTGCTTCACTATAGCTGGAGCCTTGCTCATCTTCAACTCTTGCAGCTCTCGCATCATGTCAGCCATCTGCTTCTTCAAATCCGGACTAACTCCGATCTCTCTGACTTCTACTCTCTTAGATCGAGAGGTTTTCTGCTGCGAATTCGTGGCCAAAGTCTCAAATATCTCAATCGAGCTCAGCTGTCTTCTCAGATATATTTCCTCCAGCTACTATATCCACCATGAACAGATAGGTGTGCTGCAATCCGTTATAGAAAATTTGCCACAGAAGTTCTGGCACAATCTGATGGTGTGGACACTGCAATCCGTTATACTGTATCCACCATGAACTGATAGGTGTATCCACCATGCACAATCTGATAGGTGTATACACCATGAACTGATAGGTGTGCTGCAATCCGTTATACTGTATCCACCATGAACAGGGCTTTATCTATGTCGCAGAACATAAAGCAATTAAAAGAAAGGTTTTGGAATTTATCTAGGCGAATTAAAATAAAGAATTTAAAATACGAATTACCTAGGCAAGAATTAAGAAAGCAATTAAATCCTAAATCTAAGAACGAAGAATTAAAGAAACTGAATTTAAACATGCTTTGAATCGATTAATTAACATAATTGAAAATGTTTGGATAAAGAATTGGAAATTAATCAAAAGCAGAACAAGAAGAAAATAATTCATAAAGCATTAAAGAAAGCAATAAAAGAACTCACGAATTGAAAGTAAAGATAATGCATTAAAGTACTCCGGGTTTGAATCAAGAACGAATCCACAACGAAATTAAAAGGACGAACAAGAAATAAAGATCTAGACTAAAGTGTTTTCTCTCGTGGTCTAAACCCTAGACTAGAAAATAAAAACGTGAATGGGAAGTCAAGGTCTCTCATGTGCATCGCGAAGGAGGTTTAAATAGGAGAGAAAAAATCCGTCTGGGTAGCGACCGCTAGGGGGTAGCGGTCGCTACCTTGGCTCTCTGATGTCATCCAGCGCCAAGGGGTAGCGCTCGCTACGTTCTGTCTTGGGAAAGTTGTGCAGGGCCAGCGGTCGCTAGCCCCCCAGTTCTGCCTTGGAAGATTTGCGCAGGGCCAGCGACCGCTAGGGCCCAGCGGTCGCTGGGCTCCTGTTCTGCCCGACTTCGTGGCTTGGCGCAGCGAGCGCTGGGGCCTAGCGCTCGCTAGGCCCACGCTCTGTTCCTTCTCGTGTGCTATGAGCTATTTCTTTCTTCTTTCTTCGTCTTTTCGTCTCGTTTCTCCTCTCGAACCTTATTAGCTCTTAATGTCGATCTTTCACCTACAAAGTAGCGAATAACAGACCCAAGCATCAACTTGATCGACAATATCAACCAATACTAATCCAAATTATGAAAGAAACGAGACCAAAAACGTATAAAACATGAGTCCAATTTAAATAGTGTAGGGATTAACAGGTTAATTTGCTGACTGATTTTCCAAATTATATAAATTTTATTAACCACAAGACATTTGGTACGTAATAGTTCTAACGAAAAGAGCGGGTCGTTACAACATCAACATGCAGTCGATGGGCACAGTGTAAGTGTGAGTATGGTTCGGTTCGGTAACTGAATCAAAAAAATAATGAAAATCGAAAAAAAATCTAACCGAAATTGAACAAAAAAAATTTAACGGAAATTTTCGGTTCGGTTTCGGTAAAAAATCGAAACTTAAAATATTAATTAAATAATATATTAAATAATTAATATTTAATATATAATGTATATTTAATAATTAATATTAAATAAATAATTATTATATAATATGTTTCAGTTCGGTTTTCGGTATTTTGGTTTTTTTGATATGAAAATCGAAACCGAACCGAAAAACTAAAAATTTATAAAATGAAAACTGAAACTGAACCAAAAAGAAAAAATCGAACTGAATTTATCGATTCGGTTCGATTTTCGGTTTTTAACCAAATTTTGCTCACTCCTAGTGCCATCCTCTTGGACTTATGTTTAACTATAAAAAGAACTATATTGAAAGTGAGTTAACACGAGTTTTAATAAAATTAAAAAATATTTTCACAAAATTAAAAATATGTGAAGTTTAAAATATTAAATATTTTTTGAGAGCGTATCTGAAAAAGAAAAATGTACACTCTTTGTTGTGGATATTCCAAACAACTAATAAGATCACAATTTTGTGGACGGATGAAGATATTTAATATTTTATTTTTATATTTCATTATTAAATTTATAATTTTAATTAATATTTTTTATAAATAAAGGATTAGTTCTAATAATTAAAATTACATTTAAATTCTTTGAAAGTTTGACATTTAAAAATATTATATACTCTATATTTTTAATTTATCAATTTAACATTCAATTAAAAATTACATACAAATTTAAAAATTAGTAAAAGTTTTTAAATTAAAGAAAAGAAATATCAAAATTTAATAACATAAAATGTGAAACACAAAAATAAATTTATATCCTATAAAGGTGACATGTGTTTAATAATATCACAGTCTTCCCTTACTTCCCCATGTGGAATATTTTGTTTCCCTTTCATAACCAAATTAGTTTACTTTATTTATACTATTTTTATTTTTATTTTTTTTTAACATCACACCCAAAGTTTGGTAGTTGCTATGTTTGACGCACAAATTATTCATTCATCATAAATTGTATTTAAACAAGTAGATACATTAAAATTAATGTAGATTTTAAATCTATAATTTAGTTAAATCCAAGTAAAGAGAAAAAACTGTAACATGCTTTGATGACTTGAAGTCTTGAAATTTTCAAATCAATATCTAGATTAGTAACTAAGTAGCCTAATCTCTTTCAAAAAGTCTAAATTGTGAATAATAATTCAAATAAAGAGAAGAAAATGTAACATGCTTTGATAACTTAAATTTTTTCATTTCAAAATTCAGGCTACTTAATTATGCTCCGAATATATTGACTTAGATTGATAATATATTTTATAAAATCTATTTTTTTTAGGAATGTCTTAATTATGTTCAAATTAATTTTCTATCACATTTGCTTCTTTTGCAAAAGTTCGAACTGATGATATAAGATAAGTAAATCAGTTATAATAATGTTTCTCGACTATTTATAACCGGTTTAATAATTAGGTGTGTGTAAATTCACCGCACACGCTGTGAGTTTGATCCAGGTTAGGACCGACACACATACAATGGTGCATGCAGAAAAAATTGTTAGTAAGGACTGAGTTTCGATGAATCAATTTAAAAAATAAATTTTACTATAATTCAAACTGATAGTAAGGACATTCTTACAAATATTTGTAAAAATACCGATAAATTTACTATAAGTATAAAATACATCAAAAAAATTGTTTGGGTAGGGGAATCCCTCCTTCCTTGGTTGTAGATCCGCCACGGCCCATATATTGAAACGTTTAAGACTAGTGAAGTATGGGGTCAGTCCATATGAAAATTCACTCAAATCCGTTGGACACAGAACCAACTCATACAAATAATATATATATATATATATATATATATATATATATATATTTTAATAGGTTATATACGTCTAGTATTTTTAATATTTTTAATATTTTTGTATTTATTTAATAAGAAGTATATATATATATATAGTATATAAAATATTTTTTACACTTTTTTAGTTATTAATTTTGGTTAGATTGATAAATTATTATGTTATGGATTGATTTTTAGTTTATGTTTTTGTTGTAAATAGAGAATATTTAATACCTATATTTAATTATGTAAATTTTTTTCTAAAATTGTTGGTAAACATTAGAAAATTAGTATGTATAATATGGAAAAAGTTATGAATTAATTAAAAAATATTCGGGTTAGGCCGAACACAAAGTCTAGGTTTGGTTGTTTTAAGGGTTTTCTTAGTGCGAGTCATTTCACTTTTTCAAAAAGTTCTGGATCTTCGGTCTGAGTCCGACCCAATATTTACCCCTATTTATAATATAAAAAATTGGAGTCAAATTCATTTTGCGTGCAAATTCTTTTCCCACTATTTATGAACTTAAATACTTTAATAGTAAAACATCAACAATACACATCAACATAATTTTAGAACAATTATAGTTACTTTTTGGGTGTAAATACCAATATAACCTTAATGAAAAAAAAATTAATTAACATGAAAAATTTGCGACGTTATATTAATGGAATGAACAAACACTATTCGTATCGATAATACATATACATGTGACAGAGTTTATATTAGGATGACATGAATTGAACAATAAACTCTCATTCGTATTGTTCGTCACAAAACATATGTTTTTCCTTCAACGTGAGGCTAACGGTACACATGAGACTAATTTGTTAGTTATACTAAGTACAAAATTGTAAGAGTGATTATAATTAATCCAAAATTAAGTTAGTGGCTATTGCATAATATTCACTATCTTAAGTGGCTAATTTTGATTTTACCCGTTCTAATTTCTCTACAATTTGAAACTGATCTAGCGAGCATATATACATGTCATCCCGTAATACATAGTAAATGAAAAGATAGTAGATCAAATGATAAGATTACATTACATTTGTTAAGTGTGATCACATGTACTGTAAGGTTAGCAGGCGTTAACGGTGTGTGAATCAACCCGTATAAGCGCCTTGCAATTTTGGAGCATCCACAAATTTAATTGATCACATGAATAATTAATTTAAAACATTTAAAACCATATCGGATAAATAAATATTACATAATTTATACATTTTTCCTTCACTAATCCTTCGTTTGTGGAGAGACGATTTGGATTGTCTGCAACGAAAAATAATCCACTCTGATTGATATATTATTTGATACGGCCTCCAAAGTTTTTAACCTATCCCCGATCTACAGTTTGATTATTGTGTGGGTAATAATCTATCAAACTTCGCAAGAGAGAGAAGATCGATTCTCACACTTTTCGAGGGGGGGGGGGGGGGGGGGGGGGGGGGGGGGGGGGGGGGGGGGGG
>JAPKLX010000117.1:498411-580766 GCA_026898415.1 Leonotis leonurus | reverse complement strand
CCTCTATTTTTGGGTTTGGTTAGAAATTTAAAGGAGAATGTGACCAAGTCCAACCTTATCTCTAATATTTCTATCTTATTCAAATAGGTTTGAAATTTGAATAAATTCAAATTAATTTGACAAAGTCAAAACCATAACTTAATTTAATTAATTTTCAATGTCAATTTGACCCAATTAAATTTAATTAATTGTTCTGGTCAAATTTTGACCTAAATTAATTAATACATTAAGTTAATTTGACTTTTAAATTAATTACTTTGGATCTAATATAAATATTTATTGACTCCACTATATGATAAATATTGAACTATCTTCAACCACTCAAATTATAGATGCAATCCGTCTTTTTTATTATTCATAATTTCTCGCGTTTTAAGATTCTCAAATCCATTAATTAATTGAGTTTGCTGACAACTGAAAATTAATTAATTTGTTTCTTCGTGAGTGATATGGTTCAGACCTTAATTATTATATATGGAATAAATTCCAACCGGTCGGGCTTTTTTATATAATAAAGTCTTTCTGAACGCCTCACGAGTATTTAATCAACTCGGAGTTAACCGAGACGCGACTCTATGTAATAACAGTCGAGTACTTCTCGCTAATCAATTATAACTGCCCAAGACATAACTTTACAGGGTTGCAAAAAACCCTTAAGTACAAACGAATCAAAGCAATGACTAATTAGTGTGTATACTAATGTCATCGTCCACATATTGAGAAATAATCAATTACCAAGATCTCGTTCTAAGCAGCAACACGATGAACTTATCTCACTATGAAACCTCACAATATATATATATATATATATATGCAAGCATGTCTGATAGCATATATATACCGACGCCATTCTGCGGGCTAAGGTCAACTCTCGCATCAAATGATATCGCAACATTTTACTGACTAGACTGTGTACCTTGTTCTACAAAGAAACTGACTATGTTACCTTCTGTAATTATGGATCCACAACACAGTCTTTAATTGTAGAAGGAGACTTGTTTGCAATTAAATAAAAGATAAATAAATAACAAACCTATGATGGAAATATTTATTTTCACTGAATTGAAATTGAAAACAAGTATGTTAGGACATCCAAGCATTAAGCATGTTTTGAGCTATATAAACCCTAAAAATCTCCCACTTATACTAAAAATCATGCTTTAGAGTATACAATATGTGTCGCATGACATAATATTCCTCCCACTTATACCTAAAGCAAGTCCATAATGCACTGTACTCCTGGTCCCTCTACGTGCCTTTCAAACGTCTTCCCATTCAGGAACTTGGTAAAGGGATCAGCCAAGTTGCTCTTCGACGCGATCTGGGTGACCATGATGTTGCCTATCCTTACTATTTTGCGAATAATATGGTACTTCCTCTCAATGTGTTTACTTATTTTATGGGCCCGTGCTTCTTTCGAGTTTTCCATTGCACCAGACTTATCACAGTAAACCGTGATACTTGAAGGCATACTCGAAATCACGTCTAGGTCCATCACGAAGCTCCTGAGCCAAATCGCTTCCTTTGCGGCCTTTGATGCGGCCACATATTCGTCTTCCATGGTGGAGTTTGCGATGCATTTCTTCTTCACACTCCTCTATCTCGGCTCCGCCACCTAAATTAAACACATAACCAGAGATAGATTTACTCGAGTGACGATCCGTCTGAAAGTCGGAATCGGTGTAACACAAGGGACATAGTGAATCGGACTAGTAAACCAAATAATACTCATTAGTCATTTTAAGGTACATGAGTATGTTCTTTACTGTTGTCTAATGGTCCCTTCCTAGAATAGACTTATATCGTGTTATCATGCATACAACAAAGCAGATATCAGATTTGGTGCACATCAGAGCATACATGACACTACCGACTGCCGAAGTATAAGGTACATGTCTCATCTCTTCTATCTCCTCAGGTGTCTTAGGACACATACCTCGAGAAAGAATGATTCCATGACTGAAAGGTAGAAACCTTTTTCTTGGAATCTTGCATGCTAAAGCGTTTGAGAACTATTGGATTCTTTAGATAGGCATAACATTCTTTTTGTACGGTCAAGGATGACCTTGATCCCGAAAATGTGTCTTGCTTCTCTCATATCCTTCATTTCAAACTGACTAGATAAGCATGCTCTTACGTCCGATAACACCTTATTGACACTTCCGATCAAGAGGATGTTGTCTTCATATAGCACTAAGTACATAACTACCTTTTCCACTCATTTCTTGTACAGACAGCTCTCGTTAGAGTATTGATCAAATCCATAGGATTTGATGACCTGATCAAAGCAAAGATTTCATGACCATAAGGCTTTCTTAAGTCCATAGATGGACTTCTTATGCTTCCATATCATGTGTTCTTTGCCTTGAACTGCATAGCCCTCAGGTTGTTGTATATGGATGTTTTCTTCAAGACTTCCGTTAGGAAAGCTGTATTGACAACCGTTTACCATACTTCTCAATCCATATGAGTGGCAACTGACAAGAGTATACGAATAGACTTAAGCATGGCCACAGGTGAGAAGGTCGATACCTTCTTTTTGCGTGTAGCCTTTTGCTACTAGTCTAGCTTTGAAGACTAAGATGTTTCTGTCTGGTCCTTGCTTCTGCTTGAAGACCCATTTAATCCCAATAGTTTTACAGCCTTCGGGCATATCAACTAGCTCGTATACTTCCTTGTCTACCATGGACTTCGGTTCGTACTCCATCCCCTCTTTCCAGAGGTGACAGTTCTTATCTTGGACTTCTTCGCGGAAATTCCATGGGTTTGACTCATCAAGGCCTGAGACTGAGTCAGATGACTATTCCACTCCTATGAATTGGTCGGGTTGGCAAACAACCCTCCCACTACGACGAGACTCCACTACTGGTGGTACAAGTGTTTGGGTTGGTACTTGTGGTGGTTGTGTTTCTTGTGAATTTGGACGAGTTATAGTTCTCATTTCCTCGAGAACTATCTCGCTTCTAGGCTTGTGGTTGTTCATAAGTTCTTCTTATAGAAATCATGCGTGAGTGCTAATCATGACCTTAAGATCTCTAAGAGTATATGAATCACACCACTCTGTTTCTCTAGGATAGCCTACGAACTGATATAAATCAGTTTGAGGTTCCAATTTATCGACGTTATTTTCTAGCATGTGTGCTGGACAACTCCACACCTTGAGATGTTTAAGACTGGGCTAGCACCCAGTCCACAGCTCTATTGGTGTCTTATGAACTGACTTGGATGATACTAAGTTCAATGAGTAAACTGCCATATCTAGGGAATATCCTCAAATGAAGTGGGAAACTCTGCATAACTCATCATCGACATTACCATCTCTATAAGCACTCTATTTCGTCTTTCAGCTACACCATTTTGCTGGGGTGTCCCTAGTGCAGTAAACTAGGATAGAATCATTGCTCTTGATAGATGGTTCAAAAACTCAGCACTGATGTATTCGCCTCCGCGATCAGAATGTAGGAACTTGTAGTCTTTCCATGACGATTCTCCACAAGTGCTCGGAATTCCTTATATTTCTGATAGGATTCCGTCTTGTGGTGCATCAAGTAATCGTATACATATTTCAAGTAATCATCAATGAAAGTGATGAAATACTGTGCGCCACCTCTAACCTGGATCGACATTGGACCTCAAACATCGGAGTGAATAATGTCTAACAAATCATTGGCTCTATTTCCTTTGACCTTGAAATATCTCTTGGTCATTTTATCTTCCAAACAGGATTCACAAGTTGGGAACAAATTTATTTGGAGTTTATCCAAAGGCCCAAGTTCCACTAACTTTCAAATCATCCTAAGGTTAATATGACTAAGTCTTAAGTGCCATAGATATGTATCATTTGATGAATGACAAGAAGCTTTTAGTTTCTTGGAGTTAGTAGATAAGTTAAAAGTTGCATTTCTTTGTCGCTTAGGTTGTGCAGTAATACTATACAAGTTGTTAACTAACGTGCCAGAACAGATAAACAAATCTTCTTTCTTGATAATGACTAAATTCTCGAAAGAAATTAAATATCCATCAAAAATAACTTTAGAAACTGAAATAAAATTCTTTCTAAAACTAGGCACAAGTAGAGCATCTCGTAAAACTAAACTAGTAGAATTAAACTGCAACAGTCACCACTCTCGTAGCGTTGCCCAAAGAGTTGGAAACCTCTTTGTCTCTAAGTAGCCTGGATCAAAGGAATGCCTGCGAAAATCTACTTGATTGAATTGGAATTCAAAGGAAAGAAGGTGTGGAGCTTAAATAACTCACTCAGAACGCTTTTCAAAAGATTACGCAATACAATTAGGTCGAATAAGCCCTTCTGGAACAAATATTCAGCCGCTTGTGAACAACAAACATGGTCAGTGGACCGTGTATCTACTACCCACGAGTGGGCAACACTAGCTATGAAATAGGATGTAAACAAACATTTAAAGAACACTTAGTTTTAAAAAAATGGGTTTTTCATTAATTGAGGAACAAATTAACCACCACATTCCACACAATCTGTCTTTCATCTTCTGTGAGAACAAAACATTCTAACATAACTTTATAATTTGGATCATCTTCTATGTTTATAAAATACAAAACCTGAACACCAAGATCAACAACTTTTTGTGATATGTGATCATTTGTTCTGTATATGTTAACTTGCCAAGAAAACGAGAAAAATTATACATTGGTGTATTCCCCTCATACACCAATAGTTGCTTAATCGGGACCAACACTTAGTAATTTATTAAACAATGGTTTTGCATTGATAATAAAATATTATGGCATATCATATAAATCATATAAGATCATCCACATTAATAGCAAATAAGGACAAATTAAAACAATTAAGCACATAAATTTACATCCAATTATCCAAAAGAGGATAAAGAAAATAAAAACTCCTAAAATCTACGAATTTAAATCTAAAATCCATCTTTTCCTTCGTACGTCGTTTAGCGCACCCAAATCAAAATACAACTGAGCCCGGAAGAGCTAAAGAATTCAAAAATATGGGCGTAGAAGCACGCAGGCGAGGGCGAAGGTAGGCCAAAGCACGAAGTGCTGGGCCTACAGCCTGGCACGCTCACGGGTGCCAACGCGCGTCTTGCATGCGGCAGTTTCTCACCCAGCGTTCAAGGTAGGCGCTCGACATCCCATCACCAGTTACCAGTATTCGAGGCAGGCACCCAGCACATGCGACACGTGCCGCAACCTCTCAGCAAGCCTCAGTGCCACTTGGCAGACTTTGGCTGAACCGAGGGAGGCCCGAGCTCCAGCTTAGGCCCAATTCCGATGCCTTGCGACCCTCGAGTGCGGATAGGGCTCGATTAGGGTGCGGCGAAAGTTAGACGATGATGATTCAAATTTGAGACGTAATCCATTGGTGATTTTATTTCCTAGATTTTAGGAATTAGTTTATTTCATTTTGAGGATTTTATTTCCATATCTTTTAGGAATTGCTGCCATGTTTTCAGGTTTTTTGTCTTTATCTGTTTGATTGACCTTATCTACTATATTATGGATGATCTTATTTGATCTTATCTGATATTATCTGCCATAATATGTTATTATCCGGAAAAACTTTTATTAATTAAAAATGACGAAGTGATAATTGTAATTGCATTTTATTTATTTAATTTGTGAGAAATACATATGGTCTCCATGAATCGTTCTTTTCGTGAAGTATTTGTCTTGTTTTCAAGCTGAATCACACTTACCAGTTCACGTGATAAGACTTCTTTTGATAGTTGTAAGAAATTATTTGGTGGTAATATGACTGACGAGCCCGTTTTTTGTGCTATTTTGTGTCATGTTTCCTTTGTTTTGCGCTCTTTTGTGTTAGGTCTAGATCGAGTTATTTTTTCCTTTGTTTTGTGTCGAGTTATGTTTAGGAGGACACAAGTATGGGTAGCAGGTTGTAGGTCAAGTTGGAGAATATCCTGTGAAAGAGGCAAAATTATGCGCGAAGTTCCTTAAGCAAGCTGAAGCTCGAGCAAAAGTTTCACACAAGATCATACTTCAACTGATGGAGCCAAACTTGGGAAGCACCGTGGCCATGACGAAGGAGAAGGAGGCAGCAGATGGTGGCGTAATAGACAGAAGGAAAGATGCAAAGGAGTGGCAACCAAGACTTTCCATGCGCGAATTATGGAAAAAGATCTCCCTTTCCTTTCAGCGAAAATCTAGAAGATTGGAAGTATCTCCTATACATGGGTGGATCTACCAAAGAGGGAAGGTGTCACCACCAACCCTAGACATGTCAATACGCCATCAAAGATTACCCAGGCGCATTCAAACCTCCTATATTAGCCCAAGCTTCAAGCTAGGGATACGTGAGAACTTGAAGGGGAGTGTGCGACATTTCCAGCCGGCCGGTGCTTTATTTTCCAAGTCTAGGTCATGTTTAATTTCTCATGAGTGACTGGGTGAAAGAAAACAAATCCTACGGGCACCTTTATGTTTCTGCTTATGTTTTTATGGCCTTGGTCAGGGTTGGTCCTGCCAAGAGGTACTTTTGTTAGCACTACCTTTTCATATTTTAATCAAGTATATTTTTATTTATTTCTTTTGTGTTATTTACTTTAAGCATGCGTAACTAGGTTTATTTACTTGACTTGAGAAAGATGAGTTGAGTCGAAGCTTAAAAGTCTTGAGAGGTCTGAATGAACTCATAACCGTATTTATATGTTCTTAAAGCACCAGATCGGATTTTATATAACTTGATCAAGCCCTTGATGTTATAACGGTCGGAAACATCTTGGGCAATGTAAAGTTACAACTGAGTACTGGAAGCCCAAAGGGTTAAGTGGTTTCCGTCTTGCCAGTCATAGGGTACAGTGTGGTGATGTGGATGGAGATGCCATGGACCAAGCACCTGAAAAGCATGGAGTGTCTATGGTAGCTGATCCACTAATGTCTAGTTGGGTACACTGGAGTACGCTTGGCTTGAGCATAAGCATGGGCAAGGGGGTGAGGTAGTGGGTAACTCTCATCTTCTGGGTCGAAAAGGTGTGTTGGTAGGGCTTCGGCGGCTACGTGACAATTAAAAAAGGGGTTGCCCGAGTGATGTGTTTGCTGGTAGGAGAGAAACCCCAGACTTACACTTGCTTTTAACCAACGACATGTGAATATCTTTGTACCAATGGTCAAGTCATAAGTCAAGATTTAACGAATTAATTCCAAGTCAAGTTTCTTTCTGTATTAATTATATTTTTTGTTTTCTTTTCAGTTATTTTCCTTTTCAGTATTTACTTTCTGCTTGGTTACGACTTCTTGCCCGAGACAAGACCAAGAATCAAAACCCTCCAAAGTGACATCAAGAGATTACTTCACCAACTCCATGTAGGATCGACCTTGTACTTGCCACTAGAGGAACCTAGTGTAAGGATAGTTATTATAAATTTATTTTAACTGGAGTGATAACGACTGATCTCTATCACATTGGCAGCGTTGCTTGGGAGTTGCACCTTCCATAATTTCTCTCTCACCTTGATTCAGGTCTTGTCTACGGTGTATGCTTCAATCCAACCTTGAAGGAGAACTCGGTGACATTTGGTTTCATCCATAGATTGAGAGAAACGTCAGGCGAAGGAGAGGCAAACTAAGGAGACAAGCATAACTTGAACGAGAAGCCCGTCAAGCAATAAGAATGGTGGAGGAAAACGGAAATGGAAATGCAAACAAAAACGCACCATGAAGCAAATGGTGGAGATGATGAAGCCGACCATCAAGAAGAATGTTAAGGTGTGCCAGCTGTGCTATGCAACCACTCACTTGGCTGATGAATGCCCCACTCTAGTGGAAGAAGAGGAAGTCAATGATTTTGGACATACCAACAATGGATGAAATTCAAACCAAGGCCAAAAGAAATGATTTGATCCCCACTCATAGACTTACAACCCATGATGGAAGAACCACGAGACCCTAAGATATGGAGGAAAACCAAAACCAAGCTACACCTGAAGCTCAACATCAAAATTAGAAAAAAGGACTCACTCTTTCCGAAACAGTGCATAACCTGTCCAAGGAGCACCACAAGTTCAACGACGACTTTGAGAAGTTCAAGACAGAAAGTCGAGGAGCCCTGCAATCACTGGCCAACCAAATCTCCAACTTGACCCAGGTTATAGTCAAGATGGACAACAAACAAGGAGGACTGCCTTCCATGTCTAGGTGAACCGCAAGCTATAGGTAAATGCGGTTATGCTCAAGAATGAAAATTTTCTACCTAAACGAGTGGTGGAAACTGCCAAGGAGATGGTGGATTCAGAGGAGATAGTAGATGAGGAGGAGGAGCATGTCAAGAAATCAAAATAGAAATTAGATCCCACACCTAGAGCCAAGTCGCCCAAGAAGGCCCTGAAATATAACATCTACAACAAACCACAATTTCCCAGGAGGTTGGCTAAGAACAAAGAAGCTGAAGAGATTAACGAACTACTTAAGGTATTCCAAAAGCTGGAAGTCAACATTCCACTGGTTACTGCACTTACATCTTATCCAAGATGTGCAAGGTTCCTGAAGGAGTTGTGCACCAATAAGATCAAATACACAGACGATGTAAGTTTCCTTGTGGAAGAAAATGTTTCCACAGTACTGAAAGGGGATCTACCAATTAAATGCGAGGATCCAGGGATGTTCTTTATCCTGTGTGTAATAGGAAACACCAGAATTGATCAAACCATGCTAGATTTGGGAGCTTCGCCCCTCTCTATGTACGAGGAACACAAGATTGGCCCACTGAAACCTTCCAGGATTGTGATCCAGCTAGCAGATAAGCCAAGCGTCTACCCTGAAGGCATGGTGAAGGACGTTATAGTTAAGGTACAAGACTTAATTTTTCCTGTAGATTTATATGTTCTTAACATGAGCAACTCAACTGCCAAGAAGACATTGATGCTATTAGTACGTCCATTCCTCAAGATGGCCAGAACCTTGATCGATTGCTACACTGGGAAGTTGACATGCCAATACGTGGTAGAGATGGTGACTTTTGACATCTACAAAGCAGAACAACACTCACCAGATGTGGAGATAGTGGATTTTGTGGGATCCGTTGAGAAAGATATCAAGGAGACCTTGCCACATATCCTGAACAAGATGGAGGACAAACCAGACAATGAGGAAGGCAGTGCAAAAGAGGAGACCACTAAAACATCTTTCCAAGCAGTTGAAAATTGAGTTCCAAAGCCACTCTTAGTTACAAGGAACCAATTGGTATCATCCATAGTCAAGCCACCCAAATTGGAGCTGAAAATCTGCCCAAACACCTCAAGTATATCTACTTGGGCAAAGAGGAGACATTGTCAGTCATCATTAGCTCAAAGCCATACCAGGAAGAGGAAGAAAAGATCTGAGATCTACTCTGGAAGTACAAGGAAGATAAATGATGGACTTTAGCTGATATCAAAGGAATAAGCCCTGCGGTATGCCAGCATCACATTCTGCTTGAGCAAGATGCAGTACCAATTAGAGATCCACAAAGGAAGCTCCACCCAGTCATGATGGAAGTAGTCAAGAAGGAGATTCTCAATCTCCTTGAGATGGGGAAGATCTACCCCATATCAGATAGCCGATGGGTTAGCCCAATCCACGTTGTACCAAAGAAGTCTGGTATACAAGTAGTCGAGAACGAGAACAAGGAGTTGATCCCGACAAGATTGCAGAAAGGCTGGAGAATCTGCATAGACTACATGAAGTTGAACAAGGTGACAAGGAAGGACCACTTCCCACTGTTGTTCATTGACCAGATGCTTGAGCGGCTGGCAGGGAATAAGTTCTTTTATTTCCTTGACGGATACTCAGGATATATGCATATATGGGTAGCACTCGAGGACCAAGAGCAGACGATGTTCACTTTCCCCTTTGGAACTTTCGCTTCCCGTAGAATGCCTTTTGGGATTTCCAACGCTCCTTGGACATTCCAAAGATGCATTATGAGTATATTCTCAGACCTTCTTGAGCACTGCATTGAGGTATTTATGGACGACTTCATGGTCTATGGATGCAGCTTTGGCCAATATCTTGAGCACTTGAAGATGGTACTACAAAGATGTGTTGAGAAAGGTTTAGTGCTCAACTACGAGAACTGCCACTACACGGTCAAGGAAGGAATCATGCTTGGCCATGTCATCTCTTACAAGAGGAATTGAAGCGGATCGTGCCAAAGTAGAGGTTATTGCCAAGCTGTCATACCCAACCAATGAGAAGAAACTACGAGGATTGCTTGGGCACGCAGGTTTCAACCGTCGCTTTATCAAGGACTTTGCCAAGATAGCCCAACCAATGAACAAGCTGCTCCAGAACAATGTGCCATGGGATTTCAATGAAGAATGCAAGAAATCATTCTAGATGTTGAAGAATAATTTGATGTCGGCACCAGTAATCAGACCACCCGAATGGGGGATGCCATTTGAGCTAATGTGCAATGCTAGCGCTTATGCAATCAGAGCAGTACTTGACCAAAGAATTGGCAAGGAGAGACATGTGGTTAACTATTCTTCGAAGACCCTCACCGGAGCCCAAATCAATTGTACCACCATGGAGAAAGAGCTTCTTGTAGTGGTATTTGCCTTTGAGATATTTTGCTCCTATTTCTTCGGGAGCAAGACAATGGTCTACAAGGATCATGCAGCTTCGAAGTATCTCATGGCCAAGAAGGATACCAAGCCATGCTTGATAAGATGAATTATACTTCTCCAAGAGTTTAAAGAGTGGAGCCCAAAATCATGTGGCTGACCACTTAAGTATGATCTTGAGGGAAAAAGGGAGACATACTACTCACTTAATGAAATATTTCTCGACGAGGAGTTGTATGGAATAGGCACTACCGAGTCATGGTATGCCAACTTGATCAACTAAAAAATGACAAAGACATTCCCAATAAGTTGGATCAGTACCAAAGAGGAGAAATCAAGAAGCTAAGAAAGTCATTTATCTGGGAAGACCCATACTTGTGGAAGAAGTGCTTTGACTTAATCCTCCGAAGGTGTATACCCAATGAAGTGCAAGGAAATATACTTGAGATTTTCCATGAGAAAGAATGCGGATGACACTTGGGCCTCGACGAACGTCAAGAGAAATCCTAGATAGTGCATTCTACTAGCCAACAATCTTCAAAGATAGCTTTGAGAAATGCCGAACTTGCGACCAATGCCAAAGAGAGAAATATTTCCAAGAAAGATGAGATGTTATTGGTGCCTGTCTTACCAGCAGATATCTTCGACGTATGGGGAATGGGTTTCATTGGGCCTTTGCCCAAGTACAAAGACAATCTATACATCTTGCTAGCAGTGTATTATGTTTCTAAGTGGATAGAAGTTATTGAAACCTCAAATATGGATGTTAGAACAATGGCCAGATTTGTTAAAGGAAACATCTTCAACAGATACGGTAATGTCTAAGGCAATAGTCAGCGACTGAGGTACACACTTTTAAAACTCCACCATCACTAGTTTGCTCAAGAAGTATGGCGTCCACCACCATATTTCCACAAAATACCACCCCAAACCAATGGGCAAGCTGAAGTCTCCAATCGAATTGTGAAACAAGGAAGGACTGAAGTGATAACCTTGATGACGCACTATGGGTGTACATGATAGCCTACAAAACGAACATTGGAATGTCTCCATACCGCATGGTATATGGAAAGCCATACCATTTACCAATCGAGCTGAGCACAAGGCATTTTGGGCAGTGAGCAAGATCTACCAAGACTGTAATGAAGCTGTCAAAGGAAGAAAGCTAAGTCTACAAGAATTAGAGGAGATACGACTTGAGGCTTATGATAATGCAGCCTTCTACAAGAAAAGGCTGAAGAAGTGACATGACCACATAGCCCAGGAAGGAAGTTCAAAAAAGGCGAGTTGGTGCTTCTATACGAAACAGCCTCAAGTTCGCCTCAAGCAAGATGTCTACCAAATTGAAAGGACCACTCATGGTTTTGAATAGGCCTAAGGCATATTATGGATTTCGCCTGGGAAGGAAGAGACAGACCTTGCTTTAGAAGGTTCCACAGAACCCTAATCTGAGAAGAAGCACTACGTCGATGCCAACGACGTTAAATCAAGGCACTGGCCAGGAGGCAACCTAGTATTTTATTTTCTTTTTCATTTTTATTTTGGTTTGTTTTTATTTTTTCTTTTAGCCCAGGGGCTCAATTAACTCATTCTAGCACTTTGTCTTGAGCAAAGTGTGTGAGTGTGGGCAAGGAAGGTCTCAATTCATTCCTCTTGACCAACTCGGGAAAAGGAATTCCCCATTTCTAGAAAACCCTAGTTTTTTGTCTTGTGTAGGATGAACATAGAGGTAGGAAGAATGGCAAGAGGCACGGAGCCTTTTACGCTACAAAAGTAACTGACACCCCACGTCAGCACGTTAGGCAGGTAATAAAGTACCTATGCCTGCAAATCTACCCCCTATAACCGTCATCACCTCTCCATATTTTGGACGTTACACACCTTTTCCCCCTTTAACTTCTTCAACTCCTACATATTCTCTCATAGTTCCAAATTCAAACACTCAACCACCTCCTCCACTAATCCATCTTCTCCGTGCGACAATCCCATGGTCCTTACCCGTCCTAAAAACAAGCTTCAAAAAATTGCAACCGGAGGCACTGTAGATCTATCATTAGACGATGAGCCAGAAACAATGGTGCCAAAGAAAGTGATGGTGAAGAAGAAGGGAGAAGTTTGCAGCCAACCCTCCTCGACTACCAGAGAGCCCATACACACACCTGAAGCAACCACGACGGAGGCTCCTCCCAAGACAACACCCGATAGCCTAGTGGAGGAGGATCTCACCTCAAAGCCAATAGAGGAAGTCACTGAAAAATTTCCTCCCGACACTATTCTAGATGCGGTGAAGAGAAACCACCATCACAGGTATCTAAAAAGGAAGCCAAAGGCGAGGAAGAAAGCAAGGAGGAAGAAGCGGACAAAGAAATGGGAGAGGGAGAAGCGACAAAAGGAGAGGAAAAAGAGAAGGCCGACGAGATGAAAGGTCGACAACCCAAAGGAAGCCAGTCAAAGGGGAAGTTCTAGCAAGACTCAGATGGAAGTGGTGGAGAAGATCTACTCCGATGAGAGAACCCCACTGAAGAAAAATTCGAAATTGTTGCAAGAAAGGAGAAGGCAACACCCTCGAGGAAGACCACCAAGGAATGTTAAGGCAGGACAACAGTCAAGATGGAAGGAGGGAAATTGTGGTCGCCAAGACCATAGATTTTTCCCTCCTCAAGAAATTGAACATAGAAGAACAAGCCGAGAGAAGTTCAACGCGATTGGCTGGGAAAATTTCCTGGACTAAAAACCACCACTTATGGTGACTTGGTCAGGGAGTTCCTGAACTGAAGGTAGAGATAGAGACTGGAGGAATCCCAAACCAGACTTGGTCAAGTTCAACCCGGAGTACAGACAAGCAGTAAAGGTGGTATCCAACGTGACCAGAGAGCAATGGATTAGGTTGTGAGAAGGTCTTGCCTGCATGAAAATTTCAAAGGGAGCGAATCCAACGCATCTGCCTTGACAAATCCAGTGGTCCAGATGTGTCACCGTATCTTGACCATCAACCTCTTTGGTAATAAGGACAGCAGCAACATCGTCTCGTAGAGTGAAATTTTTATACTCTGGACGATGGAGAAGATGCAACATCTCATCTTCTCAGCTTTTGTGGCCACGCAAATTAGAAACATCATGTCCAAGCCAATGCAGCATCTGTCCTTGGCTCATCTCCCGACCATCGATGTCAAGCAGCTCAGCCTACTCGGTGTAGACTATGACACACCCAAGGAGCATGAAGACCACTTTGATGTGCCACAAGTCAAAATTCTTTGAGAAATTTAAGGAATTCCGGGAACTTTTGGAGGACCATCATGGGAAGACTATCAAGTGTCTGTGTTCTGATCATGGAGGCGAATACCTCAACACCAAATTTTTGAACCACTTATTAGAAGTTGGGATCCAATCCCAATAGATCGCACCAGCTACTCCCCAACAAAATAGTGTGGCCGAGAGACGGAATATGACTCTTATGGAGATGGTAGGGTCAATGATGAGTTATGTGGAGTTGTCTATTTCGTTCTAGGGATATGCTCTATAAACAATGGTGTTCACATTAAATTTGGTGCTGTCAAAATTGGTCCCTAAGACACCTACCAAGCTATGGACCGAGTTAAAGTTCTGTCTAAAACATCTCAAGGTGTGGGAAGTCCAGCATACCTGCTAGAAAAGGAGGCCGATAATTAGGCTCCTCGTACTGGCTTGTGTGTGTTCTTTGGCTCTCTTCAGGAGATGAAGGGGTGTGAGTTATAAAGGCTTAGAGATTGTAAGTTCATGATTAGCACCCACACTCGATTTCTAGAAAAATTATTCGTGAACAACCACAAGTCCAAAAGCGAGATAGTTCTCATTTACATCATGTCAAAATCCACAAGCATCACAACCACCACAAGAACCTACCCAAACACTTGTACCAACAATAGTGGAGCCTCGTTGTAGTGGGAGGGTTGTTCGTCAACCTGATCGATTTATAAGAGGGGAAGAGTCTTTCAACTCGGTCCCCAGCCTAGAGAAATCTGATTCATGGAATTTTAATGAAACTATCCAGGATAATGATTGTCACCTTTGGAAAGAGGTGATGGAATTTGAACTGCATGTCATGGTCGACAAGAAAATATATGAGCTAGTCCACCTGCCCGAAGGCTGCAAAGCCATCAGTAGTAAATGGGTTTTCAATCTGAAATGAGGACCATACGAAAACGTCTTAGTCTTCAAAGCTCGACTTGTGTCGAAAGACTATACTAAGAAAGAGGGCATTAATTACAATCTGACTTTTTTCACTTGAGGCTATGCTTAAGTCGATACATATACTCTTCTCAGTAGTCGTACATATGAATTGAGAAGTATGGAAGATGGATATCAAGACAACTTTCCTTAACAGAAGTCTTGAGGAAAACATCCAAATGTAATTGTTGGATCGGGAGCGCCCATCAGAATTGGCGTACTGGCCCCACACACCAACACTTTCTTTCCCAGCCTGCGCTTGACCTTGGAGTTTCTACTAAGGGGTCACCTGAAAAGATGATGCACCATGTTGGTATGAGTAGTACTAAATAATTCATTTAACCTCTCGTCAACAATGGTAATGCAAGCCCTTTTCGACTGAGGCAGGCCGCACTCCCATATGTTCTCTCGGGTACGATACACGGAGGACCCCCAACCGGGAGGTGCTGGAGTCCACTTCCCAACAATCCCCCCCTCAGCACCATCCCAGTACTCTGGAGGATGCATCGGACCTTGAGATCATATGCTGGCGCTCCTTCGAACCCGGGCCACGGGGCTACCTGTGACACCCAGAGGACCGTCAATCTTGCACCTCGGATTACGGCCGTGAATCGTCATAACCCCTAGAGTTGTTGTGCCCAAAAACCCCTCCCCTCAGGAACTCCCTGCCTAGGGATGGCACCCCCCGGATTTGATTCTTCACATCCGAAGCCCCGGCTCTGATACCAATTGTTGGATTGGGAGCGCCCATCAGAATTGACGTACTGGCCCCACACACCAACACTTTCTTTCCCAGCCTGCTTTGTCCTCACTGACAGGCTAACCCAGGACACTTCCCAGTAGGTCACCCATCATAGTATTGCTCCAAGCCAAGCACGCTTAACCTTGGAGTTTCTACTAAAGGGTCACCTGAAAAGATGATGCACCATGTTGGTATGAGTAGTACTAATCAATTCATTTAACCTCTCGTCAACAATGGTAGTGCAGGCCCTTTTCGACTGAGGCAGGCTGCACTCCCATAAGTTCTCTCGGGTACGATACACGGAGGACCCCCCCTCCGGGAGGTGCTGGAGTCCACTTCCCAACAGTAATAACCTGAAGGTTGTATAGTTCAAGTAAAGGAACACATGGTGTTGAAGCTTGGGAAGTCCATCTTTAATACCCCGAATTTTCCTAATACTATTTAGATATCTTACTACGACTAATTAAAGATTTTAGGAAGAGAGTATACCCTATTAGGACCTACCATATGAATTTGGCACCCGATGAAACTTTTTAAACGTTTATTTTAAAAATGATCTTTTCACGAATAAGTCAAAAGCATGTCAATATTATACTCATTTTGTAGGGTTTTTCAAAAGAAAAATATTGGCACTAAGTTTTCTCAAAAATGAGTTCGTACGTAACCGCTACGAATTTTTAAAGTTTAAGCACGTCGTATAAAAATTAGTTTTTCATGCATTACCGAATGTATATCAATATTATAGTCATTGTGTAGAGTATTAAGAAAGGGAGATGTTGACATTGAGTTTGCTCGAAAAGAAGATCGTGTATAGAAGTTACGACGTTTTAAGGTTTAAGCATTAATAATAATATAATATAATATAAAAAAATAATAAGAAATCAAATGTTCCCTTATAAATAGGGGAGGGGATGCGATGGTTTAGGTCGCTCATCTCAGACGAAGAATTCTTCCTTTTGCTTCTTCTTCTTCTCCTTCCCTCCTCTTCTTTCTATCATTTTTGAGTTTCGAGGTTCTGCGAGTTTGAGAATCGAGAATTGGTTCAAGTCAAGGTACGTCAAGGTAAGGTCAAAGGGTAGGCATGGATCTTGACAAAGGTGGCTCAGCCGCCATTGAGTCTCCGCCGCCATCGTTCCGATACCGTCATCTTCATACTTTCTCCCCTCATTCTCTTCTTCATTCATATTCATGTTCATGACTATCGGTCTATCAGACGGTTAACGTCCCTTAAGATTTTGAGTTTCTGACCATAAGATTCGTTACTCTGCCGGATTGAATTTTAGATTTGGATCCCGGTTAGGATCGGCATGTCATGATTTATTGCTTTATTTCATGTTTTTCTAAAGGAAAACTATTCACGGTCTATCATTTTTCAATAAAATTTATAGTGCATGTAGAGAAAAAAATATAGAATTTTATGAAAGAGATTTCATTAATTTTCATCTATCCAATTTTCATAGATTTGAAAAAGACTACGAATCTTCTCGAGTAAGCTTCGAGGTAAAGTTGCATGTTTTAAAAATGTTTTTACATATTCCTATAGGGAATAATGTGTTGGGTATTTTTGCCTTCTGGGCCAAGTTGATTTGAAAACCCGGGTATTACCAAAATGACCTTAGAAGACCTAGAAAGCTCTCGGTTCCTCGTTTTTACTTTACTCGCGTTTTGTTTTGGGATTTGAGGCCAAAAGTTGTTCCGTATAATTGTCAGGTGCTTACGATTGGGAACGAGACGTTTTACAAATTTACAATTATCACACGGTATTGGTATTTGCTGACAGGTGGGTGTATATATGTTTTCAAATGAATTTTTGAGTTATTAAGCTCTGATATTTATGACAATCAAAATGGATGTCCATGTTAAAATGTTTTTCTCCTTATTGGATAAGTGATCCCTCAAGCATGACGATCGGATCATGTGCTATGTTAGCGCACTGGCACATGGTTAGTGTACATGTGGGTTTATGTGGATTGTCCCCATATATTCTCGAGTGAAGTCAGTTTGGGTAAAAGTTCCCTACTGATGAAGGACATAAATGATGGACCTCTATGGGCTGTCCCCATATGTTCATAGAAGGGTATCTAATGTCAATATTGAGCCAAGGAAAATGAGATCTCAATGGTTTTGGTATGCATAGAATGACTTTCTGTTTTAAAACTTTCTATGTGATACTGTTGAAGCATGGATATTCCTTTTCAAAAAACGATTTCGAAAAAGGTTTTTAAATGGCATAACCCATGGGGTACATTAGTACTCAACCCTGCAAAATGTTTTCAAATTATTTTGCAATTGAGCGGCTGGTGGTGTCGTATGAGGCTAAGGCAATGGTTGTTGCAAACTGTCATGTTATGTATTCCGCTGTCAAGCTCATGTTCTTTTTCAGTCTCTGATTCTTCATGTTATTGGCTTCATGAAAATAAAAGGATTCATTGTTCCTTCACGAGAATTACTATTGTCTATTATATGCATTCATGTTCATAGGAGAGCTTAGAAGTAGTCGGCCCCTCTTGGACGCTCTACTCCTCGACCCCTTGTGATGTTGTCGTGTAGCACCGACCACACTTGGAGAGTTGGGTGAGTGACTCCTTTTGGCGAGCTAGGCTCACTAACCTCCGCCCTTTATTGTCGGCTCCTATTGGAATGATTTGGCCGCTTGGGATTCTGGATTACTGCTCCCATGTTACGAGCTATAATCTCCAACCCCGTCTTGCATTGCATCTCTTTGCATCCGATTGTTCATTAATCATGACATCATTGTTGACTATATCTACTGGTGGATTTATTTGTCTCTTCCCTTATTCAGATTAGTCCTAGTTATAAACGAGTTACTGTCCATTTTTCAAGGACAATTCTTCTTTCATGATTACACGTTTCATGTCCCCCCTTTCTTCCCCGCTTCTTTTATTTCCCCCCAGTCACACTCTGGCACGTGCGCCGTCCCTCGGGATCGGGGCGTGACACCATCTATCGACTTAAGCAAGCCTCACGGTCATGGAACATTTGCTTCGATAAGGTCATCAAATCTTATGGATTTGATCAGTGCCCTAACGAGAGCTACACATAGAAGAAGTGTGTGGGAAATGCTATTGTATTCTTGGTGCTATACGTAGACAACATCCTCTTGATCGGAAGTGTCAAGAAGATGCTATTGGACATTAGGGCATACATGTCTAGTCAATTCAATATGAATGTTATTGAACAAGCATATTCTCGGGATCAAGGTCATCTGTGACCGCAAAAAGAGAATTTTATGCTATCTTAGGATTTATATCAAGACAATACATAGGCGTTTTAGCATGCATGACTCCAAGAAGGGGTTCTTACCCTTCAGGCATAGAGCCACTCTTTCTCGAGACATGCGTCACACACTTGAGGGTATTGAGGAGATGAGACGAATACCTTATGTCTCAGCCCTTGATCGTCTCATTTATGCTTTGATCTTCACTACACCGGATATATGTTTTACCATAGGCATGGTAGCACGATAAAAGTCTAACCAAGGAAATGACTATTTGACAGCGGTAAAGAACATACTCAAGTACATTTAATGGACGAATGAATATTGTTTAGTTTACTAGTCAGATAATATTTTTCATTTGGGTCACTTGGACTCTGAATTTCAAACAAATAAAGACTCGAGGAAATATTCCTCTGGCTATCTATTTACTTTGGGAGGCGGAGTCGTTAAATGAAGGAGTGTGAAACAAAAATGCATTGTAGAATTCACCATGGAAGCTAAATATAGAGCTGCTTCAAAGGCTGCAAAGGAAGTTGTGTGACCTAGGAGCTTCTTGATGGACCTTAATGCGATTTCGAGTATGCATTCGATTATCATGATTTATTGTGATATCTCAGGTGCAGTGGCAAACTCAGAAGAACCACATGCCCACGAGGCAATCTAACACATTAAGATGAAGTACCATATCATTCGTGATATAGTGTAGAGGGGAGAGATAGTGGTGTCCAAGAAACTGAACGGGCAGACATTCGAGAGGCACATAGAGGGACAAGGAATGCAACGTGTAGAGTTTGTATAATATGGAGGATTGATGATGTCATGTACATAGATAATATACTCTAAAGCATGTTTGAGTTTAAGTGGGAGATTATTAGGGTTTGTATATCTCAAGCATGTTTTATACTTAGACGTTGTAAAAGACTTGTTTTTAGTTTTATTTTAATGAGAATATACTTTTTTATCATTGGTTTGTAATTTATTTTCTGTCGATTATTTTATTGCAAACAAGTTCATTTCTACAATTGTAGACTGTGTGGTGGTTCGATGATCAAAAAAGGTAATACGTTCGAATCCTTTGTAGAATAAAGTTCTCAGCCTAGACAAACATGGATTGTCTAGTTAAGAAAGACTGCGGTATCATTCTGATGCGAGAGTTGACCTTAGTCGGCAGAATAATATCAATATGTGTATGTTGTTGTACATGCCTGGCATATATATATTGTGTGGTTTCATAATGAGATTAGTTCTGTGTGCTGATACTAAGAACGAGGTCTCAGAAATTATTTATTTCTTTGAGGATGACATTAGTATGCGTGGTTGATTGTACACTACTTTGATTCATATGTACTTGAGGATTTTTTACAACCCTATACAATAATGTTTTGGGTAGTGGTTGCAAGGAGAACATCTCCAATTTGTCCCCCAATGGATATCAGAGCGGTTTGCCTTGCAGGGCCATCTATCCCCATCTGGATTGGAGAGAAGACATGATCATGGGTTTCCAAGTGTGGATTACCTACATGGAATGTGACACGACATGTGTTTGGTTGTGTATTATTGACAATAAGGTTTCTTATCATTGATGGTGGATCTGTCGTGTTTGTCAGTCATGGTTGGCATTACAAATACTCTCATATGTTTACTTAGACTCGTTAGATTTCTATGGGCCCCACAGTGGGCCTCTAATTGTAGGGATAGAATCCTATAATCACGGAGTGACGTCAAACACGTTCGGTTAGGAGGGCACTAGAAACTAGTCAAAGCAACACACGTTAGAGCCCTTTGTAAGCATCAAAGGATTTACATCAGACACCCCCACCGGTTCTTAGGAAGGGCTTTGACGTATGCTGCTTTTGACAGGTTGCTAGTACCCTCCTAACCGAACGTGTCTGACGTCACTCCATGATTATATGATTCTACCGTATAGCAGTGATGCTTAATATCAACACCAATTGGGTCACATGTTATATGAGTTGATCCATGAAGAATGCCAACTTGTTTAAGTAACTCAAGACGAAGAAGAATGTGTTCAAAATCTAGAGATTAATAAGATGTTGAGGTTTAGAATAAAGAGCAACTATATTATTGAGAAGATTTTCTCAAGTCTTCATGGAAGGATGCTACTACCTTTGAATCAAGGCTTGTTCTCCCAAGGACAAGCATCAGTTGGAGATGTATCTGGGTTTGACGAGCCACACTTATTTCAAGATCACAGATCCACTTATTTTGATGTCTTCTTGAGACATGTAAATTCAATCTAGATTGGGTGGAGCCACAAACCAAGCAAGCAGCAGTAAATACAATGAATGATAAATAAGTCGACGAAAAATGCAAGCCCACATTTGTGCCTCGATTTTCTCTTACGTCGTTGAATCATGTTAAGGTTTGTATACTTAAAAAAATGCTTAATGCTTAGACGTTGTAACAAACTTTTTTTTTATTTCATTTAATGAGAACAACTAATTCTATCATTGGTTTGTGCTTTATTTTCATTATTTAATTGCAAACAAGTCCATTTTCTACAATTGTAGACTATGTGGTGAAGCCATAATCATGGAAGGTAACACATTTGTCTCCTTTGTAGAATAAAGTTCACAGCCTAGATAGACTTGGATAGTCTAGTCAGTAAAAATTGTGGTATCATTCGATGTTTTGGGTATTGGTGATTGGTTTAGTAAGAAGTGCTCAATTTTTGTCACATAGAATAACGTCTCAATAAACCCCGAGTTGATTAAAATCCCTGTGAGGCGTTCACAAAAGTTTATTATATAAGAAACCCGGCCGATTAGAATTTATTCCATATATAATAATTAAATTATGAACCATATCACTCACTTATAAACATATTAATTAATCAGAGTTGTCAGCGAACTCAATTAATTAATGGACTTGTGAATATTAAATGCGGGAAATAAGTAATGATAAAAGGATGATTACATCTTTAATTTGAGTGGGCGCCGGATAGTCCAATATTTATCCTATAGTGGAGTTGATCAAATATTAATATAAGATCTATACTTTATTATATTTCCTAGAGTAATTAATTGGAGTCAAAATTAACTTGTTCAATCAGTTAATTAAAGTCAAGGTTTGACCGGGTCAATTAATTCAAATTAAATTTGTCAAATTGACTTATTTATTATTTAAATAATTTAAGTTAGAATTTGACATGGCCAATTAATTGGATAAAGAAATATTAGAGATAAGGTTGGACTTGGTCTTATATTGGAAGCTATAGGTTAATTCCCCTTTGAAACTTTAACCTAGCCCTTAATTACAACAATAAATAAGAGGGAGAAGGTGGCCGAAAACTCACTCATTCTATAAGCAAATTTCGGCCACACACAAAGCACATGCTTGTGTGTGTTTTCGTCCACATATAGTTCACCTTCAGTGTGTATTTCAAATTCAAGGTATTTTCACCTTGGGAATTTGATTCTTCCCTTTTTGACAAACCCCGATGAATTATCGCACACATGATAGTCGGATTGTAGGTGAGGGCCATCTGTTATAACTTTTGAAGGTCAGATATGACTTATCAGAGTGGATTATGGTTCGTAGTCAACGATTCAAATCGTCTCTCCACAAGCGAAGGATTTACAAAGGAAGATGTATTAATTTTATTCCACATTTTAATTTCATCATATGTGGTATTTGTGATTAAAATTATTTCTTTTATTCAAATTATTAAACTTGTGGATCATGCGTATTGCAAGCCCCTCAAACGGGTTCTTTCAGTTAGTATCATAGCCGGTCACATGATTCTAATTTTTTAAATAAATATGATTTAAATATATTTGATATGCATGTGATTTAATTTTGAATATTACATCTGCTAGATTTGCCGTATATATTTGTATGAATTAATTAGCTATATGTTTAATACCGCATTTAGTTCCGATTTTAATTTATTTTTCGGTGGCCTGTTTATGACCGGAATTGTAATCACACGTGGGTTGACCGTCTTAGATTAGGATTATTTTTCATTTTTCCCTATAAATTTTGTAATTGAGTGAGAGGAGAAAAAACAGCAAAAAACGAGACGAGAGACGGAGGTCGGATACGGGCCGCGACGGGATTCGGGCACTCTATCCGCAGGGGGCGCGTGGCAAAGTGCAGGGTGCGACACGCAGCATGCGAAGCAGGCACGCGCGGCACGTGGAGCTGACATACAGGCGCGGCACAGGAGCCCTGGCTCGCAGGCAGCCCTTGTCCATGGCTCGACAGCCCTGTCTACGAATGAGCTAGGCTTGGGGCAAGCCCTAGCGTGATCCAAGGCCCACCCTCGGCCTCTTTTACTCCATTGGGTGCGAGTGGGGTCCAATTAGGGTGCGACTGCGGCTTGTCAACGGCAATTGACGACGGACGACGAACAGCGAGAAGAAATTTGACGAGAATTTGTTTCCTTAAATTGAGGGATTTTTTTTCCTATATTTGAGGGATTAGTTTCCTTAGTTTGAGGGATTTAATTTCTTTAAATTGAAGAAATAATTTTTAAGAGTTAAAAGGAAATTTGATTTCTTATATTATAGGAGTTAATTTCTAGAATTCGATGGAGATTTGATTTTTTCAACTATAAAAAATAATTTTTGAGATCTGGAGAAGATCCGATTTCCTTAATTTTAGAAATTAATTTTCAAGATTCAGAGGTGATTTGAGTTCCTATATTATAGGAATTAATTTTCGGTATCTCGTAGAAATTTGATTTTCTAAAATATTAGGAATTAGTTTCCAGTTTCCAGCAGAGATTTTATTTTTCATATAGATTAGTATTTAATTTCCTTGTTTCAAAGAATTTGTTTCCTTATTTTAGGCAATTTGATTTCCTTATCCGTTTGTGGATAATTAGTTGCAGATTTAATTGTCTTGTTTTGAGATTATGTCTTTATCGATTTTCATTGACTTTATATGTTATTATTATGAGTGATCTTATTTGATCTTATATGCCATAATATGTTATTATCTTGTAAAAACTCTTTATTAATAAAAAAATAACTAAGCGATAATTGTAATTGCATTTTATTAATTTATTTTGCTAAGACTACATATGGTCTCTATGAGTTTGTCTTATCGTGAAGTAATTTATCTTGATTCCAAGCAGGATCACATCTTACCAGTTAACGTGATAAGACTTTTTTATGATGGATGTAAGATGTTGTTCGGTGGCAATATGACCCCTCCGCTTGTGGGCTTATTAAAATCAAATGACGTTCTTTGGTGTCAGTATTCATGGTACGAGCTTAGGTATAATCTGGCAGTTATTATAGCACTGCGCGGCCTCTGACTGTTTAGTTGTATGACCAGTATAAACTGTTTTAAAATTGAGCGTGTAATCAATCACACTGTGTGGCTTGCATGAATTAATTTTAAACCGTATGTTCAATACATGATATTTTTATTTAAAAGTCAAGGTAAATGATTTGAAAGTCATGCTTACCAAAACTAAGAATAAGAGTATGTTCAATGCATGATCGTTTTATTTTTAGCTTTTTCGATTATATGCGTTTGAGCATGTTAAGAAGATAGATTGTTTATTTTATTCTCAGTTCTGTAAGCATGACTTTCAACTCATGTACCTCCACTTTTAATGAGATTATACTCAGAGGTCCTAAATATAATGATGGAAATTAATATTTTATTCTCATTTAAAGTCGAGGTAAATGAGTTGAAATTCATGCTTACAAAACTGAGAATAAAATAAACAGTATGTTCAATGCATGATCTTTTTATTTATAAGTTTTTCGATTATCTGCGTTTGAGCATGTTAAAATGATAGAATGTTTATTTTATTCTCATTTCTGTAAGCATGACTTTCAATTTATTTACCTCGACTTTTAATGAGATTATAATTGGAGGTCCTAAATATATTGATGAAAATTGGTATTAAGGTTATTCATAACCTTATTTACCATAGCATTAGTGTTGGGAACCCTCACAATATTTTATTTTCATGATGGTCTTTCGAAACAACACTTAGATTTATTTTAAAGCTTGCTTATTAGACCAATCATGCTCATATTGTAACAGGGAGATCACTTAATTCATAACTGAACCTGATAGGGAGCAAGTCTGTCTCTATTCTTGGGTGTTGGTATATTGTAAAGAAAAGACTAAGTTATAAAGTCTTATCTATAGAAAGTCAACCTCTTAGAACAGGTTAGTTGATGACTATAATGTATAGGGCCAAAATACGTTAAGGCTGTCCTATAGGAAGTCATCTGTTCTAGATAGTCTTCTGATGCAAACCAGCTAACCTGATGCAAGCAAACAACCTGGACCTAACCTGCTCTACACCCAGCTCTTCTTATCAACCTGAGGAGCAAACCTGGACCAGACCACCTCGCTGATAGTGAACCTGACCTGACCATCGTGGAGAGTGCACTTGTCCCTTACAAATCACTAAATTAGAGATTATGTAATCTTCGGATATACAATGAGTCATTTGAAGTTTTACATAATCATCTGATATTCTCAAAATCATCTGCGTATACAAAGCGTCACCCAATGTTCTTAGAGAGAATCTCATTCTTATGCCATGTCACCAGAATTTTCAAAGAAAGAAGGATAATCAATCAGAGTTCAAAGATGGAAAAAGATCAATCATCTATCTATTACCATAATCAAGGAGATCTCGTCAAATCTTTCTCTACATGGAAAGAGGATCAATTAGGGATTCAAATCCATAATTGACAATCAATATTTAATTCACGCCAATAAAATCCAACGGTCAGAATTCAAATTTTGAGCCTATAAAAGCTGCGAACAACATCTGGAAAAGTACACTACACAACTACGCGCGATCATCATAAAATTTCTAAAGTGCTGAAACTTTGTCCATAAATCTACGCAACATCGTAGGATTCAACGACAAAGTTTTCTCATTCTAGAAGTATTCGAAGCCGTTCGTGATCGTAATCACACCCAAACTCGATTCTAGTATGTCTAATTGAGAAGGAGAGTTGATATCTTTACTAGCTTAGTAGTTTTCTAAGTGGATTAACATGCAAGTATTCTAGCAGATTTATCTATAAGTTGTAAGGGACACGACCTTATTCGTGCACAAGTTCCTGTCTAGTTTTGATTAGAACTTGTGGATCGTTCTCAGCGAGTTTAAAGAAGAGAGTTTTCTTAGTAGTGGATGTCCGATCTAGTTTGATTGGCCCGTGGACGAAGGGATTTTACCCGAACCATGTAAAAACAATTGTGTTCTTTACTTTACGCATTTATCTTTCAGTTGTTTTATTCACTAACCCTTCACTTGCACACAAACTTGCATTGTTTTAATCTACTCTTAATATATTGGATTAAGTGTTTACAAAGGTTTTCAAATAAGAGCAACCAATTAAATCCATCACATTCCGCACACTACACAACTTATGATAGCAAGATCACTCTTATTTTTCTTACCTGTGTAACTCACAAGAGGAAACTTATCTTGACAGATCGAGAGTGAACCTGGTGAGTGAACCTGGTCTGTTAACTCAAGCAATCTCCTTTCGAGAAAGCTTAATCTCTCTAGTTAATTTGGTGTATTCCCCCCCCCCCTCCCCCCCAACCCCATACACCAAACCTTGCTCTTTCAGGACCAACAAGTGGTATCAGAGCAGTAGTTCAACTGACCACTGTATCTGTTTCACAAGGTTAATACCTGCGTGGTCAACTTAAAAAGTTCTAGAAAAATCTATTTTCACTCACGAGCATATTATCTGTCACTATGGAATCTTCTATTATTAGGGCTTGCGAGGAGTTCTCTATCCAAGGATACAGAGAATAGAGTTTCAGAATCAAGAATTTTCTGAAAGCCATCACTGTCTCATGTGGAATGTGATAGAAGAAGGTCCACTGGCTATATATGAAGAAAAGACCCGTGTAGGGGACACTGGAGTTGTAATAGAGCATGTACTCAAAGATCCCAGAAAATACACTGCTAAGGAACGACGTGAAGCTAACCTAGATGACTTTGCAAAAGGATTCATTTCCAGCACAGTCAATGGAGTTCATCTAGCGAAAATTCAAGATTTGGATACAACTAAAGAAATGTGGGAAGCATTGCGAGAGTGATCGAAAACAAACTTTTGATGGCCTACAACAAATTTGATGAATTTAAGATGCGACCTGGAGAATCCATTGACCAAATTAAGACCAGGTGTACTGAGATCTTACTGGAGATATTTGCCTTCAAGAAGGATAAATATACTCAGAGAGGGAAAAATCTCAAAGTCATCAGAGCACTACCACCTAGCTGGAAAATCTACGTAGCGATGCAGCCATTAAGAGCTAACTTCAACATTCTCACTACTGAAGCTCTATTTGATCATCTAGCTGGTCACGAGTACGATATGAAGAGAATTCATGGAACAGATTACTCATCCAGCAAGAAGGGAGAAAGCAGCTCCAAGAAAGAAAATGAGGTAGCTTTCAAAGCCAAAATTCCAGCCGAGGAACCAGTTGCACCTGCTATAGAGGAAGAAAGCTCAAGTGATAAACTGCTTAAGGAATTTGCTATGATTGCAATGAGACTAGAGAAACTGGAGACCATATCGAGGAAGTATCGAAGGTTTTACAATCATTATACTTGTTATGGTTGTGGTAGAACAGATCACTTCAAGACCGATTGCTCCGACCTATCTAAGAGTCAGAGAGAGGAACTAAGAGCAAAAAGAGATTGCAAACTCAAAGCTCAACGTAAAACTATGCTAGCTGAAGAAGAGTCAAGCTCAAGCCATTTTTGAGAGAACATTGAACAAATGAGACCTGGAGAGAACAAGTTCGATGACTTCAAGATGAGACCTGGAGAGAACAAATGAAGAATAGGTTCATTGATATTTTACTGGAGGTATCTGCTTTCAAGAAGGACAAATATGCCCAGAGAGAGAAGAATCTCAAAGTCATCAGAGCATTACCACCTAGCTGGGAGATTTATGCAGCCATGCAACCAATGAGAGCTGATTTCAATAATATCACCACTAAAGAACTGTTTGATCATCTAGTTGGTCATGAATGTGACATGAAGAGAATCCATGGACCAAATCACTCATCCAACAAGAAGAGTGAAAGTAGCTCCAAGAAGGAAAAAGAGATCGCTTTCAAGGCTAAGATTACAGCAGAAGAACCAGTTGCACCTGAAGCAGTAGAAGAGAATTCTTATGACAAACTGCTCAAAGAATTTGCTATGATCGCGAAGAGAATGGAAAAGATGGAGACCAGATAGAGGAAGTATCGTAGATTCTACAAAGACAACAAGAACAAATACCAGAAAGTAGAAATCAAGATCAATTTGATAGCAAACCTAGGTAAGAAATTCTAACAATTCTACTGACTATACTTGCTATGGTTGTGGGAGAACAGGTCACTTCAAGACAGACTGTTCTGACCTGTCCAAGAGTCAAAGAGAAGAGCTAAGAGCAAAGAAAGATCGAAAACTTAAAGCTCCACGCAAAGCTATGCTAGCAGAAGAAGGCACAAGCAGCTAAAGTCATTTCTTAGACAGCTCATCAGAGAACGATGAAGCATTCTATGCACATGATCAAAAAGAAGATTGAGATGAATGTTACATGAGAATTGACAACGGACTTGATCAGAATGAGGATGGAAGAAAAGCAAGAAGGAGTCAAGTAGCAAAAGGATCAATCTGGATAATTGATAGTGGATATTCAAAGCATATGACTTGTGACAAGAACCTACAATCAAACTATGTAGAGAGACAAGGTCCACAGGTAACCTTTGGTTGTAACTCAAAAGGTTATACCAGAGGGTATGGTAATGTTAAGATTGGCAAGACCTCTATTTCAAATGTTTCTTATGTTGAAGATCTTAGTCATAATCTATTTTTTGTTAGTCAATTTTGTTCTAATGGTAATAAGATTGTTTTTTATGCTAACAACTATTTTGTGAAGAATCAGGAAGGAGATGAAATTCTTCTTACCTGGAAATTGCATGAAATTGTATATTGTGCAATGGACAAACCAGATCGAGACATGCTTAGTTACTAAAACTATCTCGGAGACAAGCTAGTTATGGCACAAACGACTTAGCCATCTGAATTTCAAGTTTAGTCAAAGGACTACCAGATCAAGTATATGATAAAGATCATATCTTTTGAAGCATGCCAAGCTAGGATGCAGACCAAGTCATCATTCACCAGCAAAGCAGCTCGCTCATCTACCAAAATACTGGAATTATTACATCTAGACTTATATGGCCCAGTCACGCCATTAAGTATCAACGGTAGAAAGTCTACATTGGTCATTATTGATGATTATTGAAGATTTACTTAGGTTATCTTTTTGTTTAAGAAAAAGGAAACGTTAGAGAAGCTGCCTGATTTCTTCAACAAGATCACTTGACAAAAGGAGTCCACCATCGTGACTATCAGAATAGATCGTGGAACAGAGTTTCTAAACCAGAAGATCGAAGCATATTGCAATCAGATGTGTATAACTCATCAGACATCTGTCGCAAGAACACCTCAATAGAATGGAGTTGTTGAAAGGCAGAACATATAACTTATAGAAGTAGCACGCACCATGCTCAATGAGACCAATTTGCCAAAGAAATTTTGGGCAAAAGCTATCTACACAGTGTGTTATACACAGAACATATCAGTTATCACACTCAGACATGGAATGACTCCATATGAGATCTGGAACAACAGAAAACCCAGAATTAAGTATTTTCGTACTTTTGGTTGTACGTGTTACATTCATAACAATGAGAAATCTTAATTGAAAACTTTTGATAGCAAAGCTGACCCTGGAATATTCTTATGATATTCAAATGTCAGCAAAGATTATCGAGTTTACAATAGGAAAACTCATGTTGTGGAGGTAACACCTCATATTATTTTTAATGAATCTATTCTTGAATACAGGGAAATAGGTTAATAATCAGATCACTACTAGAAGATTAGGAGAAATATTACTCGAAGATGTTCTGATCTGGAATTCACTTGAAGATGAAGAGATTGACGTTCAACATATAGTTGAAACCAACACACAGCAAGGGGGAACAACTCACGTTGAACTTAATCAGGACAGACCAGTTCCAAAAAGTAGTGAACCTGTGCAACCAGACGATAGTGAACCTGCTCAAAGTCAACCTGATGACACCAGAGAAGATAACAACAGCTCGAATGTCAACTAGGAGATAGAGGATGAAAATCCTTTCCAAGCAACCTCAATAGCACACCCAGAATTCGAGGAACCAACAGAAGAACCTGAACCTGAGATATCAGAAGAATAGATGTCTATGCATAGAATGTGGATTAAAGATGCAGACTGGATCGTTGCTATGCAAGAATAGCTTAATGAATTAAAGAGAAACCAAGTTTGGTGTCAAATGGGTATTCAGATGAGAATGGCGAAGTTGTTAGAAACAAAGCCAGATCAGTTGCTAAAGGATATAGTCAACAAGAAGGAATAGATGTCGATGAGACGTTTGCACCAGTTGCCAGATTGGAAGCAATCAGACTGTTCTTGGCATATGTAGCTTATAAGAGATTCAAGGTGTACCAGATGGATGTCAAGATCACTTTCTTAAATGGTATTCTAGAAGAAGAAGTCAATGTAGAGCAACCACCTGGATTTGAAAAAGGCAATCCAGACCAGAAAGTCTACATGTTGGCTAAAGCAATTTATGGGTTGAAACAAGCTTCAAGAGCTTGGTATGAGACATTGTCAACCTTTCTGTTGGAGTCAGGATTTCGAAGAGGCTCAGTTGACAAGACATTGTTCATCATCAAAGTCAAAGAACATATCATTTTCATATAAATTTACGTTGATGATATCATTTTTGGATCTCAATCTAGTTATTTGTGTGATAAAATTGCATAACTAATGAAGAACAAGTATCAAATGTCCATGATGGGCGAGATGAATTTCTTCTTAAGTTTGCAGGTTAAGCAGCTACTTGCTGGTATATTTGTGAACCAAGCAAAGTACATACAGGATTTGATCACCGAGTTTGGAGTCAAAGACAGCAAACCTGTCAAGATTCCAATGCAGACCAATGGGAATATTGATCCAGATCCACGGGGCAAACCAGCAAACATAACTCAATACAGGGGTAATCATTGGATCATATTATACCTAACTGCTAGTCGACCTGACATTACATTTGCAGTTGGAGTATGTGCAAGATACCAAGCCAACCCCAAAGAATCACACATGGAAGCAGCCAAGAAGATATTACGATATCTCAAAGGAACAACACACATAGGACTATGGTATCTGTGTGATGATAACTTTGAACTAACAGGTTACTCTGATTCAGATTATGCAGGGTGTAAGCTAGACAAAAAATCAACTTCTGGAACCTGTCAGTTTCTTGGAAACAATCCGATCTCATGGTTCTCAAAGAAGCAGACATCTATGGCTACATCAACAGCAGAAGAAGAGTACATGGCAACTGGAAGTTGTTGTGCACAGATATTATGGCTTAACTAGCAGCTCAAAGATTATAAGATAGATGTGAAGGAGATACTTATTTTTTGTGACAGCTCGAGTGCTATTGCCATTACACAAAATCTTGTCCAACATACAAGAAGCAAACATGTGGATGTGAGACATCACTTTATAAGAGACCATGTGGAAAGGAAGCATGTGCATATTGAGAAAATACACACAGACATACATCGAGCTGATATTTAAACAAAGGCATTACCAGAAGAGAGGTTCAAGATGTTATGTGGAAAGCGAGGACTCCTAAGCTTGGATGAAAGAACCAGATCGACTACATATCACTAAAACCAGATCACATAACAGTTTGACAAAATGCAAACTACTATATGTTGTCTGCAGGACACAAGATCACTAAACCCAGATCACTCAACAGATCATCAGAAAATGTAGTTAACTGGACACAATTCACTTGAACCAGATCACTACATAGATTACTAGAAATAGATTAACTGAAAGCAGCTCACTAGAAAGAAGAAAAATAAATTACTTCAACACTAGATCACTTGTCAAGATACAACAGGAGTAGTCATGTCACGTGGAAATTAATTTTCCATAAAAGATTCCTTAATCAAGGGGGAAAATCATAAATTCATATCGATTTCTAATAATTACCGACTTAATCTTAGTATATATGTTATTTATCTGAAAAGATTTGATAAATCTTACATAAATTGGAATGATTACTGCAGGTATTGGAAAGTGTAATCGAGGTAAATCATTACCTAAAATGGAAAAGGAAAGTTGCAGAGGCATAGTAGGGTTGACCACGCTCACATCTAACCCTAGAAGTCTAACGTGTACATCAAACGCATCATAAAGGCAGCAATCCGAAGAAGAATAAGCGGGAAAAAAAAAGGGAGACTTTCATCTCAACCCTCTATCTTTTACCGTTTAATCCAGACCGTTGATTGTTTACTTATATATATGCATGTCGTACTCTACAACTATTCACTTTCAGTTTCACTCTCAAAGCACTTAAGCAATTCTAGTTCTCAAATCTCTTGCGAAACCCTTTCAAAACCTTCCAAAAAAAAACAAACATTCAAAAATGGCACCAACAAACTTGTTGTTTCCTGCCCGAGTAGCAGAAGTTCAGAAATACATTTCACTGGAACCTTTTGTTGTTTTCAACACTCACGGCTTTCAAAAGCTTGAGAAAATTTTCGCAATCGTCAAGAAGTGCAAAGGTTTTAAAGTTTATATCTGTTTATTTTTCATGTTTTTATGTATTTTCATGGAGTTTTATGCAGGATATGAGTTCATGAGATTTCTGGAAATATTATAACTCTCAATCCTCATATGCTATGTTTAAATCTATAATCTGTGTTTTACATGCATAGTTTGAACATGTTTGGGTTATACATGTATTGGTTATTATTGTTTTATCTGATTGTTTGAACGTTTAATCGTCAGAAACATGCTTGAAAATATACTGAATTATGGAGACTATGTTTTAGTGTTCATTGTGTCCTTGATGAAAATTGATAAAGTTGGTATATTTTTCTTTTTGAGTTGATAATTATATCTTATTAACTATTCTAAATCTCCATCTAGGATTCCACAATATTGTAACATCTCATCCAGAGATGTACCTACCAAAACAGGTCGCTACATTCTACTTGACCTGGGAAGATGAGAAGCAGGGGCATGAGGCAAGCGTTCTGATGGCGATTGGAGACGTTCTGATGGCGATTGGAGACAGAACCAGCAAGACCACCTACGACGTGATGCAAATGATTCATCATGCTTATAGGCTGAAAGATGAAGGAATGGACTTGTCATAGATAACCATGGAACAACTGCAGGAGGCAGTGGAGAAGATGATGGTTATTCCAGTACACTATACTGGAAGGATGTTCAACAGATTGTTGTTGGCACCTGGATTCAAATTCCTTTTTGAGTTCATGCAGAGGATATTCATGACACACAGTGGTACCTACGACCAGGTCACCTCGGAGAAGATGAAGATTTTGACCGCAGTAGTACTCAATCTGAAGGTCAACTGGAGCAGAATCTTGTTTGATCTGTTAGCTAAGGAGGCCAGATTGGTTGTGGAAACCAAGGATGACGATGACCAAATCATGTCATTGGTGGTGAAGAGGAATTTCAGACACTCTACAAAGATTAGCTACATGATAGAGATGTTTTTCAAGTAGCAAGTATGGAAGGGAGCAGTACCATTCAACACCCAGCTCACTCTACCTAAGGAGCAGTACCAACTCGAGATGTCCTTAGGACTGTCGCATGCTCTATTTAACAAGGTGAAAGACGATGTGCATATGAGCCATCTGATGGAGATGGGGAGTTCTAACCCAACTTGGGTAGCTCTGACCAAGGGGGAAGAAAAGAAGAAAGACCCCAAGGAGAAGAAGGAGAAATTAAAGACAGTGAAGAGGGCGAGCTCTTCAGAAACAAAGACTTCATCAACCACACAGCAACCCAAGCAGAAGAGGAGGAGGCTCAAGAAGACACAGTCTACCTCACCAGAAGCTGAGTCACTTGACCCAGACCAGGAGATACTTCAAGATGTGATGCCCGAGTCATCTTATGATCCTAGGCAAGAGAAGGATTTCTCACCGTCCATAACAGCTACAACTTCACCAGACCGACTTGAAAAGATTAGTGAAGGAGGAGAAGAAGAAGAAAAAGTGGATGAAGTGACATGTTGGTCCCGAAAGAGCAAGGTTTGGTGTATGGGGGGGGGGGGAATACACCAAATACAAACTTTTTAGTTTACTTGGTTATTTATTAGAGAGTTCAAGCTATTCTTTAAATAAGAAATTGTTCGGCAGATGACTAACCAGATTGATCAGCAGATCGATACCAGATTAGTCCAAACAGATTGCTCTCTAGTGAAGACACTTAGACAATAATAAGAGTGATCTTATTACTTTCTAAGTATTGTGTGTGCGGAAATATGGTGGATTTAGTTTATGCTCTTGTTTAGAAAACCTTAAGAAATAATCAGATCGTTAAGCAGATTGATTGAGATGCAGATTATAAGATAGTACAGAATGAAAGAATAATAAACAACTGAAAGTAAAGATGCAGGAATATAAAGAACACAGTTGTTTAACGTGGTTCGAGAAAACCCTACGTCCACGATCTGGTCAAAAACTAGACCAGATTATCCACTACTAGGATACTCTTCTTCTTTATACTCATGGAGAACGAGTCACAAGTATCAATCAAAGCTAGAAGGATACTTATGCACGAGGTAAGGGTCATGTCCCTTTACAACAGATTACCTCTACGTTACCACTAGAAAACTACTAGCTAGCAAGGTGATCTCCTTTTTCTCGATAAGACAGACTTGAATCGAGGTGGGGTTGGTGTGATGTAGTATCACTGGTAGTTTGAAGCTCTTAGTCTGGCTCACAGATTGATTGCTTGAGAGTATGATTGTCGATGTAGCGCACGTGTATATCTTCCAGACCTTGTACTTCATATATATAAAGGCATTGAATTTAAAATTCTAGCCGTTGTTGATTGGCGTGAGATTGATTGTGGATTTTTAATCAATGATATCCATCATATCTGTTCTTGCCTTGTAGAAACGTTGACTCAATCTTCTAAGTATGGAAGGCAGATCACTAACGGTTGCTTTCCTTCCTTGTGTCAATCGTAGATTCTCTTCCCAAACCCTGTTGCATGGGCTTCAATTTTGACGTGGCAAGATGGTATGATGTGTAGGATGATGTCATCTGGTGGTTTGATGACTCTATCGATTTGGTGCTTCGCTGTGAGCATCGATCTAGTCGGTGATCTGGTCGCTGTCTGTTACAGCAAATCGATTTCTTCTTGGCATGAAATCTTGGCCTTCATCCTATACTATTTATAGAAATGACTTCTATAAGAATAATTCTTTTACATGCTAAGTCATCTCCTAATCAGTTCCCTATCAGAATTCACTTTATATGAAGTGATATGTTATCACGTAGAACAGTTTAATTCTAAAAAAAGAGCTAAGTGTGTTTCAAGAGATCATCATCAAAACTAAAATACTTTAGGGTTCCCAACATGACAGATAGAAGGAGACAAGCTGAGGAAGTTATTCAACTTTTGGAAAATGAGGCAGATCACTCTGTACTCCAAGATTTTCCTAGAATCTACCTCATACCAGAGAGATACGGAGCAGCTCGATGTGTGAATACCTACCTGCTGATCTAGGAAAGTGAGTACTATGTCCTTGATGCATTGCTCAACATCAGATCAATAGAGGAGTTGAAGATCGAAGAAGCAACCCTTCTAAGCATTTTTCAAGTGTTTACTGTCATAGAGATCAGGGAGTCATACCACTAGCAAATTCTAGCAATCGCCAAACATGAGGCCAGATTGCTCAATGTTGATTTAAAGCCATTTTATGCTGATAAAATGGAATTCTTTGAAAGTGTTGAAGACACAGATGATGAAGCTGCAGAGGAAGTCCAGGAAATGTCATCTGTTCAACCAGATGTGCATATGGAGGAAGGAAGGGAAGTACATGCTGACCAGCCAAGTACCTATGGTGTACCAGAACAGCCCAGTACAACACCAGCCCAGCAATTCCAACCAGATCAACCACAACCCTCACATACTGAGGCAACCCAACCCTCAGCAGAACCAGAGCAGTCAACTTCTGCAGCCGAACAACCATCTGCTCAGCCCAATAAAGAAACATAAGGGAGTGAAATGGATAAGAAGTAGCAGAAGAAAAAGAAGAAAATCCCAACTGTGATTCTTGACCCAGTCGAAGAGGAGCCAACTGGCCAGGTGATTGAAGGGGAACCTACTGATGAGATATACACCCCTGGTGCAGCTGAGAAATTGAAGAAACATATTTCTTTCATCGATCTGGAGGACATACTGGAGAGAGGGCACAAGTCCTTCACCGACGAACAAGTCGATGATCTGATCAACTTGCGGGTACAAGACCACCTTGCAGCTACCTGCAACAAGATACAAGAAAGGGCAACAAAAGTCCTGACTGATTTTAATCAGCACCAAAAGGACTATGTAAATGACATGGACAAGGATTTGAGGCGCAAGATAACAGACCAAGTAAATGAGCTTACAAAGAAGATTGATGATGACAGAGACGCTATTGAATCAGGAAAGGAGAAGTTCGACCAGAGATTAGACACTGTGGATAATCAAGTCAAAGGAATCCACAAACTAGTCACAGACCTTACTGACAAAGAGAAGCAATTAATCGATGAAGCTATTCAACAACGCACTGTATCCATAACAGCTGAGGTTACTGAAGCCACTACCAGAGAGCTTCACAAACAGCTGGAAATTTTTGAAAAGGAGAGATGCCTGGATATGATGAAGAAAAATTTGGAGAAGGCGCTCAATGATCTACTCTATCCAACACTAGTGGAGTACGAGCACCAGAACACCAGATCACCTACGACATAAGTTTATCTACTATGAATAGAGTTTTCTGGAGAACCAGCTTAACACCACAAACCAAAACATCATGTTTTTGCTCAACTTCAAGGAGAATGCCGAGCAGAAGCTCGAGGACATGCAGAATGAGATCGACTCCCTACGTACACTCATCAAGTCTTCATTTGATGATGTTGAAAAGGGGAAAGGAAGATCTGATAAGGGAGGTAAGGGAGGTTATAAGGGAGGCAAATGGAAAGAACCAGCACAAGAACTACTAGAAGTTGGACACCACACGCCACCCAAACCAGAACCCACACTGGAACCAGAACAACAGCAACAGCAGCAACATCAGCAAGACAAGGGCAAGAAGCCCGTAACAGATGATGAGAGCGCACAAGTTGTTGAACTACTATTGCAAGGAATTAGCCCACACCAAGCCTGTGACCCAATTTTCAGGGCACAATTTTATATAGAAAAAGCATCTAAGGAGAAGAGAGAAGCAGAACAGGCAGAGAGGGAGAAGGCCTATCAGACGCCTTTCTCGCCACCTAGACTAGATTAACCATCACCTGTTCAGCCAGCTCAGTCAGCTCAGAAGAAGAAGAAGACACCCTTCAAGTCTTGGTCATTATTTTTACAGAAGAGGACACCCAGAGACCCTTGGGTGGCAGAAGATGACCAGAGGGAATGGGAACTGATCAAGACAAGCTTTATTCTCAACAGATATTTCTTGAAAGAGCCCACTTACTCTGAGCAACCAGCCGATGAGGACTTCAACAGATATCTGGACAATTATATGGAGAAAGAGGTTGTTCAGAGGATTAGAGCAGCAGCTGAGAAAGCTAAAGTGCAGATCAAGGCACCAGCAAGGGAATACATGGAGTGCCCTCTGATTTCAAGGAGCACTATGCCAAACAAGACCTACTTGCTAAACTGCATCAATATGATTGAAAAGGTCAAGGGCTACAAGATTGATAATCATGATCCCAATTAAGCAAGGGTCAGAGATGACATCTATGAGAGTGTGCAGCTAACCTCTGATGCTCAGAAGAAGAAATTGAAGGAAGGGAAGCAATCCAAAGGCAACAGATGGTTTGGATAGAATTTTCATATTTCTTTTACTATATGTTGCATCATACTTTGTTTTTGATAATCTGGACAATCATGTAACCTGTAAATGAACTGATCTGGTATATTAATTGCATAGATTATCTGATGACAATCCATTGTTGTCCAGTACTCAACTCAAAGTCTTTATTCGTTATACTTCATATAAAAAATTAACCCATCTGGTATTTGAACCAGATAGCTCGTATTGCTTTACTTAGGGTTATTTATAAAGTGTGGTATCGACATCATCAAAAAGGGGGAAATTATTAGGAATCCTTCACAAAATTTAGTTTTGATGATGTTCTTTCAAACCACACATAGATTTATTTTATGTTCTGTTTGCTAGACTTAGTCTGTTCAACATGTAACAGATCACTATGATATTAAGTGAATTTGATAGAGAACAAGCCTGCTTTATTTTAGACCAGGTTTGTTGATGACTAATTGTAGAGGACTTAAATACTTTTAAGTGTTCTGTCATATAGGAACTCATCTGTTTAGATAGTCTTCAAGATCATCGAAGCATACGAGCTCACTTGAGGCAAGCAGATCACCTGATGAAAGTCACTCAATCTGGTTAAAAGTAGATTTCACCCAGATATTTGCATCATCTTTTAGAGAAAATTTGGACCAGATCACCTTGCCACATTCGATTATATGTCCAGATGTACTTAAGTGTATCCAAATCACCTTGCTACATCAGCAGATCTCACGAAGATGGAAAAGTTTATCTATTGGAGATCAAGTTTGGAAGGAGAATCAATCACTATGCTATGAGGGAAAGAAGCATCTGTAAACAATTTGCCTTCCATATTTCGATGATTTGGTCAACCTTTCGCACAAGGCAAGAAGAGATAAATTAAGGATTCATATCTCTTGATTGGTAATCAACATTTACATCAAGCCAATCAAGACCAACGATTAGAATTTCAAAATTCTAGACCTATAAAAGCTTGGAACCAAGACTGGAAGAGTACGGATACTTCAAGACTATTATCAAGCTGTTAGTCTGCTCAGAAATCAACTCACTTATCAAAGCATTCATTTGAGAAGATTTCTGCATACCAGATCGTGTTCTAAGTCGTTCGTGATCGAAATCACACAACTCGATTCAAGTTTGTCTTATCGAGAAGAAGAAGGAAGATAACTTCGTTAGCTAGTAGTTTTCTAGTGGATTAACGTGAAGATATCTTGTTGTAGTTGAATATTGTAAGTTGTAAAAGGACACGACCCTTATTCGTGCATTATTTCAACCAGATTGTGTTTGAAACTCGTGGCTCGTTCTCAGCGAGTATAAAGAAGAGAGTATCCTAGTAGTGGATATCTAATCCAGTTTGGATTGGACCGTGGACGTAGGGGGTTTCCTGAACCATGTAAAACAATTGTGTTATTTACTTTACGCATCTTTACATTCAGTTGTTTATTCACTAACCAGCACGTACATTCAAACTGCATTCTTAATCAATATGTTAAATTACTTGGTTATGATTTTCAAAGGTTTTCTAATAAAGAGCACAAACTTAGTCCACCATATTACGCACACAACGTTCTATTGGATAACATGATCACTCTTGATATCTACTAAGTGTTAATCACTAAGTGTAATACCCCGAAATACTGTAGCTGTAATTAAAGTGTGATTAAGCCTTAATTAGGCATTGCATCCTTAAGAGATAAAATTTATGAGATTAAGAAGAGTTTGAGGGATTTATTATATAATTTAGAAGAAAGAATTACGATTATTTTGTTAAGAAAGAAAATGGAATTTATTAATTTCATATTAGAAATAAAAGAAAGGGTATTTAAATTATTTATAGCTTCCAATAATTTTATTTTAATGATATTTGATGATGAAAAAAATTTAGAAAGTGATTTTTGAAGGATTTAAGAATAAATGGAATATTTATTCCATTATCCGCGTAAAATGGAATTTAATCTATATTTTTGTAAAGGTTGTCCCGAATATACATTTTATTGTTTTGGGACTCTATATTGATGAGAATGATGAGTTTAAGATGTTAAGATGATAATATTCAATATTGGAATTTTTGGGAATTATTTATGGATTTTTCTAGAATATTTGAGTAAAATAAGTGAAAATATATTATTATTTTTATTATTTTATTAATTCCGAAAATTACAAGATAAACATGAGGAGATCATTTTTATGGAATGATCTAGAAAGAGTTGTGTTGGCATCTCTAGATTTAATAAAAATAAAAGGAAATTACTAAAATGCCCTTAATGAGATTTTTATTTAAATACCTTAAGGAGAGACTACTATTCATCTACCACCTTATTTCTCTCCTCATGATCGACCACCTCCCTTCACCTCCATAGCCAAATTTTCTTCTCCAATTATCAAGGTTTTAAGCTAGATTTCCATCCAAAATTCAAGAAAAAGCTATATTTAAGGTAATTAATTATCATCTTTACATTTCTAGCTTGTAAAATTGATGAAAAATTCATCTTTCTATTCATGATAATTTTATGCCCTATAGCATGTTAGTATATGGCTTTGATTTTTAATTATGTTGTAGCAAATAGATAGAAATGCATGTTTTCAGCAAGATTATGAAAAGAATTTCAAGGAATGATGGCTAATTTAGATTTCCCCTAAATCTTCTACATAAACCCTAATTTGATTTCATAGAATAAGCATAAATTTGCTTGATTTAAGTATGGATAAGTATCATTAGACACCACTAAGCATGATTAGAGTAAGAAATTAGAGCAAAAACCAAACTTCTTAAATGAGGTGTAGTGACCGAAAATTAGGGGATTTTATTCTATAAGATTTTGATTTTATTTGTTTAAATTGAGATCATATTTGAGCTTATGGGTATGATTAATGCTTAGATTAATTTATTTAGAATTTTCCAAGCATTGGAAATGAATTTTCAAAATTTAGTTGATTATGGAGTTTATGAGTTTAAGTATATGTTAAGAGTATTTGGTCTAAGTGATGATTCATTAGAGTTCATTGAGCTACATTAAGCATAGTTGAATCAAGAAACTAAAGATAAACTTAATCTTACATTAAGATGTTAAATTCTCAAGAAGAAGGGCATAATTGAATCTCATATATAGAGATTATATTTGCTAGATTTGATGAAGTAGGTAAGATAAAGAATGAATATGAGGGCTAATGTGAGATTATGGGATTGAATTAGCTAAGTATGTAGAAGTTGGAAATTATTAGTTTAGAAGTCAAGAAGTGAAGTAATGATATAGATAAGATAAGTGATAAATGAGATGTTAGAATAGTTAGAATAGAAGGATGCAATAGCCGAATAAATTATAATCATACAAAATGATAATTTAGTAAAATATGAGAAGAAGAATGAGATTATGAAATTATGATTTCATAAAGAAGAGAAAGATATCTTATCTTTAAATGTTTTACTTAATGTAAGGTCCAGTTGAGAAAGAAGCGAAAGCAAAGAAAGAAAAAAACGAAGCCTCAGGATAAGTAGATCTCTATCCAGGTGGGCTTTCTAACCAAAAGTTATGCACGTGCTAAAGATTTGTTTATACTTTATGTTTTTATGTTAAAGAAGTTGACTTGCCTATTTTTAAGCATGTTGCATGTTACCTATCTACGCCAGAATTACGATATCGGCCCTATGCCGGACGAGCTGCCGGTAAGGGTTATGAGCACATTTGACCGTGAGCCTTCTAGCTTGTTGGCCGGTCATAGTGTGTTTGAGAGGGAGGCCTACCTCTCAACACAAGAAAGTAGATATGGTATTTCAGATTTCAGATTTCAGATAATTGTCTGCAGACTTATTTTATGCATATTCAGTTGCATTATTTTAGAAAAGAAAGATATATGAAGCATAGATTTGGCAAGTCAATTATATGGCTCTATGAGCAATATTTAAATGTTTTGGCATGTGTCCACTGAGTGCTTTATGTACTCACGCCCTGCATGTTTTCTTAACGTGCAGGTTGAGCTGGGGATGGCGATGGATTCGAACACTGTAGTTGTTTTGTTATATGAACTTTTCAATGAACCATAGAATGTCTTGTTGTTTTGTGTTGGATGTTTATTATGTTGAGTTATATGTCGTCACACATGTAGCTCAACTCATGATTCCGTTGCGACTCTTAGTTTGTTTGACACTTGAACACTCGGTACCTTTGTATTGGCTTATCTGTGGATATCCATGGTAGCATCTTCCTTTGTGGATTATATTGTTTCATCTCTATTTCTTGGTTGCTTGAGTTGGTATTTTGATGTGTTGGAACTCCAAGTCCAAATATTGTACAAACTTTGAATTTGCTAGAAACAGGGCAGTCAGTTTCACCCTCTTTTCCGTGAGTTTTATAAATCCTAATTTGCTGAATTTGGTACCATTTTAAAGATCTTTTCGATACCTTTCCAACGGTTCTTTCGGATCTTAATGCGGAGTTCAAATGAGAAAGTTATGGGCTTTCGAAGTTGATGTGTCCGGCCTGCCCTGTTTTTCGCGAGAACTTATTTGAGTTTCTTTGCAACCAAACATCAATTGTTAGAGTTATTTCCAAGTTATTTTAGTCATGGCTTAATTTCTTGATTAAGAAAGGGTTAAGGAATTGGGTTGTGACACTAAGAGAGAGAGAGAATCTGGACAAATTGAGTATCGATCTGGTCTATCATACTTAAGCAATCACCCCTTTTGAGAAAGCTTAATCTCTCTAAGAAATTAGTCAAGTAAACTGAAAAGTTTGTATTTGGTGTATTCCCCCCCTCCCCCCACACCAAACCTTGCTCTTTTGGGACCAACACAAAGGTTTTCAAATAAGAGCAACCAATTAAATCCACCACATTCCGCACACTACAAAGCTTTGGATAACAAGATCACTCTTGTTTTTATTACCTGTGTAACTCACAAGAGGAAACTTATCTGGACAGATCGAGAGTGATCCTGGTGAGTGAACCTGGTCTGTCAACTCAAGCAATCTCCTTTCGAGAAAGCTTAATCTCTCTAGTTAATTTACCAAGTAAACTGAAAAGTTGGTATACTTTGTTCTTTTAGGACCAACAATTAGTTTGTATATATATGTACACCTTCCCTATACACGAAAATCATTCTCTAATTTTACGATAGAACATAGTATCAGAGTATAAGATCTAGGGTTAGTCAAAAATTAGGGTTTCTGCACAGTTGGCGTATGTAGCCAACCATTCTAACTCGGAGGCTAATTGGATGTCACCTCCAGACTCACCAAAAGCGCCACCTCCCGGCGCACCCACGACCACCGGTCCGACGGCCTAGCTCGGCACGTACACTGCGCACACAACGCCTGAAGTCAACATCTAGATCACAAAGCACAGCTGGTTCCTTCCTCTCCATCCACAGGCGGTCGATATCGTTAGTACAAGGAGACACGCCACCTCCCTATGCACCTCCGGTGGAAGCCTAACGGCCGGAGCCGATGCGTGTGGCCTCCATGCGCTTCCTCCCAGCCTCTTCACATCCTGACTCCACCACAACTCTGTCACCTTCCCTTGATTCGTTGTCAACTCTGCATTCTATCTCGGTAATTCTTTGGTTTATTTTCGATCTACATTGTGTGTCGATGCAAGATTTGTGGAATATTTGGGTGTCTTCTTTATTTTATAAGACTTATTTTGGTTCAATATTAATATGGATGCGCAAACTAAGTATGTGGAAATTAGATCTAGTGTTGTGGTGTCTGTGGTGTCTAGAATCACATAACATAATCTATCATCTCATAATTATATGGATTGACGTCAAACTATTGAACTTTATTTGCTCAATATTTATATGGATCATCATAGAAATGACAACACTCCATCTAATGAAACTAAATTGAAGACTTAGCTTCAAAAAGATGGTCGTTTATTTTTCCAGAAATGCAACTCGATTGATAGCACAATTATTGGTCACGTCACTCACTGCAAGACTATTAAGAGTCTTATGACATATCTTGATTTCCTTTACCGCGGCAAAAAAAATGTGAATCGCATGTATGAGGTGTGTTAGGTGTATTATAAGCCTGATAAAGGGGAGAGATCACTCACAGGTTACTTTATGGCTTTCTAAAAAACCTATGAAGAATTGAATGCACTGCTTCCTTTCGATTCTGACATTAGTGTACAACGGGACTAGAGAATGAAGATGCTCGTTATGAGTTTTTTGGCCGGTATTCAATCTGACTTTGAGACTAACAAGTCTCAGGTTCTTTCTTATGCTAAAATCACATCTCTGGATGAAGTATTCAATCGGGTTTTCTACACCTAGCGTTCCGCTGTTGCATTCCCACTACAGCACAACAGTGTCTTACTTGGTCGAGCACCTACCTCTGTACTAGGAAAGCTACCCTACAATTCTGGTGGCTCTATGAATCCTTCCGGCCAAGGACAATGGTATGACAATGTTGAGTGTCGGTATTTCCATGACATTGGGCATATCAAGAGCATAACAAGAAGCCCTATCTATTTGCTCATATTGTCGAAAGCAACAACACCACTGGTCATACGAGTGATTATATCACTCTCTCTGCGACGGAGTACGAAAAATTCTTGAAGTATCAGGAGCAGACATCTACTCCTACTATTGTCCTTGTTGATTCAGGAAACCCTACTGCCTGTGTCATTTCTTTGTCAACCAAGTGAGTTATTGATTCGGGTGGTACAGATCACATAACAAGTAAATCCTAATTTGTTTTCATCCTTTGAATCACACCAGAATTTAAACATTTTCACCTTTTTAGATGGTTCACAATCCATTGTTCTTGGATCTGGCACAGTTCATCCCACCCTTCACTATCTTTATCTTCCGCTCTCAACCTTCTCAGCTTTGTTTAATTTGTTATTTGTTAGCAAGATTACACATCAGATGAATTATAGTGCCTCATTCTTTCCCGATTATTGTATGTTTCAGGATCTTACGACAAAGTAGATTATTAATAAAGGACATGAATCAGGTGGTCTCTACAACTTTGATACACGGCCATCCTCTTCCGTAGCTTGTGCCAGAGCTGTCTCTCCTATGAATGCACATTGTCGTTTTGGTCATCCTTCTATTTCTTTGTTAAAGAAATTTTTTCCTTGATTTTATGGGTTGTCATATTTAGATTGTGAGTCGTGTCAGTTTGAGTCCTCGAGTCAATAAACGAGTTGATGCTCCTTTCGTGTTAGTTCATTCTGATTTTTAGGGTGCATGTTATGTTTTATAAAAAATTGGTTATTGGTATTTTTTACTTTTATTGATGATTATTCTCGTATGACATGACTTTATTTAATGAAAAATCGTTCCGAGTTGTTTACTCATTTTTCTACCTTTTGTTCTGAAAATTCTGAAGCTCTTATTCTTTGCCATGAAAATTCTGAAGCCCTTTTGGGCTGATGCTATGTTGAATGATTGCTTTCTTATTAATCGTATGCCATCGTCTATTCTATCTGGTTTGTCTCCCTTTCATGTTCCCTTTCCATCTAGGTCATTACACCCGATTGAACCTAAGGTAATTGGAAGCACTTGTTTTGTGCATGATGTTCGTCCTCATGTTACTAAACTCGATCCCGAGTCTGTTAAGTGTATCTTATTAGGGTATTCTTCTGTCCAGAAAGGGTATCGATGTTAGTGTCCCAGTTTCAACAAATACCTTGTGTCAGCAGATGTCACGTTCCTCGAACATACACCATTCACTTCGGATTCAACTTCTCCACCTGAGCCTAAGAGTTGTAACTTCCTGATCTACACTGTGACCTCATCCCTTGAGCCTTCATCTCTCTCTAATATGTCTCGCCCTCTTGTTGTTCATCACAATACCCGTCATCCATTCGCTCCGATTCCTAACAATGTGGTCCCTCCACCGTCTGATTTTGGTCTTGATGAAACTAATAGCTCTATCGTCTGATCCTACACCGAACGATGATCTTCATATTTCCTTTAGCAAAGGTAAACGTTCCTGCACTTATCTAATTTTTTCATTTGTGTCATATGATCACTTATCTCCATCTTCCAAAGCCTTTGTCTTGACTCTTGCCTCTTTCCGTAAATCTGTCCCTGAAGCACTGGCCCATTCTGGTTGAAAGGATGCTATGATAGAGGAGATGAATGCTCTAGAGGCTAATAGTACTTTGGATTTGGTCGACCTTCCTGCTGGTAAACGTCCAATTAGGTGAAAATGGGTGTTTACTGTTAAGGTCAATTCCGATGGCTTTGTTGCTCACCTGAAAGCTCTTCTGGTTGCAAAAGGATATGCTCAGATGGCATTGATTACTTCAAGACATTTTCTCCGGTTGCAAGACTTACTTCGATTCGACTATATCTTTGGCGACTATTCACCATTGGCCCTTATATCAGTTGGATGTCAAGAAATGCTTTACTCCATGGCGACCTCCGTAACACAATATATATGGGGCAACCACCCTGATTTGTTGCTCATGGGGAGTCTCGTAAAGTGTGTCACCTACATAAGTCATTGTATTGCTTGAAGCAAACTTCTCGGAAATGGTTTAGTATATTTACATGTGCTGCCGATGAATTTGGCTTGAAGTAGTTAATCTCCAATGATTTTGTTTTTAACAAGCGATCTAATAATTGTCTTATTCTATCTCATGTTTGATGACTAGTTCTGTCCATTCTTGGGTGATAGATATGGGAGCCAAAAACCGTGTTTGTTGTGACTCGGTGGCATTCCTGCGAACTAAACTACTTAAGGAATGCGAGATTTCCATCTCTTTAGGAAACACTACGTGTGTGGCGGTCGTTGCAGTGGGAGATGTGCAGTTGAAGTTCACTTCTTCTGTATTAGTATTGGGAGATATTTTGCTCGTACCCAATTTTAGAAAGAATTTAATTTTTTTTCTAAACTGATTCATGATGGATATTTAATTTCCTTTCATGATTGCATAATTATCAAGAAATATGAAATTATGTTATCTGTAGTGGCACAATGGTAAACAACTTGTATACTATATTTGCAAAACCTAAGAAACAAACTAATGTGACTTTTAATTTATCTTTCAAGAAAGGAAAACCTTCTTGTCTTTCGAGGAATGATACATATTCGAAAGTTGGTAGCACACGGCCCATTGGAGGAACTCCATGTAAAGCTATTTCTGACTTGTGAACTCCATGTAGAGACATTTGTTAGATTATCATTCACTCTGATGTATGTGGTCCAATGTCTTCTCAGGCTGGAGGTGGAGCGCAGTATTACATCACTTTCATTAATGATTACTCTAAGTATGGATATGTATATTTGATGCACCACAAGTGACATTCATTTGAGAAATTTAAGGAATTTTGGGAATTTGTGGAGAACCGTCATGGAAAGACAATCAAGTGTCTATGTTCTCCTCGCGGAGGCGAATATCTCAGTGCTGAGTTTTTTTGAACCACTTAACAGAAGTCGAGATTCAATCTCTGTTGAATGCACCGGGGACTCCTCAGCAAAATGGTGTATCAAAAAGATGGAATAAGACGCTAATGGAGATGGTAAGATTTGTCTACTTCGTTTTGGGGATATGCTCTAGATACACGGCGGTGTACACATGGAACTTGGTGTCATCCAAGTCGGTCCCTAAGACACCTATCGATGTAGACCGAGCGAAAACCCAATCTGAGACATCTCAAGATGTGGGGTAGTCCAGCACACGTGCTAGAAAAGGATGCTGACAAAATGGCGCCTCTTATTGATTTGTGTAAATTCGTAGGCTATCCTAGAGAGACGAAGGGGTGGGAGTTTTATACTCGTAGATATTTTTGTAAAAAATCACGCTCGATTTCTAGAAGAAGACTTTATGAACAACCACAAGCCCAGAAGCGAGATAGTTTTGGAGGAAATGAGAACTATAGCTTGTCCAAATCCACAAAAATCAAAACCACCACAAGCACCAAAAGTTGAGCCTCGTCGTAGAGGGGGGATTGTTCTTCAACCCAAATGATTCGTAGGAGTGGGAGAGTCATCTGACTCGGTCCCAGGCCTAGATGAATGGGACCCATGGAATTTTGGCGTAGCAGACAAGGATAAGGACTGTTGCCTCTAGAAAGAGGCGATGGAGTGTGAACTACAGTCCCTGTTAGACAAGGAAGTATACGAACTAGTTGATCTGCACGAAGGCTGTAAAGCCATTGGGATTGAATGGGTCTTCAAGCGGAAGCGAGGACTAGATAGAAACGTCTTAATCTTCAAAGCTAGACTAGTAGTAAAAGGCTACACTCAAAAAAAGGGCATCGATTATGATGAGACATTTTAGCTTGTGACTTTGCTTAGTTCTATTTTTATACTCTTGTCAGTTTTTGCTTATATTTGTTGGGAAGTATGGCAAATGGATGTCAAGACAACTTTCCTTAACGGAAGTCTTGAGGAAAATATCCATATGCAACAATCCAAAGGTTATGCAGTTCAAGGAAAGGAATACATGGTGTGGAAATTTAAGAAGTCCATCTATGGACTTAAGCAAGACTCATGGTCATGGAACATTTGCTTCAACCAGGTTATCAAATCCTATGGATTTGATCAGTGCCCTGACGAGAGCTGTGTGTACAAGAAATGTGTGGGGAATGTGGTTGTATTCTTGGTTCTATTTGTAAACGACATCCTCTTGATCTGAAGTGTCAAGCAGGTGTTATCAGACGTGAGAGCATACCTATCCAGTCAACTCGATATGAAGGACATGGAAGAAGTAGGACATATTATCGGGATCAAGGTCATCTGTGACTGTAAGAGGAGAATGTGTTGCCTATCTCAGGAATCCTATATCGAGACGGTACTTAGGTGCTTTAGCATGCAGGACTCCAAGAAGGGTTTCTTACCCTTTTGGCATGGACATACTCTATCTCGGGACATGTGTCCTAAGACACCTGAGGAGATAGAGGAGATGAGACACATACCATATGCTTCGGCACTCTGTAGTCTCATTTATGTTATGATGTATACTAGACCAGATATTTGTTTTGTCGTAGGCATGGTAGCTAGATATCAGTCTAACCTAGGAAAGGACCATTGGACGGCGATAAAGAACATACTCAAGTACCTTAAACTGACTAAGGACTATTGTTTGGTCTACCAGTCGGACATCCTTTTTCCTTTAGGTTATACTGATAGAACCCGTATGAGGGGCTCATAAATGCGCAGGATCCACAGATTTAATTAATTGCATAAATAATTAATTCTTAATCACATAATGCGCAGGATCCACAGATTTAAATAATTATACTTTTCTCCTATGCAAGTCATTCGCTTGAGGAGAAACAATCTGTATCGTTAGCTACAAACAACAATCCACACAACAGGAATCTTCACTTGTTCTCCTTCTATCCTACCTTGAAAACTTCTAACTTATTCCCGATCTACTACTTGAATATCGTGTGGGTGAATAATCTATCAAGTATTTTTAAGTGAATAAGAACGAAAATTGGAGCGTTTGAATGTTGCACAATTTTCGAAAATATGGAGAGTTAAATCTCCAAGTGTTGGCCGATTTCTATGTGTGTAGGGGAGAGAGAAATCGGCCCTCTCTTGTATTCTATTTATAGATATTTTGAGCTAGGTTAGGGTTTTTAAGGTGAATGGATAAGATCTCAAATAATAGAATTTAAATTCCACTTTTATCCCTCTATAATTTCATCTATTATTCAAATTCAAATTTAAATAATTTAAAATTAATTTCACTTAGTCAAATCCATAACTTAATTAAATTAATTTACATGTCACTTTTAGGCCCAATTAAATTTAATTAATTGTTTGGTCCAACTTAGACTTAAATTAATTAACTCAAATTAATTTAACTTCAAATTAATTACTTTATGAAAATGTAATTAAGTGTAATTTCATTATAAATTAGAAATTCTCGTACGTGCTATGCACGGAACACAATCTTTTAAATAAAATTTGAAAATGTACCTTTATGAATTAAAAGAGAGAAATATTTTTACATGATTGGAATAATTATATCCTTAAGAACTAAAAGAGAGTAGATCATTCACTGGATCCCGTCCAAGTCGGCGACAGCTCAAATTCCTATAGAACCTGATAACTCGGGGTTTTGCATACAAGATAATGTCTTAATCATTTTACTACATGCGCACATTCGATACTATCTCTTGATCATCATAATTTGATTAGTAAATTCAATCAACAATCATCCTTATAATAATTGTAAAAGGTCCATGAACCATTAATTATAGTAGGGGTGATTGGGTTAGTTATTCTCTGCATTGGATATGCAACAAGAGATGAGAGAAATAGTCTATTAAGCAAAAATCTAGATTTCTTTGTATGAGATATTGAAACTTTAAACAAAAAATATTATCTAATTTAGTGAATCAAGATTTGTGGGACAATTATGATGAAGAGTGTATAAATTGTGGAGCCATTAATAACAATTCATTTTTTTTTTAAAGCTAATACACATTATTGAATGAAGCATGATTATGTTTTCATTTTAGTTTTTAGAGAGAATTATTTTATTATAATAATTTTAAGTTCTTCAATTGTATAAATTATAATTTCTTTAATTGGTATAATTAAAAATTAAAAAATAATAATTAGCAAACATCAACTAAAAAAGAGGTTTATAATTATGCAATAAAAAATCTAAGTAGAAAACATTAACTAAGATGTAATACAACTAAAAAAGATGAAATTACAAAACAAATGAAAATTGTCAATACATTGATTCTAATTAAAATGAAAACATTAATAAATAAAATTAATTAAAAACTAAAATAAAAAATTGAATTTAATAACAAAAAATTATATCAACATTATCTAATTTAATAACAAAAAGTATATCAACATTACGTAATTTCCTAGAGCAAGTGTCATGACTAGGATCTAAGTCCGATCATGTCTTCTCTAACCGAGGACTCCATGGCAGAGGTATTTAGCCTCACCCAAGCGAACGCCCGCCTGGACTGCATATTAGAACACGTTTTGCCCTTTTTCTAAATCTCATGAATATTGACTACTTGACGAATTGCAATTCCTCAAGCGTGACAATTCCAACATCGCAGATTTGGCGCGAAATCTTAACAGCCTCTGATGCTTCATCATTTTGTTGCGCTTAAGTTTTAGTATTCAATATCAAATATGTGTCACTACTCAATAACACCCATTAGTCACAGCTGCATGCAGAAACATATTTAACGAAGAAAAACAAAGATAACTACTGTGATAACTTACAACATACTAAGGAAGAATTTAAAAAATAAAATAGGCATGACAAGTACTTCATTGTAATTAATTTCTAAACTTAAGAAATTTATCAAAATCTAATGAAAAGTTCCAGTGTGTGAGTGTGTATATATACTACAAAGGCGTGTATCTGCATTTCTTTAAATGAAAGTTCACATCATTGGTAGCATAGATATTACATTTTAACTAAATCCAATTGATACAACTTCCAAAAATGAAAGCGCATAGGAAAGTAAGAAAGAAAATGACAGATAAAGCAAAAGGCATGCAAAATAAAACAACAATCGTTGATTAACCAAACTCACAATTAAACACATAGCGAATCATGTCTTAAAATTGATTAACTTTCATTTTACTCACAATTATCACATAAATCTCAAGAAAAAAAGACAATACCTAAATATCACAAAAAATCAAATGCTGCAAAGAAATAATTACAGAAGAAGTCACACTCCACCCTACACAATCACAATCTCAAAGAAAAGCACACATACATCGCAAATGACGGCGGTGAGATTTGCATTGACCTTTACCTCACGAATGACGGCGGTGAGATTCTCAGTGACCTTATTATCAGCGATGGAGTTCTTCGTCATCCTTTCATCTAACCCAATCTTGAGGAACAAATTCAGGATCTTTTCGCCGCCGCTTTCGCTCTCGTTCTTGCTCACTATCTTCAACGGTAATCTCTATATCTTACAAATATGCAGAATGCCATAACGAAATTGTTTTACTTATCGGATGAATTTTAATTGACTTAAGAGGAACCAACAATATAGAGAAAAAGAGGAAGATATTGTGTTTGGGGAATCATACTTCATTTATTTTAATAATCTTCAACCTCAACGCCTAAAATTTGCAAATGTATGATCAAATCGCCCAACAATTTCCCTTCATCACTATCATCATTGCCACTACCTCTCTCAACTATTGTATCGCCGCCGCAAATTCATTTCTTGTCAAACCTGTAGGTCAAAACAAAAATAAGAAGATTGATAATGAAATTGGACCAAACTGATTCGAAGATGAAGAAGTAGGAGAGGGAACGACTACCAAATGTAAGAATATGTACAATTATCGAAATATATATGTGTAATGGAAAGTGTACAACTATATGTATAGAAAAGACTTTAAGAGATGTTTCAGAAATGTGTAAAGTTAACATAAAAAAATCATGTCTGTTGAAGTTGGATAAATAAAAATATTTTAATTGTATTAAATGAAATGGCGGAGGATAGTAACCAAATTTTAAAAAACTGCTATATAACTGTTTTTGAAATATACTTGAAACTCTCTTTGTATATATTGTATTGATATTTATCGACTTCACTATATGATAAATATTGAACTCATCTTAATCCATCTAAATTACGGATGTAACCCTCTTGTCTTTAATTATTTCCCATGTTTAAAATTTACTAAATTCATTAACTAATTGAGTTTACTGACAACTCACAATTAATTAATATATTTATTTGTGAGTGATCCGGTTCAGACCATAATTATTACATACTGAATAAATTCCAACGGGCCGGGTTTCTTATTCAATAAATCATTTATGGACGCCTCACGCGGATTTAATTAACTTGTGTTAATCGAGACACCATTTTGTTTGACTGACAATCAGCACTTCTAGCTAAGTCAATCACTACCGCCCAAAACATCACTATTTTGGATTACAAAAAACCCGCAAGCATAGATGAGTCAAAGCAGCGTATAATCAGCCGCATATACTAATTTCATCGTCACAGATTAAGAAATAACTAATTTCTAAAACCTCGTTCTAAGCAACAACACGTAGAACTTATCTCACTGTGAAACCTCTCAGTATGTATACGCAAAGCATGTGTATCCGCTTATACATATCGATATCATTCTGCGAGCTAAGGTCAGCTCTCGCATCAAATGATATCGTAGCCTTTACCGACTGGACTGTCCAAGTCTGTCTAGACTGTGAGCTTTATACTACAAAAGATCTGACTGTGTTACCTTCTGTGATCATCGATCCACCAAAAAGTCTACAATTGCAGTAAATGGACTTGTTTGCAATTCAATATATAAAGATAATAAATAACAAACCAATGATAGAAACATTTATTCTCATTAAAATGAAATAGAAAACAAGTCTGATACATCGTCTAAGCATAGAGCATGCTTTGAGGTATACAAACCCTAACATATACAGACTCTGATATTCAGACTGACCGAAATTCAAGAAAATCTACCTCTGATTATGTGTTTACTTTGGGAGATGGAGACGTGAAATGGAAGAGTGTGAAACAGAAATGCATCGCAGACTCCACCATGGCAACTAAATATGTGGCCACATCAGAGGCCGCAAAGGAAACGGTCTGGCTCAGGAGCTTCTGATGGACCTAGATGTGATTCCGAGTGTGCCTTCGCGTATCAAAATTTATTGTGATAACTCATGTGCAGTGGCAAACACAAAGCAACCACGAGTCCACAAGACAAGTAAGCATATTGAGAAGAAGTACCATATCATTCATGATATAGTGCAGAGGGGCGAAGTAGTAGTATTTAAGGTAGCATCAGAGGACAACCTATTTGATCCTCTAACAAAAAGCCTAAACGGCATAACGTTCAAGAGGCACTTAGATGGATTTGGGGTAACACATAGGGAACCTTCTTAGAGTATAAGTGGGAGAATTGTGATGTCATACGACACAGATTGTATACTCTAAAGCATGTTTAAGTATAAGTGGGAGATTGTTAGAGTTTGTATACTTCAAAGCATGCTTAATTTTTAGACACCGTAACATACTTGTTTTCGATTTCATTTAATGAGAATAAATGTTTCTATAATTGGTTTGTAATTTATATTTATTTTCATTATTTAATTGCAAACAAGTCACTTTTCTAAAATTTAGACTATGTGGTGGATTCATGATTACGGAACGTAACATAGTCGGCTCCTTTATAGAATAAAATTCACATCCTAGAAAGATTTAGATAGTCTAGTCGGTAAAGGTTCTGGTATCATTCGATGTGAGAGCTATATTAATCGATTGTATATAAAACAATTGTGGGGGTGGGAAAGTAATAACATTCTGATTATAAGTATTTATATAGAATTTTCAAATGATGGACTGAAAAAGTTATGTGGGACAACGAATCCATCACGACACTATAAATATATGTAATAGATAATTATGAAATATGTTTAAAATTGACTAATATCAATTGGCTAACAATTAAATTTTGACCAACAACTACCTTTGCAAACTAGATTGCGTACATTTTCTTTATCCACATTAAGAATTGAGGCAATTATAAGTTATATGTACTTGTGATTAAGGGAATAATTATTATCTGCAATTTCATGAATTTCCGATAATTTGGATTTTTTTTCATAAACTGTAAAATTATACACTAAAATTCTGAAATTCGAGAATCGTATTTTTCTGAAATTTACCTATAGACCAATTTCCAGTTACATCAAATTTGGAGTGGTGTTGTAATTTGAGTATGTGAAAAACTCTATTAATATGATATTGCCTTTATTATTAAAAATAAAATAAATTGCTCTGTTGTGGGACGTTTCATAAAATTCGATTTCATCGTAATCCAATCTCAATGTAAATTTCAAAAAGGTTATAGGTCATAATTTTATAAATGAATCTTGTAAATTTTGCAAGGAGCTAAATTTTTCAAAAAGTTATAAATTTAAGTTGCGTTTTCCTTAAAAAATAAATTTATCGAGTTTAATTTTTTTAAATACATTTTTATCCATCCTTCTTACTTAAATTATAATTTTAAAATTTATCCTCCTGCAGCACACTCAGAAGGAACAATATTATGTGTAAATAAGGAGAAAGAAATGATAAAATTTATAATTTAAATAGTTGAAAGCGATAAAAAGATGAGATTTAATGAATACTTATACTTGTAACGATTTATATAATATATTAAACAATTACATATTGAATCTATCTTCTTAATTGAATGCTTATGTGCATTCTTCAAGCCTTCTTTTATATTTTATTAATATTTTATATACGGTAATATATAATTCAATGATTTAAAAATAATTGTTTTTGGTAAGTGTATAATTAATATCTTATGTAATCAATTAATCATGATTATAGTCATATTTAAGTAATTATTCAATCAAAATTGTAATATATATAATTGAATGTATATTTTATATATTATATAGATTAAAAATAATTTTGCTACTTATAATATATAATATAGATATGATAGTAGGCCCCTACAATAAGCTTTGTTCATTTATGATACGAAAATATATAGCATACATCAATCATCATCGTTTACTCTTGAAAATTGGATAATATATATAATTAATTATGAAGATTGATGGACTAGCTAATTAATTGACTATTCATTTGTTTCTTTTTTATTCAAATTAAATGGTCTTTTCCTGTTAGAATTTTTTAATTAATTTTAATATTTATTAAAATTTACTAAAAAATTCTATCTCACATCTATATATGTATCTTAAATCTCAAATTTTTTGATTATTAATTCTAATATTTACTATAAATATATATTTCACGTTGATTTAATATAAAATCCAACAAGTATTGAAACTATATAAATCCTAACAATCTATATATCCTACATCACAATTTAATTGTCCAATTAATTATTTAATCAAATAATAATTATATTTTAATAATTTTTTTATGATTGAATTTTAATACATAACTTGATTTTTATGTAAACATTTAATTTAGTAAATTATTAAAATCATTTTTTATATATTAATTTGAGATTAAATATTTTTTTATTAATTTTAAAATTTCTGTCAATATTCATCTATAATATATATATCTATATAATAATAATTCATACAAATAAATTTGAAAGTCATCTTCTTAATTTATGGTCCTAGCTATGTGACATCATCATAATCAATCATTTTTATTTATCTTAAATCTCAATTTTACTTTTCTGAATTTTAATATTTATTAAAATTTTAACTAATATTAAATTGATTAAAACTTTAAAAAAACATAATTTTTTATTTTTATTGAAAAATTATTATACTAGATTATTAGATTACAAAATGAATAGTTGAATAATTGAAATATTTTTATAAATATTATATTATAATTTTATTTACAACAAGTAGTTGTCAAACTGTACGTAGAATTTTTCATATATAAATAATAAAATATATAATAATTTTTTCCATATATTTTTATTACATAGCATATTAGTTTAATATATATTATGTAGATATTAAATCAATAGTGTAATTAAATATCACTAAACTAACTATTAGTCTATCACACATTGAAAATTTAGTAAACTTTATTAATATGAAAATTTTATAAAAATAAAAAATGTGTGTATAATTGAGCTTAAATATAGCTTGAGATATTGAGTCGATTAAATTATGTTAATATTTCTTAATATTTTATATTTTTATAATATATAATCGTTGGGTTTTTCCTATCGATTTTAATCAATTTGATCTTATTTTATGGTTCTTTAATTTGTGTATGATAATTTACGGTAAGATTGGTCGAATTGATTAATATTTTATTAATTATAATTTGATTTAAACAATTGGTTGTCAAAACATATATATTAGACTTTTGCTTATTAAATTTAAATGTAAGAGATATTATATATAATTTTAGATATAATTTATAAACAAATATAGTTCATATAAAGTGGGTGGACGAATATTTAACGGAGATTTATACAAGAATATAGTTAATATAAATGTGTTTCTAACTCACACTTATTAGTGTCGTCTACCAGAAGGTAAAATGTCATCACTACCCTCACGAGTATGGATATGGATAGTCAATGTTCATGTATGTCTTGGCCGATTGTCATCCCTACTTTTGACCCACCAATAATATAATTTTTAATACATATAACATTAATTATTTGAATTGATCAAATAAATATTCATGATTTTATTTGGTCAAATAATTAATTTTATCAAACAAAAAAATAGTCAATTTTTAAATTACAAAATAAATGGATTATATACCAATAAATTTTTCACGAGATAAATGTTCATTTAACACTTATATTTTGTACTGATATAATTTTTAAGTAACACAAATTTGCAACTATGTTAATAAATGATAGCATAACGTGATTTTTCTTCAACACAATCTACATTAGATAAATTACTGAGAATAACATTTATTTCTAAAAATTTATTAGTTTAAATAGGAAAAATATGTCAAAATAGTCATTTTAATAAAAAAAAAATCCAAATTTTAACCACCTAAAATATTATACTACCTATGTCCCAATAAGTTTTGCACAATTTATTATTTTAATACACTCAGATGAATATAAATTGTGTCATGCTTATTGGGACGAAAGGATTAGTAAAATAATAGTCATTCTGTATTATATAAGAATTATATAAAAAGAACAAATATGATTACCCTCAAACCCACCATTCATCATATTTTGGGTATCCATCATCCCGCCACTTGTGGATATTAATCACGTATGAAACATATAATATTAATATTTAAGAGATATTATATATAATTTTAGGAAATACTTTACATATAATTTTAGAAAAATATAAAAATATGGTTAATATTAGGTGGGTGGGTGAGTATTTAATGGACAATTTGATGGATATTTCATAGGTATATCCGATTAATTTTTGTGAGTAAGAATGAAAACTATACATATACAAATATAAATGATATTAAAATATACTCATGGAACTATGCGTGGATATCAAATATGTCTCTAATTCACATATATTATTGTTAGATAATGGCACATAAGTTGTCACTTATACCCTTGCGGATACGGGTACGGATATAGATAGCCACTACCCATGCGTGTCGTATCCGATTATCATTCCTACTTTTGATCCACATAAATATTTTATCCGAAAAAAAAAATCATTATTTGATTTGACATAAAGTGATTATGTACCAATAAATTTTACATTAGATGAGTCTTCAAGTTACACATATACTTTGCAACAATATAATTTTTATGTAGCAAAAATTTGTAATTATGTTAATAAATTATAAGGTAACGTGATTTTTTATCAATATATTCTACGTAGGATAATTTATTGTAAATAATAGTTATAATAATTTGTTATTTTATATCACTTTTAAATAAATAAAAAAAGGTTAAAATAATCATTTTAATATACCAAATTCAAATTTTAACCACTTAAAATCTTATAGAAAGATATAGTCATTATGTATTTAGGTTTCCTCAATCACCCCCTTATTAACGATATCTTTTAATTTTATAGCTAATAATTCGTAAATACAAGTGATTAGATTTTTATTTTTATATTTATAATTATTATTTGAGTTTACTATAATAAAATAACTATTGTACAACCGCCTTTAAATATATTATAGTATTTTTAATCACTAAAATTTTACTATAAAATTTAAATTTTTAAATAGATAATAACATTTTTAATATATAAATTTTTTGTCGTAAAATATATTATTTAAAAATTTATATTTATAAATTATAATATAAAATAATTTTCCGTCAATTTTGGAAAGATTACAAACTATTATCTTTCAAAAAACAACACAATCTTAGAGGTAAACTATTGGGAAAATTAAAAGAAAATGAATGCCTCCTATCCTCAACAAAAATTAATACTGGACGAACACTGTTTATTCAATTTCCAGAATTCAGAAACAAAAATCTTTACTAACCTGAAAATAGATGCCGATTGTAAAGAAGATGGAATTTAAAATCATTTTCCCTGCCTCCAGCTATAGACTTTTTATGCCTACATAATAATTCATCTAATAATTAATTCATCAACTAATTGAGCAAGCCAAGCATAAATCAAAATTGGCGTGCAAATAAAATATTAAATTAAATCTTTTGCTTTACAATAGCAGTAAGATGCAAGCAAGAATTTTAAATTTTATTTGAAGTTCATAATTAAGCAAAGTAGTCATCTTTCAAAAGCATAGTTTTCAAGTTTATTTATTTCCATTTATTTAAAATGTATAAGGTTCGTAGGGGACCACGCGTATTGACCAAGGCAGAAGAGGAATGGAACCCATATGCAAATGCAAGTCCATAAGTATGATGACACCTATATATAAATAATAATTAGTGCTCTCAATTAATTTTCTTATGTAAGTTCCCATCAAAAACAAAAACAATTAAATAAAATATACTTATTATATAGTAAAGTAGTTTTAGATAAGAACGATGCATCTTTTTCCAGAATTATTTACAGGTAAATAAATGAATATAATGAGGGGTGAGTTGTATCCACATATTAATTAATTAAATATTTCGCTGCAGTTTTCATTTATATATTAATTAATGTTTTGTTTTAATTGTTTACATCTTTTGTTTTTTGTATGGGATCTTGAAAATTTGAACCACCAACCCACCTTCCAAATTGTATAATCCGAATTAAATAAAATTTGAATCTACTTTCTGCCGTATAGACGCTTAAATTTCAAATTATATTGGTGATATTTTAATAAATTCCCCTTTCATTATGCAAAGTAATATAGATATATATTATACATTTTGAGATTAAAAATTGGATCGATGAGGCTAGATTTTGCGAAGCCCAATTTCTTGTCCCGTAGAGAGTCCAATTGTTTGGTTTAATACCTGAGTCCTGACCACAGATTATTGGTTCCCATAGAGTTGGGTTACGGTTCCAAATCAGAATCGACAGTGCTATTTTCTGTTCAATATGATAGGTTTGGATTGCGAACTCACAAACATGGTTTTGTGTCCTTTTTAATAATTTTATATGTAATAAATCACGAGCACGAAATGTGTGCATTAAAAATTAATTATAAGACTAAGATATTCTTGATCATAAGTAGAACAACATGAAGTCTTTAGATGTCACATGGTTCAATCACACAATATTCATGCCTTGTTAAAATTTATTGGGTGAAAATTTAATGGATAAAGTAGGAAAGATAACTCGTAAAAAAGTCTCAAATTGAATCTCTTTCGCTTGGGTGAATAATATGTTCATAAGAATGAGCTATTGAAACATGGAATTTAACACTTTATAGAGGTCGGTCCTCTGTGTTGTACTTAAGAGAGTTTTCTGAAAATACAAATTGCCTTAACTGAAAAGTTATGTGTTCTACCTCTCTATTGATGAAAGATTAAAGAACTTGATTGATGTCAATAAGGTGTCTAATCTTTTCAGGGGCCTCATATAATATAAAGTCTAAAAGTAAATGTGATTGGTTTGCAGCAATACTGTCACGAGTGATTTATTGGGAAGTGTTACGTGTTAACTACTAATAATGACAAAGTAGGTGATTGGTTTGCAATTGCGGGTTTTTCGTAATCATATACAATAATGTTTTGGATAATGGTGATTGGTTAACAAGAAGTGCTTGAATTGTTCGCATCTCGGGAAAGTCCGAGTTGATTATATCCACGTGAGATATTCAAAAATATTTGTTATATAAGAAAGTCGTCCGGTTAGAATATATTACATATATAATAATAAAAGTTTGAATCAGATCACTCACGAATAAATATATTAATTAATTTGAGTTGTCACCAAACTTAATTAATTAATGGATTATGAATCTTAAACATGAAAAATAATTTATGACAAAAGGAGGTTACATCCGTGATTTGAGTGGATATTAGATAGTTCAATATTTATCCTATAATGGAGTCAATAATTGTTAATATAAGATCTATATCATATTATATTTTCTCGGACTAATTAATTATTGTCAAATGGATTTGGTCATTATTATTAATGAAAGTTAAAATTGATTGGATCATTAATAAAATGGATTATTAGATATATGATTGGACTTGGTCTTGTGTTGGAAGGTCCACGCTCATCCCTCTTTGAAATTCTAACCTAATCTGCAACACATCTATATATAGAGGGAAGGGGGAATGACCGAAAATTATCACTCATCTAGGCTAAGATTTTCGGCCATTGTAGTATTTTACACTGCAAAATTTCAAAAATTAGGCAGTATTCTACACTGCGATTTTTTAATCCTTCTCCTTTCTTTCTTTTATCACTTAGGAGCCGTGTGAGATGAAAGTCTCATGCACGGTTTTGAATGAGAGAAAGAAGTGAGGAATTCTCTTTTCGACTCTCCCACTCCAGTTCGAGTTCCCAGAGCAGATTGATGTTTGTAGCTGACGATTTAAATCATTTTTCCTCAAGAGGGGGAACGAGCGTATGAGAAAGTATAAATCAAATTCTGCATTATATCTTCTTATTTTATGTGGTATATTTTCTCATAAAATTATATTTTTTATTTATTCATTAGACATGTGGATCCTGCGAAATAGTGAGCCCCTCATTCATGTCCCATCAGTTGGAATTAGAGTCGGTCACAGGATTCTGATATTTAAATAAATAGGATTTTAATTCTATTTTATTATGTCTGTATTAGATTTGTTGGAATTTAATTTATGAAGTGTATATGTACTAGTTGGCATATCTATTTATATCACAAATTTATCCATTTAAATTTCATTTTTCGGTGGCTTGATTTATGACCGGAATTGTGATCACATGGGGGTTGAACGTGTTAGATTATGATTTTTTTCAGTTTTATTTATGTAAAATAGTGGGAGGAGAAATGAGGCCTAAAAACAACAACAAAAAACAGAGGCCAGATTTGTACCACAACGCAAGTCGTGTAACCCCACAGCAGGCGCAACGCCAGGTGCGGACACACCCAATCATGCGCACAACACGACCTAGACGAACATGATTGGGCATTTCCGTGAAATGTAATTGTTTCAACTTATTTTATTAAGTTACTCGCAATAGGACGAGGTCATTATAGATTAATAAGTTGACCCTAGTCGTATTCTCAAGAAAGGCTAAACAGGGCTTTATTTATATTGCAAAACAGAAAGCAATTAAAAGAAGGGGTTTTGATATTTTAACTAATCTAATTAATCTACCTAAGCGAATGAATTTAAAGAATTTAAAATACGAATTACCTAGGCGAAAATTAATAAAGCGATTAAATCCTAAATCTAAGAACGAAGAATTAAAGGAACTGAATTTAAACATGCCTTGAATTGATTAATTAACATGATTGAGAAGTTTGTATTAATGAACTATGAATTAATCAAAAAAAGAGCAGGAAGAAAAGAGATCATAAAGCAATAACGAAAGCAATAAAAGAACTCACGAATTGAAAGGAAAAATAATGCATTAAGAACTCCGGGTTTGAATCGCGAATGAATCCACAACGAATTTAAAAAAAACGAACAATTGAATAGAAAATCTAATCTATGGTGTTTTATCTTGTGGTCTAAACCCTAGAAAAATTCCAAGTGAAGAAAAAGACGACCCCCTCTGAAATCGCACGTGGAGGTTTAAATAGGATAGAAAATTTTCGTCTGGCTAGCGACCGCTAGGGGGTAGCGTTCGCTACCCCCATGTTCTGTCTGTTTCAGCATTGGAGAAGGGTAGCGCTCGCTACCCCAAGGTTCTGTTCCTTCCACCGTGTAGGGGAGCTAGCAACCGCTAGGGGGTAGCGGTTGCTGGCCCCTTGTTCTGCTTAGATCAAGTTCAGGATCTAGCGATCGCTAGGGGCTAGCGCCCGCTAGGTCAACTCTCGGCCAGGATGTCAATTTTCCACCTCTTGATCGTCTTTTCGTCTCGTTTCTCTTGTCGAGTCTCGTAAATCATTTTTGTCGATTCTCACCTACAATGTAGCATAAAGAAGACCAAAGCATCAACTCGAACAACAAAAATGAGTATTATAAGACCAAAAGCACAATAGAAACGAGACCGAAAACGTATAAAACAGTAATCGCGTGCGGGCGTGCAGAGGGAGCATATTTTAGTGGATCTTGCGAGATCATGAGTCCCTCATTCGGGGGTTCTATATGATCGTGGTAAAATTGGATTTATTTTTCCTTGTAAATTTTACTCTCTTGTTGACAACCCTTTGTGATGAGTTTTGATAATGGCTATCCAAAAGTACACTTAAAATTTACTTAAGTGTTTACTAGCACAAAATGTAGTAAGTTCTGTGTATGAAAGTTGATCTGTTCTGTAAAGATGTTAAGATCTGTCTATACAAGATCAACTTAGACTTAAGTTTTACTTTCATATGTTAGTTAACAGATCACAATGTAAATGAACAGATCTGTAAGTCACGATCTGGTCCTAACTTGAGCTTTTATAGACTTAGTATTTTCTAAGATGTTGCAATGTAAAGAGACAGAACGTGAGTCACGAAATCTATAGAGCATCTGTATTTAGACTATGTCTTGCAGCAGAGCTTTCAAGACACAGATTGTAGGACACAATCTGTTATAGACACAGAACGTAGGAGACGTTCTATCCAAATGGTTCATAACAATGGAGTATCCAAAATCACAGAAGGTGATTTACCTAACAGATCAATGAATGATCCTTTCAGCACACATATCAAGGGGTGATTTGTGAAATGCAAAAGGGACACTATTGATACGCCTAAATGGGTCATCTGTCCACCTGTACACTTTGGTGTCACGTAGGCTTCATTCTCATATACTTATTCCGGTAATGGAATTTGAATACTGAGAAACGATGCCATACCAGAAATGGTAACAATGGACGCATCGCTGGCAAGAAGTACATTACAACGGCTAGTTCAAGCATTTAAAGCTTCACAACTGCTAGTTCGTGATTCAATTGTCTATAAATACTCCTTCAAGAGTACTTCCATAAAAAGACACTGGATTCCAAGCGATCAAACTCTGCATGAAACTCTAAACCTTTTGAAGTGCTCATATTCTCAAGCATATTTTTACTTACTACACTTCCACACTTAGTGTTTCTGCAACCATAGCATCTACTTGTTCTTAGCACTCATAGATTATATCTTAAGTTAGAACACACCCCACATAGAGCTAACATTGTATTAAGATACAAAGCACTGTAATAGTTAGTTCTATCTTCCTTACTAACCTTCAAGCTATTTGGAAGAACATTCATATTTGTAAACCAGTAAGTGTAAAGGTCACGACCTTATTCGTGCACAACTCAAGTCCAGTTTAGAGTTGTTGTTGTGACTGGTTCTCTACTAGTCTAAATAAGCGAAAAGTTTGGTTTCACAAGTTTAGTGAAGAGAACTATAAGTTTGATTGTCTGTGGACGTAGGGGGTTTCCCGAACCACTTATAATTCGTTATAGCTTCTGCTTTTTGCATATCAACCATCATATTTAATCTGTGATATTGCATATTCTATAAACTACCTCTTACAGAATACTTGGCTAATCAAAAAGGTTTTTCTAAATAGAGCAAATTACATTAACCACCACATTCTGCACAATCTATACTGACAACTTTTGTGAGCACATAACACATATACCAAAACAAGCTTATCTAGTCCATCATATGTGTTATCAAAACACAAGTTGTTGGACAACAGATCACACGCTTTCTGTGTTGTGCGATCGAGTTGTTCTGTTTGATACAACTTTGACAATAAAATGAAAAGTTGCAGTTTGTGTATCCCCCTCCCCCAATACACCAACATTTGCTCTATCGGGACCAACATCCCTCCGACCTAAAATTTATGGCAACCATTTGACCAAAATCATGAGTGATTTATTGATTTTTTCTTCCCATAAATAATGTAACAGAGAGTATATTTTAGGGAGACACAATCGAATCCAATGTGAAAACAAAAAAAGAAAAGAGGTTAGTATGGGTCGCGACATGGAAACGTTTTATGGAGCTTCACCTAACAGATCAAGTGGTGCGCATCGCGTGGGCATCTCTACTTTATAAGGATGATTTCTCTCGACTTTATAAGAATGGAGAAAAACTTGACAGATCCATTTACAAAAGCACTCATCAAGAGATAAATAATAGAGCTTGCGGTCGATATTGATATAAATTATTAAATTGAGGAAGTTGATGAAATGAACACTTAAAATCAAACAAAACCATTTAAGCTTGTCTTTATTTAATTGCCATGTACTGCATCAGTCTACGAAAAATACACATGTTTGGTTTCGACACAAGTTTTAACGAATGCGTTGAATGTGTTATTAGTGAAATAACTGTCCGACAAGATTATTAATTAAATATGTGTATTACAAGTGAAACAAATGTATGCGGTTTATTAATAAATGAATTAAATATGTTGTGAGTGGAAAGTAGATCCCACATTATTTATTATTAAATATGTATTGTGAGTAATAGAAAAGTTAGTGGTAAGCCTAACATGTGGAAAATGTTTAATAAAATGTGTATCACAAGGGGTGACTCAGTGACTCCCTTCTACAGAATTTCAATTCTAGATTGCGCACAAGAATCGAATGTGTTGTGTGAACCAAATTGTTCATAGTGAAGACGTATTTTCTTTATAATGAATCATGTTTTGGGGATTGACATAAAATCTCATAAAGTTCAGGTAGAAATATACTTTGTCTGTATTGTATGTTTTTTTTTTATTTTACTAATGTACAAATTAAAAATTGAAATGTGACAAGAAGTAAATACAATGCTTACCTTTTGTTAGAATTTAAACGCGGATCGAGGCAAAACAATCAATTCTTGTTGCGCCGCTTAAACCCAATTGACGGAGGTGAAACTCACGCGCTGCCACGTAGGATATGAAATGGGACACAACTGTATTGGACGGGAATTAGCAAAATTAGGGAGTGATCCAGACCATCTAAATTTTATTTACTCTTATTCTGTGATCTCAACCGTTAAAATAAATTCTATATATACCTTAACTACTACGTTGTTTCGTCCTTACGCATTCAAAACACTTGTATCGTTTTGTATTGCTTCTCATCTACTTCATTCTCTTTGCCTCTGAAAATTTTTCTAAACCATCGCTCAAACATTTCTTGGTCAAACATCTTTCAAAATTTCAATGGCTTCAACATCTTTTTTATAATTTTGGAATCTAAATCAAAATTTATTTATAATTTTTCTAACAAATATTATAAATCCTTTCTTATTTCCGGAGATTAAATAGCATGACTTAAACGGGGAAAAAAATAAGACCCTGCCAAATACTAAGAGCAAAACTTACACCAAATCAGTATGCAACTATACAAAATACAACTTCAGTACAGAATATCAGAAACCGTATTTTTTCTAAAAATTCGAAATTTAAAAATTCATGTACCATATTTGATTTATTTGCCTCAAAAATAATTTAAAATAATATTAAATAATTAAAACTGATTGTATATCATAATTGGGCGGAATAAATTCTTATTATAAATCACAAAAATTAAACTAAAAGCTTTAAAAGCCCATAAAATTGAAACTGGAAAAAGAAATAACTTAGAATGATACCCAAAAAGTGGGACACTAAAATTCAATCCTATATGCAAAATGCTAAAAGATTTCGATTCAAATTGAAACTGAAATGAAAATTTTATTCCATATAATGTTACAAGTTTTCTGTTAAAAAAAGAAAATAATGGAAAAGCCAATTTCAGGCATACACAAGCCTGTGAATATAATACAGAAGCTGCAGAAGAGCCCATCAGGGTCAGTTTGAGCACCAAAAGTATCTCTTCTAATCACTCATCGTCTTCGAGTGCATTGTAAATAATCCTACCACAGAAGATAAGCCATCGCGTCCTTCAAGAAGCACATACAAGTCGAATGCTTGTTAAGATGAGAAAAGCTTAGAAACTTTACTTACCAGAATAAGCACGCCATGAGAAGAAGTACATTATATCCAAGCTTCAAATACCGTTTTTTCTTTTCCCAATCGAGCAGGTTGAATATCTCTGTTACGTCTATGAGGTGTTGCCTACCAAGATACCTGGTCCAAGAAGAAAATTACACAAAAATAGTGGATTTTCTATTATGACCTTACGATCCCCACTTGAATGAAGACATAACTTTTACTTGTTCTCATATATGTTAAGGTGAAGCAGGTTCAGGGACGACCATCAGCCACTTTTAGCAGACAAGTAGAACGCTAAGCAAAAAATCCTCACACGAGGAAAATGATCTAATAATATGTATGCTCTCTCTTGAGCGTATTTAATTAGTAGCTCATTTTCCTCGTATTATCAGTTCATCCCAAATTGCTATCAATACTAGAATACTACCAACAATAAAACAAAATAACAAGCTAAAACGATTACTGCTGTGTGGGATTAGAATACATGTCATATCTCGGCATTAGTATTCAACTAATAAAAATAAAAATCTTTTTGAAAATCAACCACAAGAAAATAAAAAAAAAAAACTAAATAAAGAGGTTAAGAAAAGTAGAGATTCATTGTCCATCCATGAAGCTGCTGCATATACTAACACCTCTAATAGGAATCTTTTAATGCAAAAAAATGAAGTTGGCCCCTTAATGGTAGGCCATTTACAATTCAGGTTACAACAGACTTCCAAACAGACTCTTATCTCTCCTCCCGAATGAACAGTGATATTGTACTTCTGGCTTATGATACAAAAATCAGGATCACAGGCTTCCTATGCACATTTGCTTACTAATTTGAAGTCTCCATTCGCTCAATCACGTATTAGAAGCTCATATTTCACTCAGAAGTATATATTGATAATATGTATTTTCGGGAAGTATAAAGAAGATAATCAAGGAAGAGAGAGTCAATATTTTTTCTCTAAAAAAGAATAGATAAACAACACTGAAATGAGCATCACTAGAAATACACTTCTTTCAAATAGAACAGAGAAATGAAGGTTAAAACAAATATTTAAAGAAATAAATAATACTCCCATCATCCACCAATGTTATTCCCATTTTGACCCGACACGGGTTTTAATAAAATGGGTTGACTTTGGTTGGTAAAGGATAAAGTGAGGGTAAAATGTAGTAAGTGGAGAATGGGACCCACAAAATGTTAGATGATGTGTAATGTATTGTGAGTGGATAATGAGACCCAATTAAATTGTAGTGAGTGGAGATGGGGTTGCCAAAAATAGAAAGAAAAGTGAGAAGAAACTTGGTGGACGGACTAAAATGGCAAAGTGAGAAGAAACTTGGTGGACGGAAGGAGTACTATTAAAGAGCAGATAATGGAATTTGCGGCAAGCTTAATCACGATGGGAAAATACAACAGAAGGACATATAAGCATCCAGTATTCATATGAACTTGGCAAATATGCTCTAATCACAAACATGTGTGCCATATATATTCCTGTATATATAAATGAATCTTAAGGAAGAGATAGATGAACTTACAATCTCACGTTGTAGTAAAGGTAAGGAATGCAGAAAATTGACATAACCCAATGCCCCCTTAGAAGGAAAAGAAATGTTAGAACCCCTTGTGTGATGTATTCAGGGAAGATCATGGAATTTATTCGAGAAGCAGTATCATAAGGGTTGACATAATCAAACTCTAGATCTGCCAAGCACGTGAGCTGCAAATTATGTAACGGATTGTCAAATTCCATGTAGAGTGGGTATCCTTTGTGATACATGCAAGCTTCAAAAACATTATAATTTAGTCATAGCGAAATACAACATTCCTAGCACATGAAGCAACATTTATATTCGCAAACTTGATTAAAAGAATAAGGACCTCATTTCGCACCATTCTCACAATCACAACTCAGTTCTAAATGTTAGCAAAAATGATTCAAAATTCTATCATGAGGAAATAGATTTATGTTATGACCTACTGATACCAAATTTAGAATGAAAAAAGCTCATATCCTCTATGGACTCTAATAGAAACTACTGTTGTCCTAATTTTATCAAGTGGCAAGACCTGTTCTGCCCACTATTACAAATAAAACTTCCCTTCTCCCAAGAGTGGAATCGTTCACCTCTCTGTCTCTCTCTCCGAGTTCCTACTACTAAGTAGCACTTCATTATATAATCGTATAACAAATTCAGAACAATGTAGTATATCAAGCATATCTCGTTATACAGATTGGATTCTTTTCTTATAAATTTTATGCTGATGAAGTCATGGATGGAAGAACCAACATCTAGATTTTGAAATGTATATAGATTCTAATAGCCATATCATTCATTTTCTGGGGTTGACGACCCCTAATAATAATATACAAACTCTAGCCAACTGGAACTTCCACAAAAGAGTTGCTAGTCTATTACTCCCACATATTGCATCTCCAATATATTACTCAAAGTTTTATCAAGCTAAAATAAAATACCTCGTTTGTCCCAATAAACATCACTAAAAACTTATCCAGACACATAAATTCGTAGAAAAGAGGTAGATTCACACTTTCTGAATGGTCGAGTTTTGGCATTTTAGATCGGAGTTACCTATAATTGGACAACTAGAAAAGGAAAGTAACCTACATTTATTGGGAAAGGAGATAGTATAATCTAGCAAATAAACTAACTCATCCCATTCACTAAGTCAACCTTTCTATTAGAGCCACATAGTGCAATAATCGAGCTTGTCTGAAGAACCAAATGATTTCCTGCTTTATGATTGTTATCCTGAATTGCTACAATTAGTTAAAATGAAGAAACCTTAAGCAAACACCTCAAACAAAAAACTTATCGCATCCTTCAACAGAAAACATCAATCTGAAACAGTCAATTCCAAATACTTTTATGTAACTTAGCAATGAATTATAAACTTTACTTCTTTCATAGAAAGGGAAAGCATGACCCCATAAATCACATAATACCAAAACATATAAAAAATAATTATTTCTGCCAGTTTCGGAAAAATTAAATGTCTCGTGAAGAATAAGAAATTAAAATACAAAATTATACCAATAAAATAAAAATACGATTAGGAGTGTGAAATATGACCTGAAAAATTAACATGATAGCAAGGGAAATGAGAACGAGAAAGAAGATAACCCAGTTCCACACATCGTCCATGTTATTTTGCTTCTTCTTTTGATTTTAATTGAGAAAATTACTCTGAAAATATGGCTTTTCCAAAAATAAATGCAAAAAAGATGAAAAAGGAGATTGTAATAAGGTTATTGAATTCCCAGTAAGAGGTAGGAGATGATCGGAGTTTGAAAATCTACCGACGGGGTCAAGGGGGAAAGACTCAGGTAGGGTGCAGAGGCGTTGTTTGCCACCTCACCACCAATTCCAATGTTTGAATAATGAAGTACTTTTTTTTATTTGAACGACTTTTATATTTTAGTAATTTAGTTGGTACTCCCACTCTCCACTAAAACAGTAGATTCGATGTGGTGCATTCGATGTGGTGCGATGCACCCCTTCTCTTTTTAATTTTAAGGACGACAGCGGTTTCATTTGATAAACATAATTATGATATATTTAATATAATTTTTTATATAATTTAAATATATATATATAATATAATATATCGTCATATTAAATAAATTACTCCCTCCGTCCCCCATTTTGTGTTACGCTTTGACCTTCACGAATTTTAAGAAAAAATGTTGACTTCGTGTAGTAATGTGTAAAAAGTATAATGAGTAGAGTTAGAAAGGTGTGATGTTAGTGGAGATTGGGTCCCACTTAAAGGTGTTGTGAGTGGGGGTTGTGTCCAAAAATAGAAACTTTAAGTGTAACACACTTTGGGGGACACCCCAAAAAGGAAATGCGTAACACACTTTGGGGGACGGAGGGAGTATAATTTTTTTACTGAATAATATCATCGTTACACTAATATGATTTTAGAATATTTTACATATAATACAATATTTTTATCAATTCTAAATTCTCATTAAAAAATTATCGTTGTTGATACTATAAAAAAGAGGATGCATTGAAACTCATTGCAATATTCATTCTACTCGCTAAACGGCCCAGAAGTGATATATTAAGAAATTAAAGTGTTGTTAGAAAAAGTAATACTCCCTCTATCCCGCTAAATGCGGCCACAATTGTTTCTTTTTTGGGAAAGCGGCCACTTTTAATGGGAGAACCCAATAAGGAAACGTGACCACATTTAGCAGGATGGAGGGAGTAGTATAAATTATTATTTAATAGCTAAAAATTTGTCATTTTTGGAAATGTTGTTGGTCCCGATAGAGCAGATTGGTGTATGGGGGAATACACCAACTGCAACTTTTCGTGTTCTTGTCTAAGTTAAGGTAGACAGATCAAGGGATCACACATCACATAACTCTGGTGAGTTCAATGATCTGTGTTTTGGTAACATAAAAGATGAATCAAAGAAATCTTGATCTGTTAAACGTGTTTTGTGCTCACAGATAGTGCGAGTACAGATTGTGCGGAATATGGTAGTTAATGTAAGTTTCTCTATTTAGAAAAATATTTTGATTAGTTGAGTGTTCTTTAAGAGGCAGTTTACAGAATATGAAATATCACAAAATAAGTATGATGGTTGATATGCAATAAGCAAAAGCTGTAAAGGAATATAAAGAACACAAGGTTTTACGTGGTTTGGGAAACCCCCTACGTCCACGGACTATCAAACTGATAGTTCTCTTTACTAACTTGTGAAATCAACTTCTCGTTTATTTAGACTAGTAGAGAACCAGTCACAACAACAACTCTAAACTGGACTTGAGTTGTACACGATTAAGGTCGTGACCTTTACACTTATTAGGTTACAAATATGAATGTTCTTCCAAATAGCTTGAAGACTAGTAAGGAAGATAGAGCTAACTATTACAGTGCTTTGTATCTTAATACAATTTTAGCTCTATGTGGGGTGTGTTCTAACTTAAGATATAATCTATGAGTGCTAAGAACAAGTAGATGTTATGGTTGCAGAAACACTAAGTGTGGAAGTGTAGTAAGTAAAAATATGCTTGAGAATATGAGCACTTCAAAAGTTTGAGAGTTTTTATGCAGAGTTTGATCGCTTGGAATGCAGTGTCTTGTTATGGAACTCTTGAATGAGTATTTATAGATGATTGAATCACGAACTAGCCGTTGTGAAGCTTTAAATGCTTGAACTAGCCATTGTAATGTACTCCTTGCCAGTGATGCGTCCTTTGTTACCATTTCTGGTATGACATCGTTTCTTAGTATGCAAATTCCTTTACCAGAATAAGTATATGAGAACGAAGCATACGTGACACCAAAGTGTACAGGTGGACAGATGACCCATTTAGGCAAATCAATAGTGTCACTTTTGCATTTGACAAATCACCCCTTGATCTGTGTGCTGAAAAGATCATTCATTGTTCTGTTAGATAAATCACCTTCTGTGATTTAGCATTGTTAGACAACATCTGGATAGAACATATCTTACATTCTGTGTCTGTGACAGATTGTGTCCTACAATTTGTGGCTTGTAAGATTTTTTACAAGACCTAGTCTAAGAACAGATGCTCTATAGATACAAATCGTGACTCACTTCTGTCTCTTTACATTTCAGCATCTTAGAAAAGCTAAGTCTATAACAAATCGAGTTAGGACTAGATCGTGACTCACAATTTGTTCCTTTACATTGTGATTTGTTAACTAACACATGAAAGTAAAACTTAAGTCTAAGTTAATCTCATATAGACAAATCTTAATACAAATCTTAACATCTTTACATATTAGATCATCTCTCATACACAAAACATACTATGTTATGTGTTGGTATATACTTAAGTAAATTATAATTATGTATTTCAATAACCATCATTAAAACTTATCACAAATGGTTCCAAACAAATGTGACCACTTTTAATGAGACAGTCAAATACGAACGTGTTCACTTTTAACGGGATGAATGGAATAGTTGGTATTGTCCTAAAAGCTAATAAAGCTACTTGTGAGTTAATTGAGACTCGATTCGAAAAAAAATTATGCTGAGTTTGACTCAATAGTAAACAAGCCGAGCTCGAGTCTTTGTTAAGTTCACGAATATATGTTCAAGTTCTTTTGCCAACGAACATTTAATCGAGCATGTTCAAGCTTTTAATTGAATATCTAATCAAGCATTTAGTCAATCCTTAAACTAAAATAATTAATTTTCTAAAATAAAAAATTTATATGAGTTCGAACTCGAGCACCCCCCGAATTGGAACTTGAAAGCCATTAATATTAATATCAAACGAGCCAAGCTCGAGCTTGACCTCGAAATTTATATTATAGGACTTCACACAAGTCGAGCTCGAGCTGAATTTGAACATGTCAAAAGTTCGAATAGAACTCAAACCAAACACGAACGCCTTAATATTTTAAACAAGTCGAGTCAAATCGAGTAGTATATGAATCAACTAGTTTACACCATTAATTGATACCTGTACATTATCATTCAATTAGAATAAGAAATACATGTCAACATTACACATACTGGGTTTGTTTATTTTATAACAGGACAGACATCGGCCCACGGCGGATACCTCTTAATGTGTCACGATTGATGTGGCATTACCACATAATCATACGACTCATTGTAAATTTTATTTTATTTATTTTTTTATTATTATACATTGAATAATATTAAACTATACCTTAATCTATAAACCATAGTCGGAATGTGAGAATTAATAAAATTTTAATAGTTACTACGAGGCATGCCACATCGTTCGCGAGCATATTAACTCCGCCCTCCACGAGCGTGTGATTGTTTTCGTATTTTATATATAAAAATTTAATGCATTGGTTACCGTTGTACAAAAATATCACTTATTTGCTACGAACATTTTTAAATATCATAATTTTTGTTACGAATTAATCCGAATGAGTTACATTTTGAAGTTGTTAGGAAAAATTTTAGATATCTCAAAGGGACTATAAATTTGGTTTTGTGGTAAACTTGTGATGATAATTTATAGCTAACTCATTATTCATATTCTGACTATTTAGGGTGTAGCTCAATAAGAACTCTATTTCCAAGACATGAAAACTTTTAGGTAGCAAGTATATCTCTTGACTTTCAAAGAAACATATTTCCATCAAAACCTCTACAATAGAAGTTGAATATATGATTGTAGATAGTTGTTGTGTCAAATATTATGACTCAAACAACATTCTAAGGATTATGAGGTCAATGTTAGCGTTGTATCAATCTTTTGCGACAAGTCGAGCGCAATAACAGTTACACAAAATTCAATTCATCACACAATGTGAAAACATGTCGATGTCGGACATCACTTCATTAGAAACCATGTGGAAAAGAAGAACATGATAATAGAGAAGATTTACACTAACATTCAGCGTGCTGGTGTCCTCACTAAATCTGTTGTAGAATAAAGATTCACGATGTTGTATAGTAAGTTTAAACTGCTTCGCCTAGATCAACAGATTGATTAAGAACATATCAATGGATGGAACGTTTCACATCCTTTTTCACGATAGACGTGCTCATGATTTGTCTTGAGCATGTGTAATGGCCCGTAAAATTTCTCCTAAAAATAATATGTATCGAAAATCGAGATAATAAAATTTCGTTATATTTATTAAAATATCGATTTACTAATTGATATTAGTAGCAATTGTTTTTGTGCACCTTATAGTTTTGGTGTAATAATAGACATTATGCAAGCTCGTTAGATGATGTGATTATTTACGAGGCGTACTAGAAATTATTTCGGTACCTGATCGTTAGTAGAGTTCGAGCAGATAATTGAATTACTTAGCAAAGTATCTAAAGAAAGAATTAGTAGTATGGTTATATACTATATAAGGGTATGCAGATTGTACTTTATAAAGGAATGATGTATAAGGAGATTATAGTTGAGATCCTTATTAGTAAGATTTATTGGATTATTATTAATGGTATTGGTATATTTAATAAGATAATATGTTATGAGCATTATTTAAATGAGATATCTAGTATGATGCTAATTATCCATTATTAAGAGGATTAGCACTTGTGTATATGAAGCAAGAAACACACGTCTGTATATATATATGCACGTTCATAGCCATAAATTGCCAAGTATAGAGATTACAATGTAGGAACAGTAAGTCTATATATATAGCTATATACATGTACAGTAAACCTACATATGCATTTAACAATTGCTGCAGAAATAGGAAGGTGTGAAACAATAGACTTTTGAGTCTGTTTTCAACCGAAGAATATTCATTATGCTTCAGAATGCAATAAGGCACTGTGGCCGCTTTTTACAGCTCCAAAACTCTATAGAATAGACATGAGATCACTAGCTAAATCTGAAGCACTAGTATAAGATACTAGAGTCTGCCCAGATCTTGTAAACATTAAGGCAAACTCACTATTATGCAAATAAAAAGGGAAGGGAATAGGAGGAAGGGACGGGCTGCAGCAGCAGGAAAGAGCAGAGACTGATCATCACTCCACCACCTTACTTTCGCATTACATCTGCAAGGGAGAAAGAAAACAATTAAATTGAATGCTGCCCCAAAGTCAAGAGAGGCAGATGTAGATTAGATCAGGCTGAAAATGCTTTATAGAAACTCAAGTGCCTGCAGTTATGTTAAGTTGAAAAAGAGGATAGGTTACATTACGTTGCAAACCAACCAAAAAGGAGGAACCCTCTCCCTTATATCCTGCCTCAACACTACTCACTTTCACTCCATTGAAACATACACAGAAACATTTCACCTCACCAGAAAAAGCCCTTCCAGTCACCCCAAAGTAAGTTTTGGAAACATCTAAAGTCATCCAAAATCCCAAAGACTTCAAAGGAGCCACTAAGGTAAACATAAGGTATTAAGCCTTCAGATTTTACAGATTTAGCATTTGCCTAAATCAGATCTTTCCTTATTCTCAGAAAAACGGCCTGAAGATCTCATAGTCAAACAGTTGAGCAAGAGTAAGCTCTCTTACTGATATTTAGATGTTAGAATGAGAAGGAAATTGTAGGTGTAGTCTGAAACTTTCTAAATCACGTAGAAATTTTAGAAACACACTTATAGATACTCATTTAGACTCTATTAAAACTACACCTCCATAAGCATGATTTAAGTATATTCTGCCAGAACCGTAGGATTTAAGCTAGCAAAGCATGTGGACCTATTCTGACTTAGAAATTTGCATACAAGATAGATTTATTTTTAACTGTTCCCTTGCATCAGTAGTTAAGATTTTAAACGCTGGAATTCAGATTTTAATTCTAGCCTCATAACTCAGAACATAGGAACTGCTTATGTATATGTATAGAATTTTAGAATTTTCACATAGAGGGTTATATTATGAATTTCAGAGACAGACTTTGGCCATAGAAAGAACTCCGAACATTAGTGCATCTTAGGCATAAAAACACGGCCAACAAAAGCATAATATTTTAAACCTAGACACCTTCACTTTCAGTTAGAAGTTTCCAACGAAACTGTATCCGTTAAGAAATCCCAAAACTAACACCCTCCAAAGGAATTAAACCTCATATCATAATGCTAGTTCAGCAAATAACAGTTTAGAACAAACTTAGAACCTTTTAAAAGATGAGAAATCCAACTCAAATGAACCAAGCAGAACAACATCAGCCCCAAACGTATTCCTCAGCCAAGAATAAGCCAAACCAGTGTTAGTAATTGTTTAAAAATCTAAACAAATCGGAGTTTAAAACTCATAGCTTAAACAGAACCTTCGGTTATTTCACAACCCAAATACCGAACAAAAGTTTAGATAACTAAGTGTTTAAAACAGAGATTTAAAGAGTCTTAAACATACAGAAAACAAAGAAATCAAAATCTAACATATAAGAATTTAAAAGTCTACCTGAGAAGGAGAAGCTAATAACGGCAGTCTGGAGAACTTCGACGACCACCCCACAGCCCATTTGCTCTGCTGTAATCGAAAAGGGAGAGAGCAGAAAGAAAGGAATTTAGTGGTTTAAAAACAATTTCAGAGGAAGAACCTAAAACTTAAACATGCAGATTCACCAGAAAACTTAGAAAATATAGAAAGGGAGAATCGAAATTAGTAAGTGAAAGCTGGGTTTTCAGAATAGAAAATTTAGATCTTAAGAACTAGAAAATGTGAAATTTGAAACGAAGGAAGGAAATACCTGAAAAGAAAAGAAGGGCGACGCACTGCTGTCCCACGATGAACGACGGCAAGCCCTTGATCGAGGAAGGAATCAGATGAGAAACAGAAAGGCGAGATAGTGGAGGAGAAACAGCCGAGTGTCTGAGGGAGAAGTCGAGAAAAGAGGCAGCGAGAGCAGGAAGACGGGAGAAGAAACTGAGTTGTCTGGGTTTGAGGGGAAGGAACAGGAAGGTGAGGCAGAGCCGCAGAGGCGAGTGTCGTCTGTTTTGAGAGAAACAGATCGATGTGAGAACAGCTAGGGATAGGTTAGTTGGAGATGTAGAGATATGGGCTGGGTCTTGTTTTAATCTAATGGGCCGAAATGAATAAATAACTGGGCCTTTATTAATCAGATGGGCTAGAAATAAATTAACCAAATGGGCCCAGAAGTTAAATCTTAATGAATTGGATTATATGATGAGTTATTGGACCCGATTTTAATTAATTATGGGCCTTTTAGTTATGAATAGTGGGCCCAGTTTGAGTATTAAAAATGGATTTAGTTATCCCTTAGTTGTGGTTTAATAAAATAAATATTAATCTTGGGATTTAGATAGAAATTTAAGAAATTGAATTAATAATTAGACTTAATCCGATAAATTAGATCTATTAAGTTATGAAATGAGTAATAATATTTTATCGGGTATAGAAATAGTAAAACACTCGAATTTTAATCGAGTGGAGAGATTAGAGAAATTAAGTTAGATAATAGAATATCATTTCATATTTAGATGAAATAAATTACATACTCACGATGAGTATTTTCCTCTTAATTACGATTAAGGTTCGGCGGAAGAGAAATTCAATCAAACTACACCAAATTATCATTAGAAGAAGAAGTACATCAGGTAGGCTTTCTTTTACAAATAAAATCACATGCGTTGTACCAAAGTATGATTTTCGCTTTAGAATGCTAGAATTTAAAATGTTATGAAGTATTGCATTGTCGAAAATATTTATATTTTGGTATGATGCGTATCTGTTGAACAATTAATCGATTTCGGACCTTTAAAGATTTATATCTTTTAAGGTTAGTGTACACCAGAACCGTGAGTCATCTTAGCGGGTTGGCCGGTTCAGTGTTCGCGGAAAGTGGCCACTTTCCCGACACACAGAATTACAGATATGTTTGATTACTCCAGAACTTAGACTGATCAGTCGAATTTTAAGATCACACAAGAATTTTAGTGAACATAGGTCCTTTAGTGACAAAATCCCTATGTTGCACTGTATTATGGCAATTGCAAATATATCTGTACGAATGTGATTTCGGCATGTGTCTACTGAGTACAATTTGTACTCAGCCCTGCATATATTTATAAATGTGCAGGTTAAGTCGTGATGACGAAGTGGAAGGCTCAGCGGTGGTTTTGTCAAAGCTCTAAATGTTTTACTCTCGGTGATTTATATGTCATCATACATGTAAATCTAGATATTGATCCAGTTTCCGCTGCCAGACTTTTGTTTAGATTCAAGAACTTATTAGCTGTCTCTTTTGGCTTCGAACCTTGTATTTCAGACTTGTGTTAGTTTTTCATATTTCAAGATGTTATAATCACTTATTCTGAGGTGTTTCCCGATTTTCAGTCAAGTAAACGACTTCGTTCGGTTTATTATCTGTTTTTCTCCTTTAAGTCACGTTTTCCCTTGATTTTACTTAGAGAAGTGAAATGGGGGCGTGACAGCATGATTTAATTGAATAAATTTAAGTATTCTTAAGTCATCTAGTGTAATTTATCTCTTATTTAGTTTATTAATTTTCTATTATTTTATTTTGATTTTAAATTAAAATACTTTTAATTTCTAAAATGTAATGCAATTTTTTAATTAATAATAAACCTTTTTAATTGAAATTAATTTATACTATTATAAATATTTATTTACATTTTAGTAAAAATGCAAAAATAAAAATATAAAAATTAAATATAAAAGTTCCAAAATTTGAAATCACCCCCACTTTAAAACATTTTATAAAATTCTCAAAAAGTGATAGAACTCACTCAAATATTTTTAAAAATTACAAAAATATAATGAGAGCCTATTGGGAATGCTTTACATGTGCTCATTCAATTTGTTAGCTTGTTAGACAGTAGAAAGGTACGTACGAAATTAATTGTTAGCTTGATAGATAGTATAAATGTGATAAATTTTAATAATGTTAGTTCTGTTGTAAATTCGCTTCGATTCCCCATTTGTTAGTGTAAATTAATGGAGACAAAGAGAAAATAAAGAGAAGAAATTGCAAGAGTTAAAAACTTCTAAGTGTATTTTTATATATATATATAGATTGTTCATTGTACCACATATAATTATAAATACACTAATATTCTAAATACTAATGTCCACATAAAAAATAATATTTATATCACTCCCCCTTGTACAATTACTATGTAATGTAAATACCTCGCTGAAAAATTCTATAAGATAAAAATAGTCGAGAAAAAAAGTATATGTCATACAGATATTTATATTCATTATTTGTTGTCTCATTAAAAATCTTCACCAAAAAAATCCTCTAGGAAAAATCTTGGTAAGGGAAAAAAGAGTACAATATGATATAAGCTTCAAGGCGTTAGGTAGACATTCATATCTAACTTTCAAATTTATTTTAGAATATTCGCTAATCTTCCAAATCTATGCATTTCAATATCATAAACATATTCCGCTAAAAATAAAGAGCACATAACATACAATATATATGTGTATTGCACAAGTTGGCTCATTAAAAACATTAATTAAGAAAACCTCATGGGAAAATCTTAGTAAGGGAAAAAGAATACAAACAATTATTCTTCAGGGCGTGATCTTCATGATTATTTATTTGGTATTCATGACCTAATCTTTTAGATTGTGGATAAGTTATTGCTCCCCCTCAATATAATAATATAATCATAAGAATTTCAATATTGTCAATATATAACTAAATATAATTGTGGGGAGAAAATGAGTAGACACATATCTCGTTTCTCCACTAGAGTTCATTTGTGCAACACATTATATTAATCCTTATAGGAAAATAGTTGGGATATGTTTTATATCATTGTACTAGTCCAAGATCAAATTATATGAGAATCAAATAATTAGCTATAGTTCGAGTAACACTCCAATGTTAATCTCAATTTTATAATAGTTAGATCAACATCTTGTGTAGCTTGAAGATAACAATGATATATTTAAATATCATTTCAAAGTCTCATTCAAGGAGAAAAATAATAAATTTTGCTAGCAAATTAACTTTCAATACTGACCTATTAACTTAAACAAGCTTACTTTTAAGTGAACTGACATCTCGACTTTATTCAAGACAACTTTGAAAATTTGATAATCAGTATATTCCCCTCCCTGTACAACAATCTAACTCTTACGTCACCAACAACTTTGTTTTAACTAATTGCACATACTAATGAAAAGAATAATATGCATGATAATGTGAGATAACTAATTAGTTCTCACATTAAAAATAAAATGAAATGCTTAAACAAATCTACATTAAGAATGAAACTTGAAGTATCCAAGAGTAGAAATGTCACAACCCCAATTTCTAAAGGACAGATCAATCAGGGCGTGACTCGGGGTTGAATAAAAGAAGTGGGAAAGAAAGGGGGCATAAAGGTGGAATCTCATACTTTAACATTTAAGTAACACTTGGATAAAATATACATGAAGTGGATAGCATTACTTTAACAAAAGAGTTTAGGCCACAAGCTTAATTTCTGTAGAAAGTTTGAAAGACGAGGCCCAAAAAGGATTACGCTAACCAAGTCAACAACGTAATATCATGAGGTTCAATATTGCTGGTTCACGAAGCCAGTCGACTATAATAAAAGATAATAATATGGAGTTCAGCGGAAGACTTAAAAGAAATAGATTTATATATGAAGATATAAACCTATTTCCAAAATGTTAACTTGACAGACAAACAACCAACTTCTCGGCACACCCGCCAGCGCCATACTTGTTCAACATGCAAGTGTTTGGAAATACAAGTAGGGCTGAGTACTTGATGTACTCTTTGGGTTATGCCGAAAACAAATCATTTTATCGTCATGCAATCGACAGTATAACACAAGGATCTTGTAACTTGTGAATACTAAACATTTATTTTTCCTTTCATAAACTTGGTACGTTATCGTTTTCTTTCCTTTCTGTAGTATCCATATTTGTAACTACGCTGGGGAAGAAGGCCTTCTTCCGCATAACGCATCCCTTCACCGGAATCGGCCTAACGGGTTCACAGTCCGTGGCTTTTGTGTAGTACCTTGACCAACACATGACTCAAGATTCGATCGATTACATACGTTGACCACTCAGATGGTTCAACACAGATAAGAGTCACACATAAAACACAAACAAATTTTATGCATGAAAATCATTTCACATTTTCTTAAAACATCCTTCATTACAACAAAAGTATAGTTTGTAGTAAACCCACCTGAAAACCAGTATTAGATTGTAAACATGATTCTCCCTCTCGTTCCTTAGTTATCACTTCCTTGACGAACCCTTAGATAACGAATTGCATTTAGAGACGTTCGAGTTCTTAGAATATTTCTATTGAGTGAAGAAATAAATGTGCGTAGGTTATAAGATTTCATATATGTCTATTAAATAACATCTAAGCTTATTGTTTTCTCCGAAAACAACTCTGTTTACCAAAACCAATGGTTACTAATTCTATAACTAATTAATTTCTTTCTCGCAATTAATATAATTGAGACAATTAAATTCGGCATTAGAATCGGAAACATTAGTATAGTTAGCGTAATTAAAGACCCTTAGAAAATGTTCATGTCTCAATTTAAATTAATTTAGATTCACTAAATTAATTAAGTACCATTATTATTAATCAATTAAATAATTATAATTAATCACTAATAAATAAGATTTAAATAATCTAAATAATAATTATTCTCTATTAATAAAATTAATTAAGGTTAAATAAATTTAATCACACTTAATTAATTATAAATCATCAAAGTTAAGAAGTTTAATTAAATAATTAATTTTTCAATAATTATTAATTAATCGAGTTAAATAATTTAATTACTTAATCAAATTCTAGATTTCATTAAACTAGATTAGTACAAAATATAAATTATGAACCAAATATTTTAATTAATGATTCATCATAATCAATTATTGAGGCCGAACTCATAACTCAATTAAATAGTAATCCATTTAAAAATAACACAATAATTTAAAATACATGAGCAAGCCTGATAAGAAGAGTTCTGCCCAACATTCGATCTGGCCCAATGAATAAATCGGGCCATTTCAATTATCACCTTAAGTCCACTTTCTTGATTAGTTATAATTTTAATTACCATTATTATTATTAAATATCTCACTCTAACTCTCTCCCCACTTCGTCACTTTCCCCTCCCCATTCTCTAAAATCTGCCGACAAACACCTGCACACACATATGTACGCATCAAAGATGCGCAGCACGGCGCAACCGGCAAAATCACCGCCGCCGTCAAACCTCCTCGACAACCTTATTCTTCTTCACTCATTTCTATCTTTTATCTCAAAAAAAAATGAAACATAAAAGTATCTTTTTCCTCCTTGTTTTTGTTTCGATGGCCAAGGCTTCAACTCCCGGCCAAATTATTAGAAATGGATATTGGTCCCAATTTCCCCCTAAAAAGGCCTTATTAAGGGGAGAGATACCTCACCTTATATTTAGGTTCAAATGACCATCCCTCACCAATG
>JAPKLX010000117.1:482825-498401 GCA_026898415.1 Leonotis leonurus | reverse complement strand
TTAGGTTCAAATGACCATCCCTCACCAATGTGGGACAAACTTAACACAAATTTCATTAAATCGACTCCATTCTTCTTAAATTGAATAAAGGTAAAGGTTTAGTGGAAAAATCCTCAAATATTCGAGTCGTCTTCTTCCTCGGTTCTCTCCTTCCCTCTCTCTCGTGGTTTTTCCGGCGAGCTACCGTCGGCCGGAGTCGCCCACGGAAACACCGATCGTCGCGCCACCACCGCTGCAGCAGCCCTGCTCTCCCGTTTGCTGCTTCCTCGCCTCCAGTCGAGACACGAATGCTTCTCGGCCTGCTATCTCGTCTCTGGATGCAGCAGGTATATTCTTCTTCTTCTTTTTTTTCTTCTTTTAATTGGTGTTAGAGATCTGTTGATATATTATGAATTTTGTTGTTGTTGAGGTGTAGATGATTTATGAAGTATTAGTTAAGCTCTTAGTTGTGAAGATTAAATGTTTGTTTGATTTTTTTTAGATTCCAGGATATAAAACTACATATTGTTTTAGTGTGGTTTAGCAACCTAAATTCTAAGTTACGAAATCACTCATAAAACGTAGTACTAAGACATTAAGGAAGCATGCTTTGGTTTATATAATAAGCAGTAAAGAATTTAGTAGACATTAAGGAAGCATGCTTTGGTTTATATAATAAGCAGTAAAGAATTTAGTTTCATGCTTGTTAAAGTTAGAAGTGAAACTAAGCATGAAGTGAAGTAAAACTAAATGAATTTGACAATGCAACACATGTTTGGAGTTAGAATTGAACTGCTGAAACTAAGATGCTTTCGGTGCTTTGTTTCCTTCTCCTTTTCTTCAATCGTTTGCAGGAACAAAGAGGAAGAGGATGTGATGTTGATGAAAATAAGGAGTGGTGGGGAGAAGGTGGAGTAGGTAGCATTCTTGTGGTGAGGTGTATTATACGATGGAATGATTATTTTGATTACATATTCATTTCTAAGATTAGAAATATCTAGATATATTTGGTTCAATACGATATGTATGTAGAATATAAAGTAGATATTTATTGGATTCTTCAATGTATAATTGGACTCAATAGAACAAATGAACTTGTTGCAATTTGGGCCTCTATATGTATTGCTTTTGAAATTCCTAACTAATTAAGTCCAATAGAATTAAAAGTAATAGTATTGTAATAAACAACTAAGTCTCGAAGTTAAATAATAATAATCTTATTCGATTTAGTATAAATTCGAGAATCAAATTTGAGCACGACACAGCCACCGTTAAGTTCGATAATTATTTATCGTAATAGAAACTCAACATTTAAGTTTTTAAATTCCTACAGATATGATACACTAATTAATAAATAAAAACTCGATGATTCTTTCGAATAAAAGTACGGGGCATAAGAAAGGAGCTATTTGTCCAAACAACAGCTCAACTCGCAAGTCTGCAAAAGAAGGTCCTGAGAGACTCTAGCTAAAGCACACTGATGATCAAGATAGTGAAGGGATCCAAGAGATTGACAAAATTTTGTTCAAGCCTTGGTCCATAAATTTTTATCCATATTCACAACTTATTTATGCAGCACAAAATTTCAATTGCAACTTTTCTTAGCATTTCTGCAAGCACGTTTTTTCGATTTGATTTTTTCTTCGTGCAAACAATAAGATTACATCAGATAATGATATAGAAGAATAAGGGGAGCACTTTCATCATCAGATGTGAATTTAAGTTTAAAACATCACTCCAGAACAATATGCAATGTCCTCATAAGATACTCTGAAATATCAAAATGGATGTTGTTGGTTGGAGCACAGTGCTCATAGACAGGAGAACAACATGAAAGGGGAAATTACCGAGCCTTGTCAGGCAAGACCAAGACAGATATGACCGTCGTCTATTAGCATTTTTGTTGTTGTTTTTACACATTCGGAGGTGGCCATATCTTCGCGAACAATTCTTCTACCCGTTTCGATTGGCTTGCATAGCCATCCAGCCCTGTAGTTAAAAGCTCCACTGCTGCAGGGCCCAATGCAGAGGCAAAGCTATACTGGTCCCACTTCGCAAGCTGAAAAATTAATCGGCCATACAAGAAATAAAAAATCACATATCACAACTTTTTCTTTCATTTGTTTAAATCATTTTTCAATCATTAAAAGTCTCCATTTTAAGTAAAGCGACTATTTTGATGCCTCAGGAAAGCCACATATAAAAAAGGATGACTCAGGTATATTTTGGACCGAGCCCATCATAATTGATGTACAAGCCCCAAATACTAATATTTTCTTACTCGGTCTCCTTTGTCCTCACTATTAGGTTGACCTCGACATTTCACAGTAGATCAACCATTATAGTATTTCTCAAAGTTAAACACGCTAACCTTAATGTTTATAATATTAGGTCACTTAAAAGATGATGATTAACCGTGTTAATATGAATAATAATCCATTAATTTAACCTCTCGTCAGCGGTAGTAGCGCAATCCCTTTTCGATTTAGACAATAATGCCTCATAAAAACTTTCAGGCACGATATACGGAGGACCCTTCCTCTAGGAGGTGCTAGATTCCGCATCCGATCAACATATCTTGGTTCAAACTTTGAAACATGTGAAATAAAAGCAGAGGCATTATGGAATATTTTAATTAATGAGTATTGGGAGTTTGAGCTGAACAAGCCACTTTACAAACTTTAGCAGCACAACATCCTTAATGTTGGCCGCACTGAGAAAAATTGTACTGTACAAAAAAGTGTTAGAGATTTGGTCCAATCAACGGAGTATGTGTTCTTTCTTTGTATTATATGGAGGGACAATCGACAATTCGATGATTGTAATGCTTTTATGGTATAATGATTAAGTACTGTATGATGGTAGAGACTCTAGATGATTATTATGACAGACATTATGAATTTTATATCATTTTGGTAAGAAAAATATGAATTCCGATCTAATATATAGATCTGGGTCTCATTTTTCGGACCATATAGATTTGGACAAAATCTGGACCTCGGGAAAAGTAACATCTGGACCTACAAGATCTGGTGCTGGTCCATTGCCTCACTAGTTCAAAGTAAGTTACGAGTTCTCTATAGTCTACATTACAATGTTATTATCCTGATTAGAACTGCAGGAACTCCTGATTACATTAACATCTAGTCAGGATGGATTACAATGCAACACGACTTAAAACTGCATAAACTCAAGCGATACTACTACGTCAACAATTTTTCATAATAATTTAGGACAGAGCTTTCCCTCAATCATGTTGGTCCTGATCCCAAATAGGAAAAACAAAGAAAGCTACTAACCTCTTCGTTGCTGAAATTGTACAATGCAGCTGACTGCGGGGACAGTCGCCTTACAACAGAATATTTCTCATCAGGAGGCGTCACAGACTCCTTTAGAGACTGCAGTATCTTCAAAGGAGATATTATATAATCAACTCTGTGAAATTAAAAAAGAAATAGTTTCAGGTAACTAACTATTCAAAACAGGGAATACATAATACCGACACATGAACAGTTACCCCAAAAGATTAAAAATGTCCTGTTTGTTACGAATTGCAGCTGCCATCAACTTGGATTTATACCCATTTTTATGAATGTAATTGTATGCCTTGGTCACCTGAAATGAGACAAACATCATAAAGGACTAGCAAACATTTGAGGTTCCACTTCTTCCTATAACGCAATATGAAAAGGAAGAGGAGAGAGAGAGAGAAAATTTTCCCAATGGCATTTCAGTTGTTCATCTATATGGTAGATTCCATCCTACCTTACATATATAGCAGCACACTATCAAAATTGTATGGAATTCGGTTTCATATTGTTTTGCTGTTATTTTAATCATTTAGCTGAATTGTTATAGTGGTAAAATTCATCTTCTCCATTAAAAAACAAATCATTTTAAGATCACTAACTGCTAAAAGTTTTTATCTTCCATGATGGTAAAAAGAATAACTTGTTTTTTCAGCATTTGGTTGTTTTAAATACATTTTTTTAAATAGAAAAAAAGGTATTAACAGATCAAGAAATGGTTCAATAAATTGTAAAACCTAATTTTATCGCACTCATTATGTGTTGCAATGCCTTTATGGTAGGATAGAATCTACCCATATACACCTTATGCAGAACCCAGCAGATGCCTCGGAGTTAGGAAAAGAAGTTTTCACTGGCATGTATGTTATATGTTATGTATTACATATTTGTAAAGGGCATTCACCTCCGGGATGAGTATAATCGCTACTCACTTTAGCACAACAATGAAGGAAAGTTGGTGGACGAGACAATATTCAAGTGCAATTATTAAAGGAAGAACAGAAAAGATGGTAAAACTGACCAAAGCTAACCCAGGATCTTCTCCTCTTCTAAGAGCAGCTTCTACTTCTGGATCACCCGTATGGTTGCGCGCCCAGTCCTAATAGCAATAAAGACAATTCATTATCGTATCCTATTCAAAATAAAAGAATATCACTATAGTACCTATTAACTAGAGGAAGATATTACCCTAAGACGACCAACAAAAATTTGAATAACGGAAGCACCAGCTTGAGCTGCAGCTGCAGCTTGTACAAAGCTGTTCATACATAACCCACATTGCCAAAAATGTTAAAGCAGCAATCATAATATCATAATAAATTCCGATGCATGGCATCCACAAACTTCAGAGATAGGATGATAGATGTATGGACGGATAAAAGATTTACATAGGTGGAAATTTGCTTTTCTATCTTTATGTTATGAAAGGACAGACAGCTCAAGAAGCCATAAGCCACAAGATTTTTAAAAACCACCAAATGAATGTGTGTGATTCCGTTAAAGAAAAACAGAATCGCCATAAGCCTTGATGAATGAATCCCCTAATTGTACGTCTGAACTTCTTGTTTCTATTAAGAAATTCAAAATAATTATAATTTGATAAATAAATTGAATTAACTGTAAAACAGTGACAGAGCTAGAAAGTAGAGGGGTGTTGGTATCACCCTTTTTCATTTAACCAAGGTTATCTACATAACTGGAGTACTAAAGCTTTTTCAGCCACATTATAATAACATGTATTTAACAGTAGTACCAATGGTCAAGCTCAAGAGAACTGCGAGGAGAAAATATTGAAACTGCGATATGATTATGATTTAGGAAAAGCCAAAAGGATAAAGGTCAGTTTCAGTAATTTTGGAACTAATATGGTTTTTTGTACTTGACTTACATTAATGTTACGGTTTTATGAGCATTAGCCATGGTAGATGACCCAGATGATGTGCGTCAGAAAATGTATTACAACACATCTAGCCCTCATAGGAGTAGGGCTGTCAAAAGTTATCAAAACAATACCGTACATACCGTACCGGAAAATACCGTAAAATATTGAATATAAAGTATAACAAAATTTTTGGTAAGGTATCATACCATACCGAACTCTTCGGTAAGATAAAGGTATAAGTTTTTAAAATACCGAGGTATACCGTCATATACCGTACCGTAGTATATACCGCGTTGTTTTCGTATATTACATATACATATATATATATATATATATTCAATTTTAGTTATAATAAATTACTATTTATAAATTATAAATTATAAATAAATATTAGTGACAAATTACAAAATATATGAGTTTATTGATAATTGAAAAGATTGAAGAAGACATATTTTTTTTATTACATAACTAAATAGTTATGATATAATTATACTAAATTATTTTCTAAAACTAGCATATCAATCTAAATAATTATAATAAAATAAAGATAATAATAATCTAAATTATGCTTAAAAAATATAAGTGTTTTATATGATCTTACGACTATATCTACTTGATTAAAAATATAATATAAGTTGTAATATATAAGCAATGAAAATATAATTAATTTGTTATAATATATCATGAATATATGACCAAATATAATTAACAATATAATATAATTATTAGTAATTAATTATTTGATATTAGTGGTTAATCTCGAAAATTATTTTATTATAAAATAATACTTAGTATTTTTTTATATGTTGGATGTTAGTTAAATATTCGTTCATTATGTTTTATGTACATATTTTAAATAAATTAATTTTTAGTATACCGTGAAACAAAGGTATACCGAAGTAAGGTAAGGTATACCGAAAACAAGATAAGGTATATGTATGTAAAAATGTCATATCGAAGGTAAGGTATACCGAAAACTATTGTAAGGTAACGGTATGAAATTTTTCATACCGAAGGTAACGGTTAGAGCTGTCAAAATTTATCGAAAAAACGGTATACCGTACTTACCGTACCGAAAAATACCGTAAAATACCGAATATAAGGTATACCGAAATTTTTGGTAAGGTATCGTACCGTACCGAACTTTTAGGTAAGGTAAATGTATAATTTTTCCAAATATCGAGGTATACCGTCATATACCGTACCGCGGTATATACCGAAAAAATTGGTATATACTGTTATTTTGGTATATATCGATAATTATATATATACATATATTTATAATATTACATGTACATATATATTCGATTTGAATTATAAGAAAATTGTTTATTCATAAATTATGGATTATAATTAATAAATATGAATGACAAACTACAAAAACATGTGAGTTTATTTATAATTAAAAAGATTGAACAATAACTTATATAGTATTGATTATCTTAAATAATAACGATAAACTAATATATATATATATATATATATATATATATATTGTTACATAACTAAATAATTATGATATAATTACACGATCTATTAGTTACTAAATATAATATAAGTTGTAATATATAATTAATGAAAATATATTATTATTTTTATAATATATCATACATAAATGATTAAATTAATTATAATTATATACCTAAATTTAGTTAATTAGTTATATGAAAATACAATAATATAGTTAGTTAATATCTTGTAATTAATTATATGATATTAGTGGTTTATCTCATAAATTATGTTATTAAAAAATAATACTTTATGTTTTTTATATGTTAGACCTTGTTTAAGGTGCTTTTCATCATAAATAAATTTTGGTATATCGCAAAAAAAGGTATATCGAAGTAAGATAAGGTATACCAAAAGTAAATAAGTTTTGGTATACCGTGTAAGAAATGTATACCGAAGTAAGGTAAGGTATACCGAAAAGGTATAGGTATGTAAAAATGTCATACCGAAAGTAAGGTATACTGAAAAGTATGGTAAGGTAACGGTATGAAATTTTCCATACCGAAGGTAAATGTAAGGTATAAGGTATGATAATTTTAGTAAGGTATACTGTACCGTGACACCCCTAGTAATGGTAAGGTATAAGGTATAACGATTTTAGTAAAGTATACTGTACCGTGACACCCCTACATAGGAGCACTACAACTTGAGTAATATAAAAGGAAATAAGATACAACAGATACTGGATTACATAGTTTTGTGCATGTACAAGCAAGATCTCCACAATACAATTTTCAAGTAGCGAAGAGAAATAACAACGTAGAACATCTGTTAGATATTACAACAGAAAGCATTGCTAAAACACATTTTAAATATGAATCATGGTTTTTAACACCTCCTACTAACATGTCCAAGTACTCGCAATAGTACCTAAGTACTCGCTATACTGTTACTTATATACTCCCTCCGTCCCACTAAGCATGACATCCTTTTTTTCGGCACGATTATAAAGGAAAATGTATAAAATAGTGTAAAAGGTATAAAGATGGTAGGGTTCACATCTTTTTGAAGAGATAATTTTTGCTATTTTTGAAATGTGTCAAGCTTAGTGGGATGTATGTCCCAATAAAGAAAGTGTGTCAAGCTTAGTGGGACGGAGGGAGTACAAAAGTCATATGAGTCTTTTCTAGTATGAACAATATGAGTCATATCGGATTACATAGTTTTATGCATGTCAGAGAAATTGTTCCAGCACGAGCAAGGTCTCCACAAGATAACATTCAAGTAGCGAAGAGAAATAACCACGTAGAAAATCTGTTTGAAATTATTAAGACATAAAGCATTGCTAAAACATTTCAAATATCAATCACGATTTTTAACGCATCCCTACTAACAGGTCCAAGTACTAGCCGTACTGTTACCTATACACAAAAGTCATATGAGTTTGTACACCTTCCAACTCTAGTATCCTTGATGCCTCAATTCCCTAGAAACATAAAGAGGTTGAAGGTAAGCACCAAAAAAAGTAAGAAAGTCTCATACTCATTTGAGAAAGGGAATTAGACATTCGTCTGCATCACTAACTTGCCAAGTTGAAGGGATTTTGAATAGCAGACGCTCTGGAGGCACTTCAATATCATGATAGAGTTTCAGAAGGTCATGCACCTGGAAAGTCAAGCAAATTACACCTTTGAGACAATTAATCAGTGGAAGCCAGTGACAGACTGTCAGAAAAAGAGTAATGCATATACGCATACATGCTGGTGCCATTTACATACATCTTAATCAGAGTTTAGGGTAAGACTCTACACATATCATTTTATAGGTCAAATAAAAAATTTAGACATTAAATGAAAATATAAGTAGACAGAACAACTGTGAATATAAAACTAGTTAGAACAGAAGAAAAGGTGCCAGCCTTTTGGCATGGCAGTGCTTAAAAGTTGGCAAGGAGGTTATTAGTCAATGCTGCCTCTTAATCAAGCAAGGCATTCAAGACAGCAAGTTATTGCTTACACAATCTACATAGGACATCATCTTCAAAATTATCGTAGCTTATACCTTTAGATACAAATAAAATGCAAAAATTGAGTTGAGTTACAAAAATAGTTCACTCTCTTAATTAAATTGAGAATTTCAGATACTATAACTATACAAATAATTTGAAAATTATCATGTAATCATGTAAATTTTACCTTCCTAATAATACCATGTGTGTCATATGCAAGGCGAGCATCAACTTCAGTAGAAACACGACCAGGCACAAGTTTTGTAAGATCACCTCCAACATTTACCAAAGCCTGTTTGTTTTATGTAGCAACTAGCGAGAGTTAATTTGCATGCAGTTTCCGACTACAAGATATCATTCAATTAAGTTTTCAAGTTATGGAGTGTACCTTGTCAAAGAAACATGACATTCGATCATCAGAGCTATCAAAAGCGTAACACTCTGAATCAGCCAATGCAGTATCAACAGCATTCTACAAGAACAGTAATAAAGAAATAGATTACATTCTAGAAACATTATCATTAAATTGATTTGGTATTTGAACTAGTTCTCCTTCTTTTATTAGTATATGGAGTTGGTCTTTACCATAAATTCTTTACCTAATATTTTTTCTATCAACTCCCTATCAATTATACTTGTATTATTAATCTTAAATGCTCAAGGAATTATGCAACTAAATATGAAAGGAAATTGGTCTTTGACATGCCTAGGAATTCTGGGCTGACAAAACTTCCACAAATTTACTAACAATTAAATATTTTTTAGAACAGAAAGCACTGCTTTCATTCATTTCTATCATTCTATGGAGATCAAATGGGACTAAACATAAAGAAAAATCACAAACACCAATAATAGTATGCAGTAGGCACTATAAAATTCAGAAAATATTGACATTTTTCCCCCAAGTATCTAGGAAGATACAAGACAAATTCATATGTAGACCAATCATTCTAGCCTATAGAAATCAAGTATGCTAAAACTCCTTCCATGAAAATCTTTATAAAAAAAATACATGTATTACAGATAAGAAAAGGTGACATCATCGACCACATGGTATGGTATTTTATTGCATGATCTTGCCAAATTACAAAAATAGCCCTACATTTACCATGTATTGTGACTATATGATATGACCTCTAAAAACTTACAAAATTGGCCAAACCTTTGCCTCGTATGGTGACTTTATGGCATGGGAGGGGAGGTAACAAAAAGTGTTACTAATGTGACAAAATCAGGGTAAATGTTGAGTCAAATTTGTAATCTTTCAAAGATGAACCATAAAGTCACCATACGCACAAATGTTGGACTGAGTTTGTATTTCACAAAGGTTGACCATAAAAGAACTATGTGGTCAAAGTTCGGGCCACAAGTACCCACTTCTATTAATGATAATCTACGATTACCTTGAATTTAGTATCGGGAAGACTGCAAATACCCAAGAGCAGAGAGGAGCTAACAGTGGCAGCAGTTGGAGGAAACCTAGAAATATAACAATGTTACACGCACAACAAACCAAGAAATATAACTGGTAGAAATACTACTCTTTTTCTTTTAAAGTGTTCCTTCTATGAAATTACAGATAACAATGAAATCAATTTACATTTGAAATCTTATTAAATGCCATAGCAAATGCATACATACAACTAATAATCGATCCCAGAACTATAAGATAAGGGTAAGGTTGGGTTTAAAAAAACGGACGTAATTTTAATCAAAATTTGTAAAATAGGACAGACAAGAAACAGGAACTTAAAAAAACAAGATGGATTACTCAGCAAATATTAATAAACTCGAGAAGGATACTAATAATACATAAAACCTCTCAAAGTCATCGAACACTACAGTGTCAGGAACGATCTCGCTGTAACCCGTTACCACATCCAACTCAGTGTTCAAACCTATATGTATCAAAAATCAGCAAAAACAGTAAACGCCCAAATCCAACATCATATGCATCAAAATCAGCAAATATCAGGTTACAACGACAAAAATCTACCAGCGCCAACAGAGGAAGAGGAGCTAGAAGCTCGAATTGGAAGATACACTTTCTGATACTTGAGAATGGAGCTCGGCTTCGCGGATAGCGCTGCGAATCCGAATACCCTCTTCTCCTATTTCAGTCAACAAACATGTTTACGATCATAGAAAAGAAAAAGAGTCTGAAATTAAGATATACGAATGCAAAACACGCAGCCAGCGGTACGGATGCGTGAACATACCTGGGGAGAGGAGGCGAAGATGGCATAGGAAAGCAGCGGAGAATGCAATGTAGCTGACATTTTTCAATTGCAAAATGAACTAAGATCAATATGAAACGAAGTTATAGTGTCATATTTATATATGGGGAGAGAGAGCTATTTATTTTCTTTTTTCCGTTTTTATTTTTTCGTAAAAGGATGGTTGGAGTGAGAGAGATCGTTTTTGAAAGAGAGAGAGGCCGGTATTTTGTCACCAATATGAACTATTTTTTCTCTTTTATTGAGTCATAAATTTATCTTTTGAAAATATAAGAAAAAAGTATAATTACATTTTAAATTTTTTTATTTTTATTTATATTTAATATTTAAATTATAAATTCATATATTTTTTTTCTTATTCACTACACTTAAGATTAGAGAGATAATATTATTTATCCAAATCTAAAGTAATAATATTATCCTTTTTAGAGTGGGATGAAGGAGAACAAAAATTATGTAATTATAATTTATTTTAAGACAAATTTTATTTTTATTTATATTTAATATCTAAATTATAAATTCATATTTTTTTTTTCTTATTCACTACACTCAAGATTAGAGAGATAATATTATTTATCCAAATCTAAAGTAATAATATTATCCTTTTTAGAGTGGGATGAAGGAGAACAAAAATTATGTAATTATAATTTATTTTAAGACTTGAGCTATAGTTGGGATTTAGCGAGCAAAATCTAGTTACTACTGGAGCACGCATGAAGCTTCTGTTCTTTTCTAGTAATGTAAATAAATAATGTGGTAGTTACTAGAAAGTGTGTTTATTAGGTTCTTTACGTTTTTTTTAGTAGAGTTTGTTAGTTTGTTAGTTTGTTAGCTGAGCTGGCGCCTACGTGGCTGGGTTAGCCTCTCCTATTAATACCCGTGTAGCTAGAGTTTGTTAGATACAACAAACAAATCATTCTCTCTTTTTTATGAAATAACAAACTCTTTCTGCGCAACTCTCTCTTCCTTCTTCGTCTTCGATGGAGTTTACACTCAATTCTCAATATGGTATCAGAGCGTGTTGGGTAGCCTAAATCACACGCTTCTGCATATCTCTCATTTCTTTTTTTTTTTCTTCCGCTTTTGTGTGTTTATCTTTTCATTATGGTTCGAAGAAATGGTGCAAAGGAAATCACGGATGATAGTAGCAGCCCCTACTACATCCACCCTGTTGGGAACCCCGAAGTATTTTGGTTTTGATGATGATCTCTCGAAACACACTTAGTCTTTACTGTTTTCATTAGCGTTAAACTGTTCTACATGTTAACAGATCACTACGTATAAAGTGAATTCTGATAGAGAACAGATCAAGTATATGATAAAGATCATATATATGAGGCTTGTCAAGCTGGAAAGCAGACCAGATCATCCTTTACAAGCAAAACAGCTCACTCAACATCAAGAATATTGGAGCTTTTGCATCTAGATCTGTTTGGACCAGTAAAACCACTAAGCATAAATGGAAGAAAATACACCTTAGTAATCATAGATGACTACTCAAGGTTCACCTGGGTAATCTTTCTAGTAAAGAAGAAAGAGACTCTGGCCAAACTTCCTGATTTTCTACACAAGATCACCAAACAGAAGGAGATGAGTATAACTACTATCAGAACAGATCGAGGAACAGAATTTCTCAACCAAAAGATTGAAGCATACTGCAATAAGATGGAGATCACTCATCAAACTTCAGCTGCTAGAACTCCTCAACAAAATGGAGTTGTTGAAAGGCGAAACAGATCACTAAAAGAGGCAGTTCGTACTATGCTAAATGCAACCAATCTACCAAATAAGTTTTGGGCAGAAGCTATATACACAGCCTGTTATACTCAAAACAAATCATCAATCACACTCAGACATGGAAAGACACCATACGAGATCTGGAACAACAGAAAGCCTAAGATCTCTTACTTTCGCACTTTCGGTTGCCTGTGTTACATACATAATAATGGGAAATCTCAATTGAAGACTTTTGATAGCAAAACTGATCCTGGAATATTCTTAGGATATTCTGATATCAGTAAAGCGTATCGAGTCTACAACAAGAACTCTCATATTGTGGAGGTAACACCTCATATTGTTTTTGATGAGTCTATTGTTGAGTACAGATCATCAGATGATAAACAGACAGAAAACTAGATGACTACAAGAAAGATGAATGAGATGTTACTGGAAGATATTCTAATATGGAACTCAAAAAGTGATGATGAAGAGATCAACACTCCACCTATTGTTGATGAAATCATACAGCAAGGGGGAACAATCCAACATGAACTGGATGAAAATAGATCACCAAATGAAAGCAATGAAACAGTCATTGCAGAAGATGATCAACTTGAAAATCTAAATCCAGAAATGGAAGCAGATGAGAATCCATTCCAAACTTCATCAACAGCTCACACTGAATTTGAGGAAACAACAGATCAACATGATCCTGAGATATCTGATGAAGAGATGACCAGGAGAAGGAGATGGATACAAGATCATCCACCAGAACAGATTGTTGGAAACCCATCAGATTGTGTGAAGACTAGAAGAATGCATGGAGAAAGTGCCTTATTAAGCTGCTATCTGTCTCGCATTGAACCATCTGATGTTAATGAAGCATTACAAGATGCATATTGGATAACAACAATGCAAGAAGAACTTAATGAGTTCAAAAGAAATGAGGTCTGGTATCTCGTGGACAGACCCAAACACCAAGGAGTAATAGGTGTAAAATGGGTGTTCAAAAATAAACGAGATGAGAATGGTGAAGTAGTCAGAAACAAAGCCAGATTAGTAGCTAAAGGCTATAATCAACAAGAAGGCATTGATTTTGATGAAACGTTTGCACCCGTAGCCAGACTAGAAGCAATAAGGTTGTTTTTAGCATATGCTGCACACAAAAGATTCAAGGTATACCGGATGGATGTCAAAAGTGCATTTCTAAATGGTATCCTTGAAGAGGAAGTCTATGTGGAACAGCCACCTGGATTCGAAGAAGCAGATCCAAATCAGAAAGTATACAGACTGACAAAAGCAGTGTATGGTCTAAAACAAGCCCCTAGAGCTTGGTGTGAGACATTGTCTACATTTCTACTAGAATCTGGATTCAGAAGAGGATCAGTTGACAAGACTTTGTTCATCATCAAAGTCAAAGAGAATATCCTTTTAGTACAGATCTATGTAGATGATATCATATTTGGATCCCAATCTACTTACTTGTGTGATAAATTTGCTGAACTTATGAAAAATAAGTATCAAATGTCCATGATGGGCGAGATGAGTTTCTTTCTAGGTTTGCAGGTCAAGCAATTACCAGATGGTGGTCTTGCCAACTTTGATGTTTCCATATCCTCTGGTGTATCCTTTTGAGTTACATCCAAAGGTGACCTGTGGTCCTGGCTTTTCAATGTAATCTGATAGTAGGTTCTTGTCACATGTCATGTGCTTTGAACAGCCACTATCTATTATCCAGATTGTTCCTCTAGCTATCTTGTTCCTTCTTGCAGTCTTTTGGTCCTGCAATTAATTACACTTAGCTACCCTTCATCGTTTGGGTGCTTGGTTATTAGAAAATGTTCCCTTTCGAATCCAGAACATTTTTGGGTTAGGAACAGAAATATAACAGGTAATGATGTTCCCATCATTATCAACTTTAGACACAGAGTGAAATACAGATGGATGATGTCTCTCTACTCCATCAATCTTTAATCCTTTATTAATGGGTAATGTCCTGTTGACATTTCTTGTCTTGTTGACATTCTTGTTGGGTAATGTCCTGTTGACATTCTTTTTAAGAACTTGATCTGTTTCTGTGTGGTGAGCTGGTTAACCCTTTGTTTGATGGTATTGTCTAGTTTGTTTTACCGTCATCTTCTGGGGATGTTCTTTCTGGTTTCTCAGACCTATTACTTGATCTGGTATTTGCTTTCTTTCTAGTACAAAGCTTATGGTTCCCAAAGATTTTTCTGAGTGACCTGGATATCCTAATCCAGATGTGCCTTTTTGCTGCAGATTGATTAGCCGCTTGGCACGTTCATCACTTTTGTAGATCATTTCTTTGCCTTTCTTTATCTTTTCTTCAGCTATGTTGTTTCTGTTGATAAGATCTTTGACCTTGGATTTTAGTGAGTGAATCTCACTGTTTTTCCCTTTGATCTGTTCTTCCAGATCAGCTATCCGGGTAACGAACTGGGTGTTAGTTGTACTTAGTATTTGTTCTGATTTCTTCAGTCTGTCATTTTTTTCCACAACTTCTCTAAACAATCTTTTGATGCTCGAATAGCTTTTGAACATCTCATTGACTTCTTCCCATGAGTAATCTGATTGATCTTCTAGGTCCTATCCAGATCATTTTCATTTGAAGAGTTCGAGTTGCAAGAATTTACCTCGACTTCATCCAAACCGTTGTCTAGTCCCACATAGCATTCATCCCAGCCTTCTTCGTCATTAGCAAAGAATGCTTCATCATTCTCTGATGAGCTGTCTGAAAAATGACTCGAGCTGCTTGAATCTTGTTCAGCTAGCATGGCCTTTCGCTCATATTTGAGTTTTTGATCTCTTTTTACTCTCAACTCTTCTCTTTGGCTTTTGGACAGATCAGGGCAATCTGTTTTGAAATGACCTATTCTGCCACAACCAAAGCATGTGTAATCTGCTGAGTTAGATGATTTTGAGGTTTTACCTGTCACGTCCCCATTTCACTTCTCTAAGTAAAATCGAGGAACACGT